>CM056169.1:28284999-28793957 GCA_029691765.1 Entomobrya proxima | reverse complement strand
TTTTATCAATCATCATCAACCATTTTTTGCAATATCAATCAATACATTGATACTTCAAACACTTGCGGTTAGAATGGTATAAAAATCACATAGCTTTTCTTTAGTAATTTCAAAGTTATATGGCGATTCTCTTGACAATGTCGCCTTCCACCAACGCTAATATGCAACTAGGTGGTAGCAAAAGTGATGCGTTGGTGCTGCAAAATGTAACACGAGCATTTGAATGCCCTTTCAAACGTGTAAATGCACTTGCTTCGAATAAAAGCATCTATCTAGAGGGAAATCCAACTTCAATGCAATATGATTTTTTCTTTCAAGCATAATAGCCATGCTAAATTATGTTTGTTTTTGTCGCTTTTTTTCTATGCAAGTAATTTCGTTTCGCTAAATAATCATCAAAATTGAATATTCGTCTACAAATTTCAAAAGTAAGTGGAGTAAACATCGCATTTGTTCATATTTATCATTGCATTGCATTGTAATCAATTATAATATAATATGCTCTTGCCATTATACTTAGTGGGACGCCTGTCTAAGAAGAAGGCATGGCATAAGAACTTATCAAAACTTGGTGCGGATGCTCGAAAGACTTATGCTGATAATGATAAGCCTATAATGCAGGGATGTGAAGGCGATTCGGAAGTATACGAGGAATTGGAATATGCTTACACTGGCGAAAAAAATGTTGATGGAAGAAGACTGATTTCTGTTCTAAGTTTGCTGTCAATGATTGACCGTATCTGCCACCATCAAAAATCATGCCACTTATGCAACTTTTCATTTCACGAAGAGAATCGTATTGGACTACAGACTAATCTGAGGTTTCGCTGTGCTTGTGGATATGAAGCATCTGTATCCAGTGACTCCGGAAGCGAGAGTTTACCAGCAAATCGTGCATTCTCGCTGGGTATTCAGATTGCCCCGGTAGGATTTCAAGCTGCATCGACACTGATGACAGTTTTGGACATTCCTGGGCAAAGTCGAAACTTCTATGGAAAATGTCAGGACCAGACCTTTGAAGAAGTGGTATGTGCTTCCTCTAAAATGATGATGGAGGCTGCAGAAGAGGAGAAACGACTGGCTATACAAAATGGCGATTATGTTGAAATCAACGAACTGGATGAATACGGGAAAATGGTAAAACGGCGCTATCCGTGGATAACTGTCATTGTAGATGGGAGCTGGGCTACAAGAAGTTATGGCCATTCTTACAACTCCAATTGCGGCCTAGGGGTAGTGTTGGGTGCCAGAACTCGAAAAGTCCTCTCGTGCAAATGTAGAAATAAAACATGCTATGTTTGTAAGGTAGCGGAGAACAAAGGTATTACCCCTGCTCCACACAAATGTTATAAAAACTGGGATGGGATGTCTACCGCAATGGAAGCCGATTGCATTTTGGAAGCGTTTCAAGAGAGTGTTAAAATTCATGGTCTAGTCTACAGAGTTTTCGTTGGAGATGGCGACAGTTCTGTATTTTCAAAGGTGCAAAATGCGTATCCTGGAATAATGGTTGAGAAGCTTGAGTGTTGTAACCATCTAATGAAGAATTTTCATAAGAAGATGGTAAACATTTCATGTAACACACTCCCAGGAGTTGAAATTCCATCTGAGGAAAGAAAGCTGCCTGGAATGAAAGAAAGATTTGAACGCATTGGAGCTGGCATTATGGGAGCAATCAATTATCATGCTGAACATCGACACAACAATAGTTGGATTGAGCTACATGCAGACATAATAAACTCATTATACCATTGCTTTGGACAGCATGATAAATGCAAAAATTACTTTTGTCCACCTAACTCTGACCGCCGGAAAGAAAAGAACTTGGTACCGATTCTGTCGACCAAAATAATCTGGGGGGAAATGATGAAAGTGGTAACTCGGCTAGCCAACCATTCAAAAAGCCTTATTGAAAAACAGACTACTAATCCTGCGGAAGCTTTCATGAGCACTTGTAACCGTTACACTGAAGGAAAGCGCAAAAACCTTAGTCAGCGATATCTGTACTACATGAGAATTCATTGTGCCGTTTTGTCATACAATAGCTGTTCATTCTGGGGAGCAGATGCATATCGCAAATTGTTTGAAAGGGATCCGTCACAGTTATGGGAAAAACAAAGATTGGCTTCAATTAGCTTACGAAGTCGCGTAATTAGCAAGAAAAACAGGCGAAGGCCAACGTTTGGGTTTTTAAAACCGCGAAGGGGTGATAACTTCTACGGGAGCGATCCAGATCGCCCGGACATGTCTAATGAAGATTTGATGGTAGCAATAAACCACCTTCGAAGCACTCTGTCAGTTCCTTTCAACATTCGTGATTCTATTGAGTTGTCCACTAAAGAACAGTCTAGCAGTAATCAATGGTTTGAGGAGCGTCGGAAACGTGTAACCGCTTCATTATGTGGTGAAATATGCAAACGGAGGACCGACCACGAGTAACAACAGTTTGATGAAGAAGATTCTTGGGCAGACGCGAGTTACTGAAGCTATGAGAATATGGAAAGGAAATGGAATCAAGAGCTTTGGACAAATATAAAGAAGTAACCGGATATGCTGACGTTCACTCTGCAGGTTTAGTAATTTCTGAAGAAGATGGCATTTTTGCCGCATCACCAGATGCATTTGTTGGGACTACGGGCATTATTGAAATAAAATGTCCCTTCAGTTGCAAGGACAGTACAGCAGAAGAGTGGCCCCCCATAAAAAATTCCGGTGAAAGTCCAAAATTAAATAAAAATGACAAATACTTTTTTCAAGTTGTAATGCAAACTACATGTTACCAAACGCGATTGGTGCGATTTTGTGGTTTGGTGTCCCAACTATTACTACTGCGAGAGGATAATGCGAAATGAAACCAACGAGCTTTGGAACCAAATGAAGCCCTTGCTGAAGGACTTTTGGGAACGTGAACTTGCTCCAGAGCTTGTGGATTCGCGCTACGAAAGGAATATGCCATTTCGCTGCCCTTCAGACAGACTTCCAGCGATAAAAATAAGTCGAAAATGAATCTTTCTGTATTTTATATCAGTGATGAAATGATAGCTTTAGTTTTCATTTTGTAAATTTGAAGTTTGCTAAGCGTTCATATCATTATTTTTATGTTCGTATTATATTATATGTTCGTGTTAGTATTATGAGTTATTATGTATTCTTGAACGAGAATTATTACTCGAAAGGAAAATTATCTAAATATTAGCAAACTAATATAAGCAAAATCTTTGTATTTCAACAACTTTAGTTGTACTGCCTTAATTTTGCACACAGTAAACTTTTTGTGTACGTTTTCATGCTTTTTGTCTTTGTCACAAACAATCACTGGACCTCAACTGGCTAAGCAATTCTTTATATAACTTAGAAACTACTACAGAAAAACTATATGATTTTTATACCATCTTGTCCGCAAGAGTTTGAAGTATCGAAGTATTGATTGTTTTTGTGAAAAATAATTGATGTTGCCTGGTAAAATTAGAAAAAACTGTCGGGTAGGATGATGGTGGCACCCTATTAGCAGGGGAAAAGGTCATCGTGTTTCGTTACTATGTACAAATAACAAGGGGATTTTTTAACATTGAGGAGAACAGCCAAGGAGCGTAATTTACAGAAATTAGTAATACATGCGCGCGCACATTCAGATTTGTTTGTAGATGGAAGAGTGCTTGCAGATTGCATGAATGGCAATTACGGGGAAAACTTGAGGGTACTGAATTTGCGTAATTGTGGGTCTGATAGAACAACTATGTCTGAATTGAGCAGTGCACGGCTTAATAAACTGCATACACTTCAAATAAGAAATTTTCATCAATTGAATTTCCAGTTTTTACTTAAACTTCCAGCACTGTTGAAATTAGAAGTTTCTGGTTCACCAGAAAAATTTTCAGTAGCTAGTCGACAAGCGAGGTTTCAATGTCTCAATGACCGGAGTACGGTGGGAGTATTAATTTATAACGGGATTTATAATCGAGCAGATATAGCAAACTCAAATATTTGGCAATTGTTGCCTAAGCTTCAGAAATTGAAAATTATACAACAGCAGGGTGAAAAGTTCATTCTTACAAGCTTTTCTAGACCTCGTGCACAGTAACCAAAAATGCTAATATAGAATCAACTTAAAGTACTCAGTTAAAAAGTGTGGTCATGGTCAAATGACTCATTTGATGACTCAAATGAGGCAATAAATATATTTTCTGTAACCTTGAATCTTAAGTTTTTATTTCAATAACTACATGACCTGTATATTTCAGCATTATAAGGGACATCATTTATATTAGTTTTCTGATTATCTTAACAGCATCTAGTGTATTTAAAAATTCTTTCATTTGTCTTTATAGACACGTGATTTTATTACTAGAATTTGCAGAAACGTGTGAGTCTTAATTGAAAATAATTTGTCGCTAAAACTGAAATGATGTAAAATGAGACAGGGCGAAATTCGGATTCTAAAACTAAATGAATTCAACGAACTAGTTAATAATCGTAAAAGTTTACTGTCAGTACCATACTCTGAAAGCGCAAAAGCTAAAAGTAGACTACTTTCAGTTTCGAATATGAAGCAAAATATCCTTAGAATACCATCCAAAGACATTATCGAGTTACCGAACATTCGTTTCTCATTAAAATGCTGGAATGTTTTTAACGAAAATGAAATCTCCAGAACAAGCTCTACAAAATGAGCATTTAACATTTTCTGGCATCTAATGGGAAACTAGAATACTGGGTTAACGCCTATTCCTGTATTTAGGTTTACTTAAAGTTCACTGCAAAAATATTATTTTATTCGTTAAAGTTAAATCAAGTTATCAAAACGTTTTAAATGTAGCTAAAATTGTAAGTGAAGTGAAGCCGAATTGTTGAAGAAATTAATTTTGTAGAGCTTAGAGGATTAGACGGCGAAAAATGAAAGCATCACCTGGCTCTGCTACGAAACTTCACGCGTTCTAAGCTTAAGTTTAATTATTAATCAAAAGCGACAAATAATAATTAGGAAAACAGCACGTGAAAATCAAAAAAGGCATGGCTTTCAATTCTTTAACCGTATCTGAATTCTAAATTCTATATCTAAGTGCTGGCGCCTAGCGGCGCTCCAGAACATAGGACAAAATGCTCGCAGAACATTCTACAAGTTCTGCAAGGTTGCGAGAAGTGTAGGGTAATTACTGATTAATTACGGTCATGTTTCAAAAAATACATGTACATACATGCAGTTCATTAGGTTATGAGTTGATAAATATTTGAGATAATTATTTTTATACATTGTGTATTATTGTATTTGTTATGAAAATTCCTTATAGTGCTGGTACTCTTTTCTACAAAATAATTGCTACAATTTGCGATAATTTTGCATTATGCTATTAAAACTAAGTTTTTGGCACTTTTTATATTTAGATTTGTTTTTAACTATATACTACTTATTATAACAAGTTATATTTTGTTTTCAAGTTTTCAATTATCCAGAGCTCACGGGGCGAGTTCAACAGTAAAACCTAAATCAATTAACTGAACTGTGACTCATATTATATTGCCCCAGGAGCACTTGACTAAATGTAAGAATAAATATTTTTCAGCTTTTGATAGTTAAGATTATACATTATGCATGTTTTACTCAACGTATGTTTAATTAACTTCTATGGCAATCCTAAACTGTCAACTGTACTTGTACAGGTGTGCGCTGATTTAATTTCAACGTTTAAAAGGCCAAATTTTCTGTCTAAACATTTACCTAACATCAAGCGATGAAAAATTTTCTGATAATTTAAACCGATAATTCACATGTACACTGCGTTCCTACTTGTGCAAGTAATTTACCAAAGGATAAGTGGGAACTGGAACGATATTTCGTTTTATTTTTTGCATGCCTTCTTTCAATGCGCTTGTTTCTTTTCCGCCTGTACATTTCAAATTTGGAGAAAGCAAGATTTGATCATAACCTATTTTACAGAATGGTTTCGTTATTTGGAAGAAATTCAAGGTAGTGCACAGTACAGCAAATAAATACTAAGTTCGAACATGGACTTTAACTTATTTATATTTATTTCAGAAACTTTTATGCCGTCGCGCAATCCCAACACAACCAAACAAAACTGGTATTTTGACTGCCTAATAGTTTCCATAAGGTATTGCTGGCCCTGCATTGGTTTTTTTATTAGCTGTCACAGTTTGCTGTTTCCTAACTGGCCACTGTACTTAACCTCATTATTACGTAGCTGAGCATAGTGAAGCTAGTATTGAGATTGTCATATTTGTCTGTCTGTCTGTGTGTCTGTGTGTGTGTGTGTGTCAGCACGATACAGGCCAGACGGTTTGTCAGAATGACACCAAACTTGGTACAGTGATTTATGGGGTCATCAGGAGGAACCCTATTGATTTTGAGCCAGATCGGTCGTCCCCCTGGGGTAGTAGGGGGAGGTAACCCCCCTGACCTTAAAATTAGTCAGAATCACACCAAATTTGGTACAGTGATTTATTGGGCCATGAGAAATAGTCCTATTGATTTTGAGCCTGATTTGTCATCCCCATGGGGAAATAGGGGGAGGTAACCCCTCGGACCATAAATCTTGGTTAGAATCGCACCAAATTTGGTACATTGATTCATTGGGCCATGAGAAATAATCCTATTAACTTTTAACCTGATTTCTCAACCCCCTGGGGTAGTATGGTGAATGGAGTCAGAGAATCAGACAGACAGACATCCACTTGGCTCAGCTACGTATTTGAAATGATCGTTAAATCGGTTTATTTAATCCTGCATCTATTCACTGGACGCTACGCTGCTTTCCATCAATTTTATTTTGTTACCTTGTTGTCGGTTGCTGGGCGGTGCTTCAGGTTTATGCAGTTTTGTTATTTCATAACTGCTGGTATACATTTCTAATTTTAAAAGAATTTGTCTGTGACGACGAAAGACATTGGGCACAACACGTGCAAAGGGGACAACACGCTTGTGCAGAATTTAGAACCTTAACAAATATTCAAACATATTTTACAACACTTCAAATTTTACACAAATGTTTTCTAGATACAATATCCGTGCTTTTAATTCCCATTTATTTTATTTCTTTGAATTTAGCCCTATTTTGTAACTATTCACTAATTAGGTATTCTGGTAGTATGGAATTTACAAATAAAGCTATATTAGGTATATGGGCGGTTATGGGAGTTGGTGGAGTTGGTGTTTGGGATTGTAGCCAGTTTAAGAAACTTGTCTACTAGAGTGTTACACTCAATCAGAGATATGAACTGGGGTTCTCCAGAAGAAAATCTAAAAGTTAAGAAATTTGTACGAGCTTGTCAGCCAATTAGTTATGGCTATCAGAAAGTGTTAATTATAAGACAAACAACTGTTTTGGTTTTTCTTAGGGCGGTTTGCAGAGGAACGGTTAGAACTCTACTTGCCCTTTAAATAAACTTTCTTGGTTGGTTTGATTGAACTGGTGACGGTTTCACTTTATTAAATTGCTTTATAAAAAAGTCATGAAACCAAATGTGCTGTTTAATTGGAAACTTAATTGTTCCTCAAATTTTTAATGGTGTTAGAACTTAGAACCATAACAAGACTTTCATAACAATTTTTAATTAAATTTATTAAAATAAAATTCGCGGGAACTCAATGGCTTGGATTAGTCCATGCTTAGCGTCCATTTACACTATATAACAAGCCAATCCCTTAAATTTATTTCATAGCTCACCAACAACAGCTAAGTTCACTGAACTGCACTCCAGCGTGGCGTCAAGCAGTCTGCTGAAGCAACCACACCTTCCACTCCAGCCATCAAGCAAAGCTTTCCAGCGCCACTGGATTTAAACTCAGCTTCCAGCAAGGCCATTGGGCAACGTGCCAGACTTCGATCTTGTTCCAGCGCCAAAGCCGACTAGCCGAGCTTGGGCTTTAAGGGAGCATTCATGCTACAAGGCCAGTGTAAAACAAGCGTTTTTGGAGGGAAAGTGGAGCTCATTTGGGGTAACGTCAAGTGTGAATGCTACCATCTGAGAATCTAGTGGAATGGGAAGGTAGAGTAGAGCAGCAGACGAGCTGAGAACTGAACTGGAGTTTTGGACGAGCAGATGAGCTGTTTTGGAGTTGGGGCAAAAATTAATTAAAAGTTAATTATTTTTAGGTGGATTGTTAGTTAACTTGGGTTTTAATGGTTTTTAGAGTTAATTAGTTGGGTGGAGAAGGCTTTTAGTTGGTTTTGGGCTGTTTTTTGGTGAAGGTAAGTTAAGGTTAAGGTAACGTGAAGAATGGAAGAAGGAGGTTGATTTTTAAGGTTAATTAATGATTTTTGGTTGGTTTGGTGGTTTTTCAGGTGGTTAGTTAATTAACCCGAGGTTAAGATGAGTGATGACGAGGCAGCTAGGAGAACGGCCACTTTGGCAGCAGCAAGGGTGCCGGAGAATGTGAAGCAGGAGATTATCAACTTGGCACAGGAGGAAGGAAAGGTTAGTGATTAATTAAGATTTTAAGTGGCTTTTTGAGGTCTTATCTAGTAAGTTTGGGCTAATTTTTGGGGGGTTTTTGTTAATAATTTTGTAGAAAATTGCAGTTCTGCAGCTGCCTGCCAAGTACAAGCATAAGTACGGGAAGGAGTTGACCACGGAGGCGTTTGGCTTTAAAACGGTGAATGACATGTTGGGTACCATTGCCCAGATTGAGTTGGAACATGATCCGATCATTTTGCTGTGGTTTATGAAGATTAAAGGGGGAAATGGGGAGGAGGGGATGGAGGTGGATGAACAGGAAGTTGTAGTTGAGCCGACTGAGGAGCAGCAGAAGAATGACCAAAGTGCGGAGAATCAGGAACAGGGAACTGGAGGAAAGGAAGATGACGTAATTATTTTGGAGGAAACGGTGGAACTGAGGGCTCCTCAGGTTCCTATTCAGCTTCCGGCGATTGCTGGCACCTCAAGGGAACGACCAAGGTTGCCTCGAATTCCTAGTCCAGCGCCAAGCGTTTCTAGTACAGCTTCTAGCACGGTAGGATTCTTAGCGTTTTTAAAGCGTTTTTAATGGTTTGGCTAAGATTGTGGAATATTTTGGGATTATTTTGCAGGCTTCAGGAGCACCCCGCACAAGGAGATTGCCTCCACCTCCTCCCTCCATGGATTGGAGCTCTGGATCTCGAAGCATTTTTGGGAAAAGGCAAGGCAGCGTTCTGGCTTCTTCAGATGCCAAGCGCTTACAATTGGATGAAGATCTGGAAAGCGTATCTTCCACTTTGGATGAGCCACCTCCTCCACAAAACCGGCGACAATTGGAACAAGATCGCCGAGAAGTTCGTTACATTCCTCCAGATCGCAACTTTGAGCTTCTGACCTTCGACAGTCTCATCCTGGGCAAGAAAATGGGTGTGGTTCAACCCGCCACTTACGTAGACACCACTTTTTGCGACCGTGACGTTCTAGAGCGACTTATGGAAGTAAAATACGACATTAGAAGAGTAGGCGCTCCCCAATTCCAAGAGCTTCAGCGACGCATGAACGACTTTGTCAGTCCACCCACCGTTTTCCACTTCAACTCGGCCTACTTGTACGCCAACATTGACGCCCTGACCAATTGGTGCTTGACCAATCCTTGCTTAAAAAATGGAGAAAGTATTGTCGGTCCTGAAGAGCCTCTTTATGCTGTGGACATTCATGGTGGTCCTGGTGGCTTTGTGGAGTACCTTCTGACCAAGAAAACCTGGCAAGCTAAAGTTTACGGCTTTACGTACAAAGAGGACTTATTTAATTACAAGCTAGGGCCCACTGGTCACTTTCACAAGGAGAGTTTCGAACAGTGGTTTGGTCTAGAAGGGGGAAGGGGTGATGGCTCAATCTACAAGCCCAGTCATGTGGACTGCTTTGGAAGATACGTTAGAAGGAACACGGAAGGAGTTCACTTGGTAGTGGCCGATGGTCAAGAACTAAGTCCTGGACTAGACGAAGACAGAAAGGAGCTCAGGGTAAAGCCTTTAATCCTAGCGGAATCTTTTATTGCTTTGAAGGTACTTCGAGAAGGGGGCACTTTTGTTCTAAGATTGTACGACGTTTTTACTCCGTACACTGCCGGGCTTATTTATTTGCTTTATCGGTGTTTTGACTCGGTGGCTATTATTCGACCTGAGACAACGCTGCAAGGTAGCGCAGAAAGATTTCTGGTTTGTAAGCACTTTCGCAGTGGAAAGCTAAGTACTGAAGTAAGGAACTATTTGCAAACACTGCACAACATGGAGTTTGGTTGCCACTACACTCACAAGTTTCCGGATGAGCAGCAAGCGGAAATTGTGGAACTGGTTCCAGTTGACGTGATCAAGGATTCAGAGCCTTTTTATAAGTACTTAAAGGAAAGTAATTATCACATTGGAAAGGACCAGTTGGACGAGACTGGTTTAATGTGCAGGGCTATTCAAGGGCGGCATGATGGAAGGATTATAGCTCAGCGGAGGAATAATATCCGGCAGAAGTCTGCCGATGTTTGGAACTGTCCCAGAAGATTAAGACAGGAGCCAAGGTACACCAGCTTGACACCTGAGTTGTACTTGGCACGATTGCTAAGACCTTATCCTGAGAATATTTTAAACAGAACGGAAAGGGAGGGTGAGGTGTTGTTGAGTTATGCAACAATGCAGAAAACCCTGACCTGTGCCAAGGAGTGGCACTTTGTGAGCGTTGGAAGGGATAGAGGGTTCTACATGGCAAGAGGAGGAGATAGGGTCTACCGCTTTAGTGGAGGCAAGTGGAAGTTGGTTAATGAAGAAATGGAGCTAGCGGATATGACTCTAGTTTATGGAGATATTGTGGATGAAATTACGCAGTTGGAGGGAAAGCAGATTACGCAAACCGCTTTTCACATTATTGATGGGATGGTGCTGGGAGGAAAGGATATTAGGAATTTGAGCTATGAAGAGAGGATTAGAAACTGTGCCAAGTTTGCAAAGTCTATGTGCAAGCCCAGCTTGACCAAGTTTATTCTGGTGAAGGCCAAAAGGGTACAGGAGGCTAAGGGCTTGGAAACAGCATTAATGGCGTAAGTTGAAAAAGGGTAAAAAAATATTTATTGGGTATTTTAAAAGGGATTAATTTTTTTGTGGTGGGTTTTGCAGTGTGCACAATGAGCAGGTCAAGGGACGTGGAGACAGAAAGAAGAAACCACTTGCTCCGGTAGATATTGATGTCAAGGGATTGGTCTATGCTCACACGGGCTATTTATTTATGCGCACTACTAAAACGGCTGGAGTGTCTGCTGACTTTATGTAAGATTTTTAATTGATTATTTTTAAACTTGTTTTGTAGTTTTTGCTTTGGAAGTTTAGGAAAATTAATTTGTGAATTTTTTATGGTTTTTTTAAAGAACTACGATGCAGAATCGATTGTATTGGCAACTGAATGACAACATGGATAGAAATCCTAGTGCTCCAGCTCCACCCAGACCGGATCCGAAGTTATTGGGGATTACTCCGGTGGATGCGCCTACTTTAGCAGCACATATTAAAAGAATCTGAAGAAAAAGGGAAGTGGAACATGATTGTTCTTTGGCGTTTCGGTTAAGGAAATTAAATAGCGTAGTATTTTTAGAAAAAAACATTTTAGTTTTATGTTGAGGTTGTTAGAAGGGTTGGAAGTCTACTAATTATAAATTATTTTTGTTCAAGATTAAAGCTGAAAAGTTATTACGGGTAAAAAGAGCACTGCACAGTTGAGTGCGTAGTCTAAGTTGATAATGTACTATAATTAATGGTGTTGGTTTTTTCTACCTCTAATTTTTAGATGTTATTTGTTAAAATTGCACAGTCAATTATCATGTACTTTGTACTAGTCTATTAGTATTTCCCTACATTTTTAAAAATGTAGGGAAATTAATTAAAACTTTTCATTAATCAAATTCATTAAAAGCTAATCAATTTGTCAATTTGCATATAATTTTTAAAAAATGTATTCATTGATTGACAGAATAACCAACAGTTTCTACATAGCCATTTCACTTATTATTTCCAAACCTGCAAAAAATGTCCGATTTTTTAGACTAAATTAATATCCCATTAAATAGCTATCTTTTATAACTCCACAATTCCCTTAGAAAATTAACTAACCTTTTCAGGGAATAGCGTTTCGGAGATCTCTCCGTTTTTAGCTCCGGCTTAGCTTGCCCACTAGCCCTGTTAGCAATGCGGAGATTATACTGCGCACAAACTGCGCAAAGCGCTTCCCTTTTTTCTTAGCTTCTCAGGGACACGCCGGCAGAGAGAATTTGGGCTTGGCCCAAGAGCGAATTCAGCCCATAAGCTAACACAGGCTTTGCGGGATGCACGGATAGGATACTGAACTGCACAAAAAGCTTCCTTTTATCCTTTCAAGCTACCAAACAAACCAAGCCAGCATTTTTTACGAAAGGGTCCCTTTCAAAGGGACTACTGACTCAGTAGTACTGAGTATTTTTTTCAAATTGCATATTGATCATCAATCAAACACGATAACACGAAGTTTAATGCTATTGCGTTATTAGCTTCAGCTACTATTACTTTAATTTTTATTCCATTCTTTATAGATATTTAGAGAATGCATAAATTTCAGTATCTGGAATCTTCGATATAAATGTATAAAACCTTAGTTCTGACCGATGGATTTTGATTTTACCAATTTATTTCGAATATACTGTCATGTGTATTTATAAACAGTCTATGTCAAGGTTACCTTGTGAAGCTCACATTCTAAGCAAATTACGAAACCCCGCATTGAGAAACAGGGCTAGTTCAAAAAGTAACAACAACATTTTTTTGTGTTTTTAATTATTTGCTCGTGTTTAACATAAAGTCTAGTTTTCACATAAATTAGATTTTAGCACAGCATCGGGCAATAAACAATTATTGATTGACATAACTAGGAAAACAAGTAGACATCTAACTATATATTTATAAAACTATATTATAATTAATCCATGGTATTTACGGAAATTTTGACAAATGCGTGCGTTTGTATGCTAACACCATGTTAAAGCACCGCCATGCAAAAACTGTGTAAAGACACCGTTTTAAATCCCATTCTAACACCGTCTAAAATCCCATGCTAACACTCTTGTAATGATAAATACAAGCGAGTAATCCTAAATCTTCTCTCATGGGACATACATCTCTTAAATACATATGGGTAACGTAAAATACACGCGAATAATTTAAATTACACGCAAGTGGTTTATTCTGGACACAAAGTTGCTACTATTAAATATCGCTGGGTACAATTTTGCAGGTTATGGATGGATCATTTTTTGGCGAAATTCGTGAAACCAGTTAGCCGCCTCTCGTTAAAATTATTATTTTCCGTGTTTAGAACATGACCAAACCACGCGAGATTTCTTAACCATGAAACAAAATTCCTCCATTTTCCAATTTGTTACCATTGGACATAGAGGTTAGAGAGTACATTGCATGACAACTGGATAAGGAAAAAACCTGCACAAGCACAAATCAAACCTTTATCTGTTCTTAAACTTTGCTATTGACAGGAATACTGGTCAATTTCTGTAGCATTCATTCCTTTTGTTTTTGCGCATTAATATCTCCAAAAATGAGTCATGCAATTAACAAGATTTATTAGAAGCACATGTGTAAATCATAACTGCTAATTAACAAGCTGAACTACGATCCCGGATTGTAAACTGTAAATTACGCGAAAAAAATGTTTATTATTTGTATACTTGTTCTTGTTATAACTACCACAAAAAAGTTGGTATATAATGTTGGATTTGCAGCAAAGCATCAATCAGTAATACTTTGACACAGCAAAGACAAAACGATAACAGAAATACTACCGAAAAACGTCAAAGCATATTTTCAAAATAAAGCTTATCTCATCGAAAATGTTTTCGATCATTTTGCTTTTTCTTGCAATTCTTCTCTATTGGAAGAAAACCCAGAAATCAGGAAAATACAAATTTCCTAACGGTAAGTTTCTCAAAATATAGATATTTATAATTTTTATAATTAATGCTTATAAATTCTTACAGGTCCAAAGGGCATTCCAATACTTGGTAACCTTCTTCAGGTAGTATTTCGTCCCCATCTGCAGTTTTCCAAATGGACCTACAAGTTTGGAAAATTATACACCTTAAGAATATTTGGACGTCCAGTTCTTGTGTTAAATAACGCCCAAACCATGAAGCAAGTTCTTGGCACTATGGAGTCTACTGGAAGATTCAATTTTTACGTGTTTGATGAACTCAGCGAAGGAGTAAGTGGTGGGGGTATTTTTTCCGCGGAAGGAGACACGTGGCAAGAGTTGCGAACTTTTGTAATGAAGGCTTTTAAAGAATGCGGCACTAGTCGTAGATCAGTAGTTGAGCCTGCTGTGGTACAAGAAGGACAACGTGTTATAAAATGGATTGAAAATGAAGCAAAAAGAAACGAATCTTCCGTAGTTGTTGGCTTCAGAACAACTTTTATTGAGACAATGAGCAATTACACATGGAGCATATTAAACAGACAAACGTATGGATCTAGTAGCTCAGAAATGGGAAAGTTGGTACTTAGGATTATAGAAATGACAAATGTTACTACAAATTCCGGCTTGCTGTTTCTTCCTTGGCTTAAACACATTGTGCCAGAGTGGTCGGGTTACAACGGATTGGTAGAATCTTGCAAAAATATACACAGCAAGGTTCAAACTTATTTTGATAAGCGTATTGTAGAACGTCAGACATTCAAAATTGAACCGGAAAGCCGCAATTTACTTGACACATTTCTGGATCAATGGGAAAATTGCAAAGATCCAAAGAGTTGCTTTTCTGGAAAGCCTGGATGGAAACAATGCTTTTATTCTGTGGTACACATTTTAATAGCAGCTGCAGAAACCCAAGCAGGCACGCTTAATTGGGTAGTCAACTACTTAGTTGCTTATCCCAAAATTCAAGAAAAATTGTATAAAGAATTGGATAATGTACTTGAAGGCAGCAAAACACCGAGTCTTGCTGATAAGCCAAAGTATGTCAGCTAGTAACAGAATATTTTGTAATCTCAGCAATCTTACTCTTTAATCAATCAATTTCACATGAATTTTGTTTGCATTTTTACAGGTTGCCGTTTTTGGAAGCAGTTATTTTGGAAACTCTTAGAATGTCATCAATTCTTCCAATAGGAATAATACATAGATTGTTAAATGATACACATATAGAGGAATTCCTAATTCCAAAAGATACAATTCTCATTGCTAACATTTATCACGCAAACAGGGACAAGTCGATCTGGGACGATGCTGATATCTTTAGACCAGAAAGGTTTTTAGAAGCTGGCAAGCTTAAGGAAAAAGTTGCTACATTTCAACCAGGAAAGAGAGTCTGTCCAGGAGAAAAGCTGGCAAAGGATGCATTATTTCTACTTGCTGGAATGCTTGTACAAAAGTTCAAGTTTTTACCTGCACCAGGCAAAATAGCGTCTGAATATGTAAATCCCGTTCCAGGTTACACTTTATTACCAGGGCAAGTTGGAGTTCAAGTTGAACCAAGGCTGTAGGAAGTTTGTTTCTACTTATTCGTTTTAAAATCTTTGATAGTGTGTTACTGTAAAATTATTATTAACACAAAAAACTTTGAATTTTATGGATTTAGTCTGTTGAAAGAATACATTGCATCAGTGTTTTGATTTTGAACAATATAGGCTTATTAGCTAACTGCGTAATTAGTGGTCAACACAAACATTATTTCATGCTCTAGATGTAATTTAAATGCATATGCGCGTTTTATGACACAAACCAATAAATTAATGCCTGTTTATTTCTTTATACTTTACAAGGAAGCAATTTCACATATCATTTTTAGCATTAATATAACTTTTGCAACAAATTTGTTAACTAAGTATAATAGTCTCAAAAGAAATATAGTAAACACTGGTTTATAATATACAGCACAACATTAGTAGTAATGTTTTACTTCATGTACTTGTTTACAGCATAGCAAAGTCGTAATTATGCGCTTTGCTTAATTCTTTCTTGTTTTGCTTTCACGTTTGACATTAGTTGCCCTATTCCAAAAAAGCACTCTGACATAAAACCTGAAGCCCCAAAACTAAAACAAAAGGTTGTAGATTCGTATTATAGTTAATTAATGATTGTGTTTACTGAAAAGTGTTGAATTGCTTTATGGCAATAATTCAAAAATTCATTTTTTGAGTTCTTATATATTATAATATGATAATATTACTATATTAATTATGTTATTCAAGATGTACCTGGCAGTTTTTATAATCTGCTTGTGATATGTGCTATGTCAAAAAAGGCCGTTAAAGTATCAAAGCGTTTGTTGTGTGTATTAAAGTTAGAATATAATATGGGTTAATGTAATTACATTAGTTCTAATAATTTTTCTTTGTTTTTAAAGCTTTTAGCGAAATCTAGTCTCATGGTTACGTTTTATGGTGCAGCTATGTCTTCAAAGTCAATGACAAAGAGTGTGATGGTAACCCCGAAAATCTAAACAAAATAAAATAAATTTCGATTTCATTAATTTGATTTCTGACATATCCCAAATGCTGTAGCATTAGTGTGTACACACTAATATCAATTACAATACCTGAGCAAGAAATCCAAAATCCACTGTGTACACACCCTGTGAGCCTTGCCCCACAACTTCTTCGTCTAGTATCTTTAGCATCGTTTTTAATTTGAAATGCTTTTCACTATCAGTTGAGCAATTAGCGACTTCCCCTTTTATACGTTTTTGCAGCTTTGACTTTGCAAGGATTACCTGAATAACGCATTTATAAACCTAGTTAGAAATTTCATGGTAAACTATTTTTTTAAATTTACTTTTTATTGCATACCAGTCTTCGAGCATCGACATATAGCAGTATTGCAAAATATCGTAGTCCAGTAAACGTCAGAGCATAGACACTTGGAGCAAGACCATTTTTAATAGCGTTATGTAAGAAGAAAGCGATGTTCATATAAGTTTTTAAAATATTTAACAGAATGAGGATAGACCAAGTATTATTAGTAAGCGTGAAACTTCTTTGCGTGTCGATGTATGCATTGATAATTCGACCAAGGTTTTCAAAGTAGTAGTCGTCACGATGTTTAGTAATGAAGTACAGAATTTGTTTTAGATTCTTTGCAGTAATCCAATATGTCATTGGATGAACAACAGTACGTAGGATTATATAACCATTTACATGCCACCAGTATGCAATCTTGAGCCAGTACATTAGAATACCCAACAGTGCGTCTGAGTTGCTCAATTTAAGCTGACTCTTGGATTCTGTAGGCAAATACCCAAAATATCGTGTCTTTGTGGAGTTAACAAGATGCCTATAGATTTCGTTGGGACTAGAAATACGAACAGTCTGTACTGACAAGATCAAAACGAAATTGAGAATTGAATGAGTAATAGCGGCCAACACTACAAGGAGTGTATACCACAATACAAACCTTTTATTTGTATTTAATATCGCTTCAATAGCGGCCTTGTTGCAATGTGATTTGAAAACAAGTTGCAATTTGTTAGTAAAACAAAAGTTAAAGAATTTTGCAATTTTGTGTTGTCGGTTGTGTAGAACGTAGTAAAGCACTACCAACTGCATAAGGATTAATATCCAATTTAGAACCTTAAAGTAGTGTTTTGCTTTAAGAGTTGGACTTTTTGAAAAGGTATCAAATGCTCCTATAGTAGAGTCTAATTGTGCTAACCAAAACGGAATGCCCATCAAAACTGCGTACAGTAGAGTCTGCAATGCAACAAGTGTATCAATTATTATAATATCTTCAAATATTGAACATATTTACTTTTTTAATCGAAATTAGTTATGTTACCTGATGAAATGACCGCTTTAGCATGAACCATTTACCAGTGTTTGAATCGAACTTTGGTTTGAATGGCACAATCCCCATGTAGTATCCGACAGTAAAGTACCTTTGCCAAAGGGTGATCGAATCCGTGGTCAAATCCGTGCATGTAGATGCGTGGATTTTGCTACTGGAGAAGTCTTCGCTAATATAGGTTGTAAAAGCATCTTCTAGCCTTCTGATTTCCACACTTTGTTGCCTTATTTCCATGCTGGATTGAAGAATTTGAAGTTCAATTTAATAATTGGTTATGTGTAACTAATATATGTTTATGGTTTGGTATTTGTTGGTATTTAAACTCTTGCTAACTAATGTTTAGAACACAAAGTTGAATCCCTCTAAACTTGAATAAAGTTAACTTATTTTTACTTTTGATTGTGGCGTTTTTGAATGTGACAGTAGCCTGACAATCTTAAAGGTTTAAATTGTTTCTGCTTATATTATTTTCTATATTTCTTTTTATGTTTAAATGGCTATTTTTCTACTCACACTCGAAAACAACTTTATAATTCATGAAGTTACTGCCTTCTTCTAATTATATCAACCATTAAGCTATATTTGAATCTAGTTAGACTTGTAGACGGTTTTGGACAACTTAAATATTTTTTGATAAATATTGCGTGTCTAACTATTGATAAGCTCACCAGTTTTAGCTATATTAGAACCCTTGCTACCAATTTCTTAATTAACAACAAAATTTGTAAGTAGAACAGTCGCAAGAGAAATATAGTAAACAAACAAGTTTTTAATATGCAGCACAACATTGCAGTTTACTTCATTTGCTTGTTGACAGCATTAGCAAAGTTGTAATGATGCGCTTTGCTTAATTTTTTCTTGTTTTGCTTTCACATTAGTTATCTCCTTCCAAAAAAACGTTTTTACATAAATCCTTAAATACCAAAGCTAGAAAAAACCCACTATGTTAGTATTGTAGCGAGTAGCGACATTTTTTCGAATTTGAAATGAAGAGTCTCAAGAATATATAATTGTTGACCAACTTCATGTTTAAAATTTGTAATATTAATCAAATTACGAGTCAGAAACATGAAATACATTACATATATCATAAGTCATAGTATTGCAAATTATTTACATGAAGACTTAAACTACATTAATGAAACGAAAACTACATAATAAAAATCCCATTCGTGTGTTCAGATCTCACAAGAAGTTTTTAATTGGTAAAGTATGTATTTTTCCATTTCATTGATCTCATGCCGAAGAAAAAACTAGAAATTTGTTGTTCACCGGTCGAGTTCACTGACTCACCTGAACTTCATAATTCGCGTAGACTTGTGGTGAAAGTGATGTATGCGTCTTACTACTAGCAAAAGTACGTACGAGAGTCATTTTTGGCAAAGAATATTTTTGTTTAGGGTTACGTTTAAGATATATTTTGATTTACACAATAATTGGAATATTTTTTATTTGTTTTTAACTTTAGCCATGTAATTGTTTCAATGGTGTTTCTGTGTAAATATAAAGTGATATCGGACCGGTTTTATTACTTTTAATTTCTATTTGGAATGAAATATCTGTTTATAACACAACAAAAGTGTCAACTGAGTTAAAACATATAATCAAAGCTTTCACAAATGATATTATTTCCCATGTTCAATTTAAATTATTTTAGGAAAATCAAGTGTAAAAGTACGCTAATGAGCAACATCATTATGCATAATTTTTCCAAACATAATGTAAAGAAGAGGTACATCAATCATAAGCTTGGGTCAAAAATTTGCAATAAAAGCAAAGGCTTCTGCTAGCGGCTTTACTGTAATATAATCTTTAAACCTCACCAGAAAGGTTGTATTTAGTAAGTAAAATTCATAGTCGTGGCACCAAATATTGAACGCAAAGTTGCAACGTGATAATTTTACGTTCCATGTACACGTGACCTGGAGTTACATGATAAAACTTTGTGCTGAATACTTGTCGCCAAGTATTAGCCGCATTGTCAGATTTGAATAATTTATGCTTTACAAGTGTTTGAAGTTCTACAATATGTTAATAATAATAATATGTTATATTAGCAACAAAAAAGCCATTTCTTAATTTATTAAATTTCTTATATCTTGCTAGTCATTGCTTCAGGTGTATATCCTTTTATGGTAATATGAAACGATTAAGCAAAAACACAAATTAACTCTATTAAGATAGAAGTAAGGTATACGTAGATTTTATTCTTTATCAGCCATCTTAAGATAACCTAAAAAAAACTTTGCACTTTGGTGGCATTGGTGTAAATTTAGTTCTACAAACAGATACATTGAAAACTTATGTAGCATTAATTATATGTCACCATTAAATGTGACGTGGATATGCAGCACAAGTTGTACATATTCAAGTTGCTTTAAAGATGTTTCCAACTCCAACAGCTTTTGATAAGACGAATAAACTTTCTCTCAAAAAATTAAGCATCTCAAGACGCAAACTACGCAAAACAGTTTGTGGAGTTGAATGCGTATAATTGTTGAGGGATGCAAGTAGCAACAAAGCAAAGCTATGGACATTTCATGATGTGTGGATAAAGCTACATTAGTATACCTTAAAGATACGCGATGGCAATTACATTAACTTTAAGCACAGAGAAAATTAGATTCTACTCAGTACTAAACTTAACCAGGTACCTGTAATATGTGTTAAACCGCCATGAGCATACGTTAAGGCCTTTAATTTAAACCATTTCTAATTTAGTAATATAATATGTTGCTATTCGGGTAGAGAAAGTGCAATTTTACATTTCTTCGAGTTTGAAAGGTAGTTCATATAATACAATTTTATAACCTATATATATGCATAAATATTTACAAAATTTCTTATAAAACTGAAGTTTTCACAAACCAGATCGTATATATTTTGAAATATCCTAATCCATCCTCCATCCATACTTATTGAAATGATTTTAGACGGTATTTGAGTAAGATAATTTTATTTATGTCAAGCTTTCGACCACTAATGTGATCTTCTTCAGGACAACTTCAACTAACGTTTAGTAGTACGTTTGACAATTATCGACAATTTAAGATTAATTGTATATAATTTTGTTTTAAACAATTTCTAGGTTGCGATTACTCAATTGCAAAAATTTCTTGTGAACATTTATCATTCAAATCCTTCACAATAATTTGACAACACACAGACGGGTTTTTTCTAAGGGAATTGTTTGTGAAAACAATACTGAGACACTTAACAAATGTCCATATTATTTATTCTTTTACATATAACTCGTAACAATTAAAAATGTATTTGAAGGTTAAAACTTCAATGGTACTATTTCGTTTACTTGTAGTAGCCATAAGCTGGAATAGAAACATTGTGTTAAGTTCAGGAGACAAATCCTTGAAAGTTTCCGCTAATCATTTGAATGAGTTTAAACACTTTTCAAATACAAGTACAAATAGATCGGAAAGCGGGAGTCTGAAAACAACATTGACATACAAAACTCAAAACGATGTTGATTTGTGTGCTATTATACCAATATATTTGCCCAGAGCTCCATTAGTGACATTGGCAAATTCTGACAATCTTGACATTCGAGAATGCCAACTTCCACTACTTCTAAGAAATCACGAGAAACTGATGACAGGTTACGCAAATTGTTCCTCAAGCTTACTAATATTGAAACAAACCAATTACAATGGTTGCTATTACATAGACTATTTTAAATTCGCTTCAATGTCCAAACCGTGGACTGGAAGCATAAAGGTTTTCGTGGTTAAGGACACGTTTGTGTACGGTCATTTAACTTTTAATTATAAGACAGAAGAGTCACGTGTTCTTATGCAAAATTTCATACCAAACTCTATACCAGAAATAAATATAATCGTAACAATCGGGAGTAAAGTGGCTGCTACAAGTGATTATTTGTTTATATGGATTTTATCAAAAATAAGGGATCATAGACACACACTCTGGGATTTGGATGCATTTTATACGTGTCCACCTTACTCAGGTATCTTTTTGCATGTCCTTGCACCGTCCAAGAATGCAAGCAATATCAATGTCACCGTTCTTATCCCGAATGACGTCATTGACGTCTTTGCGGGGCACGATTATGGGAATGTGGCAATGCTAAATATTGGTAACAATGAGTTACATAATTTGATGATTGGAAATACGCTAGAAATAGCATATTCAAAGCATCCATGGATTTGGAAAATTTCAAAATATCACACGCAAGATTTCGACTCACTTTTAGAACAAATATATACCCAAGTTCATTCGTGCGAACCAATTCGTTTGAAGTACAAGAAACTTATACATTTTGCAAGGCAAACAGAAATTGCACATCAATTTAACAAGGCAGCAGGAATACTTATATTGGAGCTTGTTAATAACCAAACTTACAACTTGCCCGAAAATCAGGTTTGTTTACGCGAACTTGACGTTTATAAAAGACAGAACCTTGTCTTTGGCGCAAAAATCCATACAAGCATAGAAGTAACTCAAGTGTTAACGAATACAACCAAGTGGGTTCATAACTTGTACCTCGAAAATCATGCTAGTGCATTAAAATTTGTAACGTGTGGCCGTCGAGGAAAATCTTCATTTCCATTTGAAGAACTATTTAATGTTTACGACGTATTTGTTTGGATATCTGCAATCCTTTGCGTGTCGGTATTAACGTTTAGCTCTCTCTTGCCACAAATGGTGGAGACACACAGATCTACAAAAATTAAAATAAGTAGCTTACCACTCCTTAAGGTTTTGATAGAGCAAGGCGATCCATTTCCAAAATATATTGAAAACGTTAGCGTACTAAGGTTTGTACTAGCAGGATATCTACTAAGTGGGCTAGTGCTAAGTAGCGCGTACAAAAACACAAATGTGTATAATATGATCAAACCTCGCTCTCTTTTACTGTATGAAACATTAAACCATTTAAAGGAAGGGAACTTTTCAATATATACACGTATAGGGGCTTTTAAGTTTAATAAAATGCTGTGGAGCTCCGCCTTTCACAGACAAAAACATAGGTCCTTGCCTTATGAAACCCACCGCGTGCACGATATGTATGAACTTTTTTATAGCGCAGGGGTTATGGGCATAAGCGAAGTGCTTTACTTTCAAGATACAGACTCAAAAGATGATATTTGGGGATCCAAGAGTGTTAAACCATCCGAATTATTAAATATTTGCTTGATTCATTCTAATTCCACCAACCTGCTAACGCACTTAGTAAGCACTGTTAACGTATTGTACAAGGCTGGATATGTTCAAAATTTTGTAAAAATGGCAAACGGTCTTGTGAATGCATTTCGACAAAGAGAATTTAAATGGCATGTGCCTAACCTGGTTCTTTGTAAGAAAGTTGCTTTTATTTTGCCACAAATTTTAGCACATCGATTTGCACTTCAAGCAGCTAATAAAGGTCAACAACTAGTATCCGTAGGATCAGATATACTTAGTTCACACGCAGTAGTAATAAAACTGAAAAATTATGTAAGTCCCTTTGTGTTCCGAAAAATTCAAAGGTTTAAGGAATCTGGAATTTTAAACTGGCTTCCAGGAGTATTTAGTCAATTCCCAAAATATCAAGTTGAGCAGAACCCAGGGCCCAGAAGCGCACCACTTGAGGGAAATGTATTGATGATTTTCAGTTTACTCGGCATTGGTAGCTGCATGGCAACTACTATTTTCTGCATCGAACTTAAAAAGTTGGATTTGTTTGTTTTTCGCGAATCTAAGTTCTGGCTTAAACAATTAAGATCCATGTGCAGGTTAATAGCGTTGAACAGAAAAGTCGATTTAATCGAAAATATTGTCATGGGAATTAAGGGTTTTGTGTGCTGTATTAAAGGATTCCTTGGAAACAAAATTTATAGAAATACTATTGTAGTGTGGACATGAATAAAGCGATTTGATTAACCTGGGTATATTGTAATTTAAGTTTGCACTAGATATATATATTTATTTATTATATATTTGAAAATATATTATGAAAATACAAACAAATGACACAATTAATTTTTGTACGTATGCAATATCATTATCAGTATGTTATCAAAATTAGATCTACTGCCCGCTCAAAAACATTTTGGTAAAAGTTTTGTGTAGAGTCCTCGTCAAACCGCGCCGTTCCATAATACCATGACATTGGTCGCTGTGCTTTCAGCTTTTTACTCCACATTCTCAAATTAAAGTTTTGATGTTGTACATCTGCCATAAGTTTCCAGTATTTTATCGTTCGTCTAGGCCAGCGTATTGTGAGCAAGTGCTGTGAGTAAATGAAGCATTTGCAAATATGGGGAAGTGTTTCTTCAATAACAAAATATGCTCCAAAAATAGGAAGCAAAGATGCACAGTAAAGAGAAAGTGGCATGAATTTCCAGCCCATTACTAATATCCAGGTACACATTACTGAGAGTACAAATCCTACTCCCATCATCAGCCCAGCAATTTTCCGAATTCCCTCAAATCCAAATTGAATTAGACATTGAAGTTTAGAATATTCTTCTATGCCAGCTAGATTTGGAGGTTTTGTAGAAACTATTCTAAGACAGTTCAAAACAATGTTGAATATTGAAACAGCAGGAATATAGAGCGTTAGAAGTGATCGACCTGATTCAAAACCTGCCCACTGAAAAATTATTAATCGAACGAAAACCTTCAAAAATCCGCATCGATTTGTTGGGAACAGCTCCTCAAAAATATAGTAGGCTGCATCTATATCCATAAATACGGATATTGGTGGTATGGCAACTACACAAATGAAAGCCATTAGAACCATTCCATTCATCAAAAGTCCAACTGCATCCACACTTTGGTCCCTTTTTAACAACTTGGAAGCTTCTATGAAAACGGTAACAGAAAATGGCTTAGAACACCGACTAATACGTTCTTACAATTTTAACATTAGTGACAAACCTGTTCGTAGCAATGCATAAGCCGGAGTTGACATAGAGTATCCTTTTGGGTTTCTATCGTTCCGAAGGCAACGATCGTGTAACCAAAGGTTATTGAAGAAATCCTCAAAGAGTTCTTTGCCATGCGTTATCATAACAATGTTTAAACTCACGCATAAAATTGCAACTAAAGCTATACTAAAGTAAATATAGACCAAATATTCTTGGACCGTTTGGATTTGAAATAAACAATTTTTTATGAAAATAATGGCATTGAAGCATCCACACGCTGTCATTATAAGGTTTGATAGGTAAAACATTACAAGTTTCCAGAAACGGGTTTCTACTTCAGATTTTTCTGTGGATATATCAATCTTTATTACATGACTGTAAAGACGTCTGGTAAACAGAAATTCGTATAGTTCAAAAGCTTTCCACATAAGGCAGGTTGCCATTTTGAAGTTGGGGTTTTGTTTGTTTTTACTTTTTTGCTAATTTAAAATATAACTCTTTAGTGCAACGGATGGCGTTGTTTCTTCTGTTAATTCTTTTTCAATGAAGTGTATCGACGGCTAACAGAACAATAAACACACTGAAACATCGCTATTATTAAACAACTCTATCAAGGCGATTTAAACGTCAGAGCAAGGAGGTAGATAAACACGTGTCACATCTTTGAAATGGCTCTATTTCGATTTATGTTTAAACAATATATAATTAATTTACCGACTTCCTATTTGAATGAACATGTTACTGTCCCGTGCTACTTCAAGTCATGTAGTGATATTGTTATTATGACTAAACACAACATAAAACTTGACCTTAGAAAGTAATGTTTCATCAAAATGTTTGAGAAAATATTTTTAGCAATAAATAATTAAATTTCCGTTTTATTTCAGTCCTAATTGTCTACTATAATTTCAATGCTTTTAAACGTTTTTATATTGCACATATACAAAAACGAATGGAAAACAAGTAATGCAACATTTGCTCAAGGTTGCTCAACATATCAACTCAAACGTTAAAATATATGTAGTCCCGGGATGTAATTTTATGCACAAAGCTTAGCTTAATTTACACAAACATTTTGTAATATAAACATGTAACTAAACAAATGAGTTATTATTGAAAAACATGCTACACATTCACACATACTAACAGCTTGTTAGTAACAAGAAATTAAATTTATAAATTTTATTTTAATGTCATGGATTACATGACGTATTTATGTTTATGTATGGCAAGATTATTTTGTTGACACATTTTCAAGATTTTTTGGACAGAATAATCTGATGCATTTTAAAGTTACATTAAAGTTTAAAGTTAAAGCTCGCTGCGTCAGCAGGGGAGCTAAATAACGAGTTGTGTGTCCGTCCACTTTATTTTAAGGGTCTGAATTCGGGTCTAAATTAGGCAAATTCTGGTCTATTTTAGTCGTAATTTTAACTGGTTTGTTTATTTTAACATGTGAAATTTATCAGTAATAGAATACGTTACTTTACTCTATGAAGAAGTCGTCCAAGCAATTATTTTTCATTGTCAAATTATTTGTTTGTTCGGCATTGCTGGCAAACCTCGGTGCTCGAAACCAAACTTAATTGACATCTGTAGTGTATTGATACAGTAATACACCAGAGAAGAACTTAAGATGATGGATGTTGATACTATCCGGTCTCAAATTATAGAAAGTGTGAAAAAATTGGATATATAAACCGCATCGAATTTAGGCCTGAAGCATTCCACTTTTGCCTTATTTTTGTTCGAATATTGTTAAAATTCAAAATAACCTATAGAAAATATAAAAACTTGAAGTCTTTGTTTTATTGCAAGTATTGCTATCTGTGCAAGGTGGACTGATCAATTCCCACCTGGACGAAGCCGCTTCTATTCTGGGTGGTACTGCTATACCAAAAAGCCTTCGGCATATAATAATATAATGTCTGTCGAAGCCAACAGTTACTTTGCAGACACTGCTTCAAAAAGAGTAAGCTGTCAAAAAGGTTTCTTTAATAACAAATATTATTAGAGATATTAACAATTTTAGAACTGGATGGTTTCCAAAGCCTGCTGCAATGATGCTGGGATGCAATTAGCAATTATCACTAACGCTGCTCAAGCTAACTTTCTGCATCACTAGAGGGATTTATTTCCAGATTGTCAGACCTTCAGGTTTTTATGAAAACCCGTGTGCCGCGGGTAAAACGGGTTTTGTGGGGAAGGAAGTACGAATTTTTTGGGGTTTTATTGGGTGAAAACAAGTTCCCTGTCTAAATAAATGTAATACCATTATGCCATTCAAGAATCTCAAATACGAGCAAAGCCAGCGTTCAGTTAAAGTTTTGTGCTTTCAAGATGTTATTCACGGCATCTTCATTTTTTCTGTAAAGTAATTGACTGCTTCCACTTGTCTTACTCAGTCTCTCCTCAATAGCCTACTCGACAGAATCCTGAGAATAGCACTCGAAAACTCCTCCCTAAGCTAATCGCACACATAAAAAGTCTTATAAAATGTACGCCATAATTGATTGCCAAAACCGCCAAGTTGAATTGGTAGTCGCGATATACAAACTATTGCTCAGCTTGCATGGGACCACAATGGGGAGGACATGCCAAGTGTAATAGATAGGTTTAATTTCGAAGCTGGTCTTAGTGCTTGCGCTGCTTATCATCCTACCGGTGCGCCTACTGGAAATATTGGTGTTTAAAATTGCACTTTAATTATTCCTGTATTTTGCAAAATTGCACACGGTTTTACTTAAATATTTTTTGGTGTATTTGCTGTATGAATCATACTACTTGAATTATTACAACTTGCAAAAAGATAGAAAATAGCTTCAGAATTTCATTCAGAATATTATGGATCGTAGATATCTAAAATCTCCAGAAGTTGTTGTTTTATTTATAAGCTTTATTTTATGCCAAATAAAATATGCAAACACGAGAAAGTAAAATAATTATTAGGAACGGAAATAATTATTTTAAAACATAAATCTCATTCTTTCTTGTGGAATATAAAATAGACGGACAGACGGACATACTGCATCATAAGTAGATTTTTTGTAGAAGTAGCGAGCTAATTAAAGTAAATTATCAAGTGGTAGCACTTACTACCATCAATAGGCTTTTGAAAGGCTATTCATTAGACAAGTTTTATGACGCGGTCCTGCAGTCTGGGAAAAACTTTACATTCTTGTTTTATGAAAGATGCATTACAAAATTATTCGTGGTGTTTGAAAAGGAAAAATGTGGAATGCAGAAGTTTTAAATTGAAATTTATTTTATTGTCCGTGTGTAATCTCACAGAGGACATACGCAAGGTAGGCACACCGGTCTCCGGAAATTCTTCCCCGTGTGCCAAACTTTGAACTATAGAACAAACATGTTTGTATAAGGTATGCATTAAACTCCGTTCCTGGAATTTGCAATGTCTCGCCATCGGCGTCCCAAGCAAACTGAGAAGGGGTTTGGGAATCACGACCAGCTACACTGTACCCTATCAAAATAAACCAAATCGACTACAGTCATTTTCCTTGTTTACATGTATTTTGCTTTCTATTCATCGGTTTATATTTATGTTAACCCGTACACCCATTAAATGTGGCATTATTTTGGGCACTGAATAATAAATCAGCTTGGGCAATTGACTTAATACTTGCCAGAGCCATTCCCGCATCTGCACAAAGCTGTTTTGCGTCAGTCCAATTCTGTAATGCAATTTAGTGTTAGATTTTTATTCCGATTATTTGTATTATGTTGTTTATTTATGTACCATTGCTGCAGAGTTGTCAACAAAAAAGCTTTTGCCCTCAATGCTTCCTACGTACACCATGTTATTTATATTCTCCCCATCTAATAAAATCCACACAAGTAATAATATCTATACATGCAGTAAATGGTTGTGTGCGATATTTTGGTACTGAAATGTTTTAATATACCGTTGAATGTTGTTTCCAAAGTTGCTAAATTAAGTTTTATCAGTACCAAAACTAGTGTGGCACTGAACAAGTAGCGAAGGCAGAATAAATTCCACATTTTGCTTACAATTAGGTCTTTTACTTCAGAAAATAACTCAAATAGAACATACTATTTGTAGATCTAGCTTTATATACCCTTTAAAAATGCAGAAGTGAAGTGGTTTGTTTGTGTACGTAAAGATGTGATGGGTAACTAGAAAACCTGGAACAGATCTGTATCACACACGTGCCTTTATCTGGCATTGACTTGTCACATTACATTGTAATACACACGATAACCATGACAAAAACAAAAAAATAATTCAAGTTTTCTTCTATTTCTCCCTTTTCATTTGGGAGATATTTATCCCACCGCGTAGAGAGAGACTTTATCTCCCCCAATCCCTTATTTAGCAGACTTTCCCATTTTTCTTGTCTGCTAAATCAGCCACCCAATTTAGCCGCGAAAATCACTACTTTAGCAGACAAAAAACTTCTGATTTTTTCGCAAAGTTTTAAAAGTTTGTTTTCATGCAACACAGCAAATGCATGAAATCAAATTTCCAACGCACTTGGGTTTTCAAGAATCAAGGATTTTCAAAAATTAAGCATTATAATATCGACATGCTATTCTGGTCCAGATGCGGACAGGTTGTGAAAACAAGTGTATTCAACGTTAATGGTATCGAAAATGAATAATACTATAGCAAAATTTCTAAAACTTAAAACACTGCTGACACAGCTATTTGATTAACTCGACATGTTTTATGAAGTTTGAGATGCATGTGTAGAGTCACTGGGCAATGTTTTGCTTTTCATTTTGCACCACATTGACACATTATTAGGATCTGTCTTATTAAATGTTACTACCTATCTTTTTTCCATATATAGGTGTGCAGTGTACATCACCTTTTCATACTTGTCTGCTTCGTACAAAATCATTATAGATGCGTTGCTGTTAGCTTAAATCCAGTATACGTATTGTTTCAGGAATATTTTACACAATTCTATTCTAAACACAAGCGTCCCACTGATCAAACTTTTAAATCGTTCAAGAGCTCCCCATCGTACCTGTATCATCAGATATCAGAATATGTCAGCATTATTGGTTTTAGAGTATGTTTAAGTTGATTTCATGCTACTGCTGATGCATGAAAACAAACTTTAAAAACTTTGCGAAAAATTAGAAGTTTTTTGTCTGCTAAAGTAGTGATTTTCGCGGCTAAATTGGGTGGCTGATTTAGCAGACAAGAAAAATGTAAATGTCTGCTAAATAAGGGAATGGGGGAGATAAAGTCTCTCTCTACGCGGTGGGATAAGATTTCCCCTTTTCATTTTAATTTGACAAATCAAGTCGATACTTGTTTTTAAAAAAAATGAAAACATTTCAGTCACACTTTCTAGAAAAACTGTAAGCGTAAACGTATATTGTGGATTTATACTATTATTTCGAATGTGCCACATGAAATTTTTACTTCTATCTAAAATAGTTTATATTTATGTCAACCATCTCAAACCTGCCTTCGTGGAAATATATAGGTTGGTAATGCTCCGCTGGTAAATGCCCAGATTTGAGTAACATGAGTAATAACGTAAGTCATTTTAGCACTTGAGCCTCAATACAAACGAAAGATAAATTACATAAGTGCAATATTTTGACACAAAATCAGCAGATGTTTTGATTCCATGTGCAGAACGTAATATCCCACATTACAAAGTTCAATTGCTTTGTCAAGTTAATTGTTTATTTACCAGTACCATGAAAACCCCGGTACTTTCAGTAAAACTTATTGCCATCCACAGTGATGTTTAACATGTTTATATTATCTTGCTTCAAATTTCAGAGATTGTACGTAATATCGGATATGCAAGCCGCATCGTCTATAGGCAAAGAGTATTCTAATGTTGACAAAAATATTGTCTACATAAATAATTTAAAATGGTATATTTTGTTATATTTGTCTTATTCTAAATCCTGCTATTTGCAATAGCCGGACCCAGCAAGTTCCATTCTAGTGAATCGATTTCAACTTTAAATAGTGCTGCTATCCCAAAAAGTCTCAGGTTCATAGGAACCATCGAAGGCAAAAGCTACTTTGCTGATAATGCTACAATTAGGGTAAGTTGTTTATAAAAAAATAAATTGAATTATATTAAAGATACTAGCAATTGTAGAGCTGGTCAGATTCTCGCACCTTCTGCATCGATGCAGGAATGCGATTAGCAACTATTACTACAACCAAACAACCTATTTTACTAAATCAACAGAACACTTCACTTCAAGGGTGTAAGAATAATAATACAATGTGTTGCCAAATAGACATACTTTAAAAAATTAATGTTCTATTGGGTTAAGGGCACTGGATAGGTGGTCGAGACTTAGAATGTATTGAGAGGTTTGCATGGGATAATAATAACGAAGCTTTGCAGGAAAATCCTCCAGCTGCGTTTGAACACAACACTGGAACCAATGCATGTCTGGATTATAGTCCCTCTCAAGGACCGAATGGCACTGCACTTCAACCATTTGCACACAACAGTGGCCAGTGCTTTGTGGGATTGCTCATGGTTAAAGTTAAATTCAAATGACTGCTTTCGTATATGACAGGTTTGAAGCTTTTGAAATAGTGGAAATTTCAATTAAATAAAAACATTATATGTACCTTACACGCATAAAGATATCAAGTGGAAACTTTTCTTTAACTTTTTAAGGTTAATAAATAATAAAAACAAGGAATTATGAGAACACATGGGTCTTAATTTTTCTAATTGACTCCGCCGCTCTGACAAAGTTTTAGGTGCCACAAACACATTGAAAGTACTTAATGATCAAAATTGGACTTTCGACCTTGCTACATCTTTCATTTATAATTTCATATCTTTTTATGTTTATTCAGTTGGTTGTGTTTGGTGATGGCTAAGGGCAAATCACGCACGTTTGTTTTAAGCACACTTCCAATATTCACATATATTGTATCTTATATGATAATTATACTAATCTATGAATCGTTACCAATATTTGTTGCAATCTTCATTTTGTTTAGTATTGTAGTTTTTGTACACGCTTAAGTTGTGTGCTCATTTATTAGGAAAATATACCTTAGTAAGATAATTAAGTACTTATGTCATACAAGCATTTGGTACAAGCATTTAAGTTGAATAGTTTCATACTGTTTTGCTTAGCAAACATTTTAAAGTGGAACGTGTAACGGGATTTCCTCAAAATGAAAATATCCCAAAACAGGCTGCTTTCTTTTACCTTGACCAACTGATCTGTTTGTTTAAATTGTACTTTGGAAAAATGTTTATCTAGCATTTATCAGATTTATGATAACCGATTCTTCAATAAACCGTCATGCTTAGTATAGTTCTGAATTTGCGCTAGAAACCTTCTGCTCAAATATGTCAATCAGTTATCATGTTCAAGTAGTTTGTATATTACACAGTACCAGGAAATCTGGGTATTTTCAGTGAAACCCACTGTCACCAATAAAATTTGATTGACACCTGCAAACCTGATATTTTTTAAACATCCAAAAAACGCACATTCGACAATAGCAATACATTAATTTACGCTCAAGAATTAAGAATTGAGTCCAAAGTTCATTCAGAAAAAAGTATTGCGTTGACGCAAGCAACAAGAGTGTTTGAACTCCACTTACAAAACATATCAGCAAACATTATAAATTTAAGCAACATAATAGAAATGTAGCATTTAAGCTTATTTATATATGAATTGTCAAACAAACTGTCACTCTTTAATATGTTTGCCTGTTTAGAACCTTCAGTAGAGGTTTGACGTGCTTAACGTAGTCAAAACTGAAGTAGTTTTGACAATCCGAATGATAAGCACTTTCAAAACATCAAACCAAAATTGGTCATTACAGCAAAGCATTTTCGTTGTTTGTAAATAACTAACTAATGTTTAAGTATTTTTGTAGACTTCCATAGAAGTTCATTAAGAAAATCCGGTATATAAACCCTTTTGCACATAGGTTTGATTTATTCCCATTTCAACTACAAGTCGATTTTAACTTTGTTTCTATTGATATAACAAATACATTCAAAATGAAAAATTGTATATTCATTATTGCACTGCATATTCTGCTGTTGGCACTGGCGGACTTACGTTGCCCGTTCTGTGTGATTCAAAAGCAGGTATAGTAACTCAATTTAGAACTAAATAATCCTACAAATTCAAAATATGTAAACGTAGACTGTTTTAAGCAGTTGACCTTCCAAGGAGTATACGAGTTATAGGCACCATTGATGGCAAAACCTATTTGGTTGACAATTCTACATCAATGGTAAGTTTGGATGAAAGTGGTTAACGTGAACTCAAAAATGCAAAGAAATCCCAAGATTTGATTACTTTAGAATTGGACAGACGCTCGGGCTTTCTGCGATGATGCGGGGATGCGTTTAGCAACAATTACGACACCAGTCCAAGCTGCTTTGCTGTACGAGAAGAAGGATTTATTTTCGCAGCAATGTGAGAAAATTTATATGCGTTAAAATATAAAATAGGTTTTAGCAATTTTTGGTCTTCGGGTAGGTAGGCAAAACGGAGGTATACAACATGCTAGGTAGGCAACGTACTTTATGGCAAACGATGCAAATGGCAACACCTTTTTTAGCTAAATGTACCTGGTAGGCAAAAATTGAAATGATGCTTTTTGGTTGATAGTTTAAGTCTAGGTTTTACCGATATCGATCTTCCACAAGCATTTACTGAACATTAATCTTACAATTAGTATAGAGTATTTGAACATATACATGACCATTTATAAGATCTCCTATTCTTACTTCTGTAATCTGGATCATTCTGTTCCCTACTATGGCATATTAAAATGTTTAATTTTCAGCTTGGAAACCTGTAAGTTAGCCAGTGTCACAATGGCGTCTCCGTCATCAGCAAAACTTGCTTTATAGATAAAGGCAAAAATAAGCACTTCTATATTTGGAGGGTACGCATTGTAAAAAAGAATCACACGAAAAGGTATTACGTACTTTAGATACATTCACAGAAATATAGCTTCACCCAATCGATTACTCATTCAAAAGCAAGTCTCATAATAACCATTACGCAAATCCAGAAAGTTTTGGAGGCAAGAGATAAATAATACGAATAGACGTATTGCGCTAGAAGAACCACCAATGCTATAAATTGTTGTAAATTGTGTGATAAGTTTATGTTGATGCATGTTTTTAAAACAGCTAAGCTCGAAAATTTGCCTACCATGTACATTTTATTTTGCCATTTAAGTTTTTGCCTACAACTCTTTTGCCTACCAAGTCGTTTGCCATGAATTTTTTGCCTACCTACCCGTTCACCGCAATTTTTTACTTTCATTGGTTTCAGGGCATTGGATAGGTGCTCGAGACATTTTAACTATTTCACAGTTTGCATGGGATCACAACGGCGAAGTTATGCAAAATCCTGACATAACGTTTCGACACAGAACTGGCTTATACTCGTGCTGTTCTTATCATCCTTTTACTGGAACAAACGGAACAATCGACGGAGAGCCATGTGCCAGATTATACCCTGTACTTTGTGAGATTCTACATGGATTAGATAGTTTTGTCCTATGATGTAGTATGAATGTATTCAAAAAGGAAAAAAATTGTTGAGGAAGTATATTACATAGCTCTAACACAAAACAACTGTCAAAAAATATTTGTTCATAAGTCTTGTGCAACGTTTTTATATAAAACCATCTAAACGTTTTCAGAAGGTATAAGAAACCTATTGCTTGCGAAGTGATTTCGGCAAGCAATATAACATTTTTGCATGTTTTGTGAATAAATCAAAAATAACAAAATCCTTAAAGGATGTTTTTTCCATTTTTGCACCAGTGGACCCCGTATATAAGCCTTGTCAGTTCCAGGCTTGATTTATTTCCATTTCAAACAGACATTGGTTAGGATATTGTTTCATTTGTGTAACTAATACACATATTTAACATGGCAAGTCGCATCTTCCTCATTTTGTTGCACGTCTCGATGCTGACGTTGGTTGGACTTGTTACGATATCGCTCTCCGTGCGTCTGTGTGTCTCTGTGTCCGTCCAATTTATTTTTAGGGGCTCTACACCAGGCTAAATTTGCTCTAAACTTAGAAGTATAGGGTGGAATCGTATACCGGGATAAGCGGAGTTTAAACCGATTTTAGTCTTATCCTAATCGCGTAACTCGGTTTAAACCAAAAGATTAGGTTTTCGCTTAGCCCGACCAACTTAAGCCAAAATTACGCGATACTGGTATCTTGTAAGTCGGCTTAGCCAGAAAACGGGCTTAAAATGCTGCGACCGCTCGGACCAGTCGTAAGTCCAGCTGGCTTGCATCTTTGCATGCAATAAACGTGAATTTCACCAGTTAATTTCTGCTGTTAAAGAAATAAAATTGTAGATAGATGCGCGTGTGGGTAATTATTTACTCACAAAATATAAATAAATGTCACAACTTATTTTTTTCAACTCCAACTTCAGTAAATTCATTCATTTTCAGCGGAAATTAGTACAAAATGGAGGCTGATGGTGGTCACACGTCTTAACTTTAACTGCATGCATTTTTTGTAGGTGATCTCGCACTACTGAATTTTTGGGAGGAAAAAACTGTCACTAACCACTGATAAGCTTCATCGATTTTCTACAATAAATCAATAATTATATTTCAATGAATACTAAATTGGAGAATATAGGATGTCTCTTAGGAAGGCAGCTGAGCCCGTAGATTTTTGAAAAAGTCACGTTTCATCATTTAATGGCATGATAAGTTGTTACCATCATTTGATAACGTGTATTTGTTGTGTTGACTGCTGCTAAGTTGCTATACTTGGCTGCTGTTTGCATTAAACCATTGCTGCCCGACGCATAATTTTGGCTTAAGCCTAATCGCGCCTAATCCAAATTTTGAGTTTAAACCAAAAGTTATACGATCAGAATTTTAAACTGGCTTAAGCCAGGATTTAGCAGGATTAGATTAAACCTAATCTAAACCTGATTTTACGTGATTCGACCCATAAGGTTTAAACTGGGCACTTGGATGATGGACTATCCTGCTGCACCTGTGTAAAGCAATGTTTACAACAGAATCAAGATTAGCAATTTCATCTATTCAAATAGGTCAGGTTTTTATCAATTTATTTATCAGGTTTGTATGATCCAGTACAGGATATCCTCCACAACAGTTGTACATTGTTTTTTCTATATTTAAAAACTATTCACGTCATTAGCAGCGAGAATCTTTAATAGTTTGCCATGGACAGGTTTATTATGTTGGTCAATAGGCCTAATTTTTAAATAGAGTTATCATCCTGGGGGAAAATAAAAATGCACAGAAATAAACATACATACATACCATTGCAAAATTCTTTGCATAACAAACGATCTTAGATACGCTTAGTTGGATTTTAAATGGAACGTTCGACATTTCACATCTATACGGTTTATCGTGGGACTACATCTACATTATAATACTGAACTTTTGACAAAAACATGCATATTATAGATAGGAAGCTACAAAGTTCTCCTTGAATTACACATATTCAATTCCATGAAATAATTAAGTAATGTTAGCGTGAGAATGTTCACGTTATGGGCCTACTCAATGTAGATTGTTAATATTTAAAGCTCTTATTATAATAAGATAGCATAAAAGGTACCACGAGAACTAAAATGATAATTTGTAGGCGTGTGCCAGTCGACTTTATGACTGAGAAATATTTGGCATTCGTGTATTTTATTAATAGCTCTTTATTCAATAATAATTGTAATGAACTGCTTATATATTTTGGTGCATTAATTTTTAGATGTAAATTTCGAATTTGGTGGTCGGTTTGAGAATTAAAACAATCATTTTTTCCCACAAAGGCTAGTTTTGAAGGTGGTAAGTTTGGGATGACAGCTTTTATGATTTCATTTTGCAAACAGATTTGAATTCAATTTGGATAAAGTGTCTATTCCTCCAACAATCTTTAATTTTTTGTTTGTTAATATTATCACATTTTACGAAAACCAACACTTGTTGGAAACTCAAATTTCAAGGAATACAATTGCCACGTAATTCAAACATTTTTATTGGCATTTAAAGTACCATCAGATAAAAGAGAGCCAACTGGAAATTTCTTAGATCTAGTATTAGCCAAAGATAATAGATTTATAGATGGCATGAAAAATAATTGGAATAATCAGAAATATTGAGTTATTATGAAAGCACTACCACCACCAGCTTAGGAACAAACAGGAAATAAGAAAATTACAACCAAAGAAGAAGTAATGCCGGCATTTTATTTAGAAGCAGATTATTCATCAGCAAAACAAACACAAAGGTGTTTATTTTGAATTGCATACTACAACCACAGTTTTTCACACCCACAACCACAGAATTTCCAAGAAGGTCATAAAATCCAGAAATTAACTTCGCAATAAGATTTCAAGATGCGTTTTTAAGTCAATAGCATAATTTAATTTTGAATAAATCCGTAATTATGTGAATACACTATTATTAGTCTGCATTACCCTCTATATAATTATAAGTACATTAGGGCAATCGATATTATCACCTAATTATGGAGCATGGACTTAACCTGATTTGGTAGTCGTATATATAATATTCAGGTAGCCATCCAAACAAGCGTCTACAAGTTTTTCTCATGGCATATATTGCCCTGCTATCTTTACCAAAGTTTTTATAATTATTTTTATTGATCATTTGAGCAAACAAACGAAACAATGAAACATCTCATAATGGAGTCGGTGATTTGTATACAAAATTTGCACAAAACATTTGGCAACAGTAAAGAGCCCGTTGTTAGGAATTTGTGTATGACGGTTAAGCAACAAAATGTGTAAGTTTAGAAATCTTTAGAGCATACGTTTTTTTACAAACTAACGATAAATATATTGACATCTTTAATTATATTTCAAAGGTATGCCTTCTTGGGAGCAAGCGGTTGCGGAAAAACAACCGTTTTGTCTTGTATTGTTGGACTAACTGGTTGGGATTCGGGAAGAATTGAAGTTTTTGGAAAGGAGCCAAGATCGAAAAACAGTGGAATCCCGGGAAGAGCAGTAGGTTATATGCCTCAAGTAGGTACTAGGTAGTAATTAACATTTAGGTTAGTAAGCAATTCTTATAAGTAATTTACCTGCTTTTTACAAAGGATTTAGCACTTTATACCCATTTGACTATTGTGGAGATGCTGGGGCTTTATGGAAGGTATTATGGAATGTCCAAAAATAACGTTGCGGAAAAATGCACATTTCTTAAGAACTTGTTGGAACTGCCGGGCTTAAACCGAAAAATTAAATACTTAAGGTTGATTTTAAATAATGTCTTTTTTACTTTTTATGCTTTAAAGGTTTTTATAAAAATTTTATGTTTGAGTGACGATTTTTCATTTTGTTTGTTGAAATAGTGGAGGTCAGAAACGTCGAGTCTCATTAGCATTGGCCTTGATTCATTCACCTAAATTATTGGTGTTGGACGAACTGGTAATTAATCTCACTTGATTTTGGCATGTTTGACAGTCTGCCTGTGTGTTTTTATGTGTGTTTATGAAATCCATACATAGCAGACGCCAAGTATTCATGGCAATGAAAAAACGTTTATTCATGTTAAGCCGCATGTGGATAAATTCACTGAATCGGACAATCCGGCAGGCAGATGATTAGATTGGCTAAGTGATGCATTTGAATTAGTCTTACATCTGGTTCATTAAATTTATTTTTTGTTTATTTCATGTTTGCTAAATAAGACTGTTGGCTTGGATCCATTAGTTCGAGAAAAGTGAGAGAATAAATTATCTAAATGTTTAAAAAACATTATGCATTCCCTGACTTATAGGATATTTTTATAAAATATTTTTGTCTAGAATCTGGGGTTATATCTATTGCACTGTTAAGTCGTCAAGCATGACAGTACTTTTAACCACGCATTATATAGAAGAGGCTAGACATTCTGACATGGTATATAAATACGATAACTTAATTTGCTGAATAGCTATATAGTATGAACATTTATATATATTTCTTAATAGATTGGACTCATGAGAAATGGGCGACTTATTGCAGAAAAAACTCCATGTAATCTTCTTACGTTTTTTAATGTCAATCGGTTGGAGGAAGCGGTCTTACAAATATGTCATAAAGACAAAGGTGATGGATCAAAATATGCTGATTCTAAAACCTTGAACAAGCATCTTTTGGGGAATATGGATACCGCAAATAACTTTTTAGATACAATTTTAGAGGATGATGCTGACGAAACTTACGAAGAAGAACACATACACGCTTTAAATAAGGAGCAGTATTTAGATCAGCTAATCAGACGTTTACAAAGTACATATGGACTAACATTGGTTATGCTGCTGAGTCTGATCAGAATTCCAACGTAAGCACTCTAAGACAAGAAAAATTTTTTATTTTATTTCGGCAGAGCCTTTTAAAATATCATATAATTTTATTTCTAGTTTTCTTGCGGTGGTTCTATTTGTACCCACAATACATACCATAATCTCAATAAGCACAATAGGATCACGATTGCATGATTTGCAATTTGGGATTGTTAATCACGAATTGGCAAACTTGACTCAAATGTGCCAATCACAAAGCTTTTCTAATAGCAATTGTGGTTCCAAGTCACTTAGCTGCAATTTTCTCGCGCAACTACAAGTTGATGATCATTTGATACTGGTAATTGATTTATTAGCTACAGCAAAATTGTTCTAACAACAACTTTCAGAATGTCGTATTTTTTATAATAGAACTCCTACAAAACAGAAAAGGATGCCAGATTAAGAGTCAGCCAAGGAAATATCTGGGGATACCTAGTTGTACCAGCTAATTATACCCAACACGTTTTTAACCGTTTTGCAGCAGGTAAGTGGCCCGAAAATGAAAATGTTAAAGGATCACTAATACAAGTGCATTTAGGTTATTCACGTAAGTCATGAACAACCTAAACAGATTGAACGAAATAGGTTTTATAATATGTTAAAATGCTATTCGTTTATATTTATTCAGAATATGTCGCCGCTCAACTGATCATAGGCCATTTGTATGATTCCTACTTTGAATACTTTGTTGAACTTGGAGTCTCTTGTGGAGTTGCTAAACGGCAGTTTGAAATACCCTTGAGTGTGAGCAATATATTTTAAAAATATTCCATAACAAAAGTCTATAAATTCTATGCGTATGGTTGTGGCTACTTAACAGTTTAGCTCCTCCGTATTTGGACATGCATCCGATGACATCAGTTTTACCTTGCCTGGGGTAATTGTTAGGTAAACTTGTAGTAAAAAATTTTTACTAAAAAAAGCTTCACACAAGAATTTTTACATAAATATAAGTATTTTTGGTATAAAGTTCCCTAAATATAGTGACACTAGGACTAGCTTGCCTAAATTATATAATGGGTATTTATTGTTTATACCAAATTATTACCTGTAAAACATAATTTAATACATGTCACAAATCAGTATGACTCCTTTTTCGTAAAATCATAGACCATAAACAAGGTACCCTCAGCAGAGCAAAAGTGGCAGGAATGAGCTTATCTGACTTTTTTGGCAGTCATTTAATTACGCAAACACTTTTAGCTGTAACCCAAATTGCCATTCTGTTCGGAGTTATTAAGTATCCCTCAGGATACTTGATAATATTGTGCTCCGGCCGTCCGGCCGTCCGGCCGTCCGGCCGGCCGGCCGTCCGCCCGTATGCAATTTACTCAGTAACGGCTGGGCCGATTACAACCAAACTTGGTGTACATATACAATAGCATCTCAGCCACAACCCTATTGAATTTCAGGTCAATAGGTCAACTCTAAAGGTCAGAGGTCACCAACGGTAAAATATTTTTACATAGAACCTATAGCATGCGACACATGATTTTAGGTCAATTTTTTACCAGGATTCCGATGGTGCAGTTTGTTTTTCAAAATTCAGGCTCTAAGACCCTGATTCAGGCTCTTTTTGTTGCCAGACATAGCATTTATGCGTTTTCTCTGTAACGGCTGTACCGATTACAACCAAAATTAGTATACAGACACAATAGCACCTCAGTAACAAGCCTATTGAACTTGAGGTCAATAGGTCAACTCTAGGTCAGAGGTCACAGCAATTCACAACTTTTCATAATAGAACCTATAGCATGCGACACATAATTTTAGGTCAGTTTTTGACAAGCATAACAGATTAACAACCAGTGTGTTAATATTCGTGCTTTGAAGCCCTGATTCAGGACCTTAACTGCCAGATACAGCAGTTCTACAGCGTAAATGCTGTGCGACACGTAATTTAACAACCAAAATTGGTATACAGACACAATAGCACCTCAGTAACAAGCCTATTGAACTTGAGGTCAATAGGTCAACTCTAGGTCAGAGGTCACAGTAATTTCACAACTTTTCATAATCGAACCTATAGCATGCGACACATGATTTTAGGTCAGTTTTTAACCAGCATTACAAACTAACAACTGGTTTGTAACAATTCGTGCATTAAGGGCCTGATTCAGGACCTTAATTGCAAGATATAGCAGTTTTACAGCGTACATGCTGTGCGACAGGTAATTTTACAGCCAAACTTGGTGTACAGACACAATAGCACCTCAGCCACAACCCTATTGAACTTCAGGTCAACAGGTCAACTCTAGGTCACAGGTTACAGCGATTTCACAACTTTTTATAATAGGACCTATAGCATGACATAATTTTAGATCAATTTTTGACCAGCATTACGAATTTACAACCAGTTTGTTAAAATTTGTGCTTTAAGGGCCTGGTTAAGGCATTGAAGGGATACTTAACTATGTGCTTTTGCAATTTATTTATTACACATTTGGAATAAGGGTACATGGGCCATTTCTGCACTATTTGAGTTTATGCGTTTTAATCAGTCTTTGTGGGACCACAATGGGTACGCTGTTCAATTCAGAAACTCTAGAAAAACAGTTTAATATTTAGTTTACCAAATGCTTCATTTTTGGGTTTGTAGGTCTAACTCTGGGAATGATATTTCGTGATGAAGTTCAAGCCTTAACTGCAACAATGCTGGTGTATCCAGTGATTCTTCTTTATGGGGGTGCACTTTTTTTCTTTATGGGGATTTCTAATGAGTATATGCCCAAATTTTGGCAACATTTTGGAAGCATAGTATCTCCTACCAAGCTGGCTACGGAATCAATGCGCTCAATAGTGCTTCGGGGATTAACCTTGACGCATCCATTGGTGTGGCCTGGATTTGCAGCGCTTGTCTGCTGGATTACGTTTTGTTTGGTTGTTTGCATAATTTTGTTTAAAAAGCAGTCCGAGTGAGAAACATACAATTATTTATCTTGTAAAATGAATACATCAAGGCATTGAGAAACATCAAGAAAGTTAAAGAAGTAGATAAATTACAGTATTTGATTATCATGATTTTTTAAAAATTCAATGAGCATAAATATGCTGTCAGAAGCCATTTTAGGATCATATACAAATTGTTTTCAAAATTATGACTCTATTTAAAAAATAGCACCGATCTGACATACATTCTACAAAATAAGTCAGAGATGGACAAAATAATTTTTAAAACCTTTTTCTGGTAGTTTTGAATTTGACCTTGAAGTCCAGCTCCGTTGATTTCATCTTTGACATATCTCATTTGTTACACAAATTTACCTACCAAATCAAGAGGTTACATGTCTTGTAATTTTAAATTTAGTTGACCAATAGATACAATTACAAATAACCTGATAAGCTACACTTTTTTACTAAAAACCTGTCTTCTAAGAAATAAGATCAATATTTTAATTCCATGTTAGAAGCATTTCTGTTTAAATACGATTTGCATTTCAACCTTTTAATTGGTTAGCAATAAAAATAAATAAATAAGTGCGGGGCTGAGAATGAATAGATTTTAGTTAGTCATTTTGAGTCATTTACGAAGCTTTAATCCACCTACAGAAAAGTTACATTGCAAGGACTTGCAATAAGGTCTTACAACTAGATAAATCAACAAGGCATTGTTAAAACTTAAATGCCAAAATTTGAGAGAAAGCATACATATGACCTTAATAATTTAAAGAAATTATGCCCAGGTTGGTGTTTAAGCACTTGCCGAACTCATGAATCAGGTATTTTATGAATATTATTTGTCAAGGTGGTGTTTTGTTGGTTTCTTTTGTAAAACGTATACAGAAAGTATTCTAGCTCAAAAGCCTCAAATAAATTACATTTTCTGAACATTATTAGCTATAATTGATAAACTAGATGTAATTATATTAACCATTGAACGTTGCACATGTCGATTGCAAGTGTTTTACTGTAGTTGAAACAAGGAAATAAAACGATAACGATTCATATTGAATTATATCGACGTAGTAAACGCACGCATCATGGCAACTAAGCTCGTTCTAAGTTCCTTGCATATGACAGACAAGCTAACAAACTTTGCCTTCTTTCCCAGCCTACTTAAATACGACAATGAGAATCAGCAATTTCTTGTACTTAGTTCACCTTTTACGACGTATTTCCAGACTTGTCTGCTTGGTCATTCTTTCCGGTAGTACAGTGTATAAGACTACTAATGTTATATTTGGGTATGCTCGATGTAACTAGGTTGAATACTTGCTATGGCAACATTATTTTGCTACACCAAAACATTTATGTTGCATCTGTTAAACTTATTAAAATGTCAGCGTTTACGCCAAATATTGTCCAAAAATATATAAGGTTTTGCGTTTTGGCAAAATGTGGAGATGGGATTATTCGAAATGTTACTGGAACCCTTATGGCAGCTGGATTTGTTCTTAGCATTACAAGTAACTGCTTTGTAATATTAGGTTGGAGTCGTATATCCTACAACATCTATTTGATAAGTGCACCATCAGCATTTATAATGCAAGCTTTAATTGGAATGGGAATATTTATGACTGTTTTAATTCATGAAACCAGTGTGAATATGGTGAAACATGAGTGGCCTTGGAAAGCTGCGCTTTGTTTGACTAAAGGAAGCATATACTCAGCAAAATGTATTAAACGGGACTTGGCTAGTCATCGACCCATCTCTATGCATGCGTTTGGTATGAATAAAGTAGATATTGAAGCTGTAAGAACGTATTATGATTACTTGGTAAAGAAAACAGTTGATGCTATCTTAGTGTTTTCTGCAGCAACTAAGTTAAAATAGAATTGAAATAATTGAAAGAATTTTATACGCAATATATGCAATTCAAGCAAAACTTTGAACTTTTTTTGCGGGTATTCAATTCGAATTTCTTTATTTAGAGCAACAATAGTGAAACTGAATAGAGTTTAAGCATGGAAAATAATATCCAAATATCCAGAATGTTTGTATGACGACAGCAATGTCGATTGAACATTAAATGTTGAAAGCCACGTTGATGCTATAGTTTACCTGACCAATTTTATCTTCAAACAATCTTTCTTCTTGATAGCGTTTTAGTTTTAATGGCATACTGCCTAATGTTCATATATTTTAGTTTCTACGGGCTAAGTCCATGTTGAAATAAAAAATTGAAAGGTTTGATTTTCAGAATATTCCAATGCATTACGTTTTATCAAAACGCCTCTCCACTTCTTTCTGATTGCTGGTTTTACAAACAACTCATGGAAAAGACCTAACACAAATTGGCCTTACCACGTACTAACACAGAATTTGCAAAAAAAACCATAAGCGTACTAACATGCGGCGTATTTTGTCCGCACCGTAAGATTTTTGTTGTATGCTTCACTACAAAATGAATTCAGTAGGCATAATAAATACTGTTTAAGCATGAGTTGCTAGCAAATTTATAACATTTGAAACCTCAATCCCCGATTTGAAGATAAGAATAAAGTTCAAAATAAAATTTTCAATGTGGTTAACGGTGAGAAGGTGAACTTGAAGGTAAATACATAGTAGTAACTACTAGTGCTTCGTTTGACAAAAAGTAAAGCAGAAGCAGACAAGTTCTCTTAGTAATAAAATGACAACTCCACTGTTTCTGAGTTCTTTATATTTACATAACAAGCTAACAAATTTTCCCAAGTTTTCTAGTATAATTTATTATGAGTACATAACAAATTCTATTCAACAACAGTCCACATATTCAAAACGCGTGCCAAGCTACTTTGTAAACTTCATTATGACTTTAACCGGAACCTTACCTGGCATCGTTACAATATTTGCACATTTGTTCTCTTTCTTCAAAGTATCTCCTTTGGTTCTGTTATATAATTTGGGATTTCTTGGCTTCTCACTGTTGTACTTGGGAATGGCCATACCTGCTTTTCGAACTTCGTCACCAATCCCGCAATACGTCACGGCAGTTCTGAATACACCAGATACGGTGATTCCAAAGTATTCTACTAATTTTATGAAATTTGTACGCCAGCATTTAAAATTGCACATGACTGAAATGCATACAGCTATGATGTACGGACCGCATTGTGCAGATCTTTTAGGAATTGTAACTTCATCGAACGTTTTCTACTCAGTTGGCGTGGTCCTAAGCACACCAGTACTAGCTTTAGGTTTACGTTTAGATCCCATATATCTCTGGTTCTGTACCTTGTTCCCAGAATCTAAATTAATTTATATGTTTACTACGTTTCGATTTGTTTTACTTGCCATTATGATGTTTGAAATGGCAAGAACTAATGTTTTCAGTGCTGCACTAATTCTGGCTCATCAAAATATTTATCAGAAAATTGTCAAGCAAATTTACAATACGAGATTGTGTCCTAATAGAATTCGTTTGTATAAGCAGCTAAGAATTTTATCACAAGTTGGTGAACAACTTATTAGTAGCATAGCTGGATTTTTTCTGCTGGGTGGGTTTATCTTAAGCGTAGTGTCAAACTGTTTTACACTAGTAGGTTGGAAGATATTTCCATTAAACATTTATGTCATATTTGCACCTTTTGCTTTGGTATTGGAGTTGCTCATAGGAATGGGTGTTTCTATGTCCGTTAATGTGCACAATATTACAACCAAGTTAATTAGGCACGTTTGGCCTGCTCAGGCTGCTAGTAGATGGAAAACTGATCATCTTACAACGTTAATGGGACTAACAAGAATAATACAAACACAGGCACCTATTTCAATTTGTGCTTTCAAGCTTGCAATTTTGAATGAAGGAAGCAGACGAAGTTACTATGGATACATAATTAAATGCACAACTGATAGCTTATTGGTTTTAAAATCAGTTTTTTAAAAGATTTAAAAAGCGTGAATCAAAGTAATCAATGAAATATAGTTTATACCACTGTTTTATTGTATTAAGATTTGGTTCCAAGTTTAACCATTTTTCTGTAATATATTTCTATATATGTTGACTTGTACATTTAATAAATGATCTATATTGCATACGCAATATGTATTTGAGCTAAAAAGTTTACCATTATTTTTGTTGTCTATTTGGGCTCATAACCCAACGTTATTACACAAGAAGGTTCACGTCAGTTTGAAAAACATATATCATTGATTTTATCTGCTTACATAGCAACAAGAAGAAAACAACCGAGTTATGCTAATACTCTCTTGGCTGCGTTTTTAAATCGCTTAATCTAAAATCTTAATACATACGTACTTTCTGAAAGCTATAATTAGTTGTATTTGTTTTAGTTTCCGTTGTTTTATTTCTGGCACGTGGACAGAAAGTAGGAATTATCTAAATCTAAATTTGCAAATATGTTTTAACGTGTAAGAGACTTGAGTTCTTGCAATATGTTTGAAAGGTTTTAAAACCAATTCAACTAAAACTGTCCACTTAAGTATGATAGATAAACTGAAGATGGTAGATAAAACTTTCTATTAACATAATGATAGCCCAAGTTTGCTACGTCTGATACGTACAATAAATTTTCTATCACACTCTTAAACCTTAACTATATATGTCTCTGGCAAACATACTGGCATAAAATGGTAAAATTTTTTGATCTTTTGAAACTATTTCTTGGTTGGGTTTTTATTGGAATTTTAAAACAACCTTTAAGCCAGTCAACTGCAAATTTAAGTGATCTGTCAACAATATTTTTGGAATTACCCAATTGCCACTTACAGTTTTACATTACGGGTACGGGTAAAGACTTGTCTTATCTACCAGTGTTTCAGTTTATCATAAATGTATTTAATGGTGGCAACACTGTAGCACTTTTGATACAACATGTTTCAGATTTGCCTTTTCCAAAGCCAGTTAACCATATACCTCTAAGAAGATTTAAAACTTATTGGAAGAAACACTGCCATTGTGTTGCTCACGTGTATTTGCAACTTGCTATAAGTGAAGTGCATTTAATTTCTTCAAACATTTCAGGAGATGAAATTTGGATTTCTGATCCCGAACACTTATTTGTGTTTACAAGTGAATTTCGTCTTAACTCATTTTTTAATCGTGTTCTTAAAAATTTAAAAGCCTCGCATTATACCATTGGATCCGCTCTAGTAATTTCGAATTTCTCAAAAGCTTACTGGGTTTCAACAACAAGTAAGGAAACAGTTTCAAAATTTAATATGACTGGAAGTTTGACACCTGTACACAAGCATATCCTCAAGGGTGTCAATTTAAACAACCAGTTTATACACGCAGATCTTCACCGATACGAGCGCTCTCGATCTAACTTTTATCACTCCTGCCAACGATCTTTGAAGTTTGGTAGATCGAATTTGCCACAAAGGGTGGAAAAATGCGTACTGATCTATTTAGGCAAAAAGTACAATTTTACATTTCTGATACGTCGTAGAGACGCTAGAAATGTCAACCATCCCTTTCCTCGCATGCAACGGCGACACACAATGGCGCAATATTACATGGATGAAGTGATAACACCTCAGAGACGCCAAGTGGTAGAGTTTGCATTTGTATTTGAGCCATGGGCCTTTATAGTTATTGATGATCCTAGTGGTGGATTGGATACGGCTCTAACTAAAATGTTTGATTTATATCTTTGGATGAGTGTATTAATATTGCTTTTGATAATGCGGTTTTCGGTACTAATATCATTAACCGTAATTAAATCCTCAGTTTTCTCAATCAAGAAATTATTAACATTACGCTATATAGCAAGTGCGGTGCTGAACAGAAACATGTATAAACAGCTCAATATATACGCGAACAAATGGAAACATTGTAGATGGCATCTTTTTAACAAACTGATTTGGACACTTACGTTAGGCACCTTAGTCAACCAGTCTTATCGTGCAACATTATTTTCATTTCTGACCGAATCGTCACAACACAACTATCCTATAAGTTTTAGAGAGTTAGCAGAGAGCGGACTAGACATTTTCACATTTACTGCAGTATGGCGTCGTGGTGAAACAGAAACGGTACTTATACAGGTGAGGCTTAAGGAAATATTTGAAAGTTTCCATTATCCAAATTATTACCACAAATTCAATAAATCAATCAACTACTTGTCAAGTGGACTCCGAGCCATGCAACGTTTAACTGCAAGATTATTTGTACAAGCAAATGAGCATTTATTGCCTAATAAAACTTTAGCTTGGAATAGATACCCAAATAAGCTTGCAATTTTTGAACCTTTACGATATCTACCAATACAAAAGGAAATGTTGCATCTGTTTGTACCCAGTAAGTGGGTGTCTCCTATAAAAGTTGTTAAAAAGTTTATGATTGTCCTTCCTTACACAGTTGATAAAAACTATTTTTATCCAATATTTAAACGCGGACTGGCAAATCTTTACGAAAGTGGGTTGTACGATATGTGGGATAGATACTATGAAGAAGTTAAAGAATTCGCGAATTTTTACAACAGTCGGGGATTCATTAGAAAAACGGGTATTAATGTAAGGAAGATTAAATGGCCAGTCAAAAGAAAAAACTGGTATCAGTATTTGATGATAAATGAAAAACTTCGAAGAAAGAACTACGGACAAAGAAAATGGGAACCATTGGGAAACTGGGAGTTGCGGGTTATCCCTATAATATTTGTTATTATGCTTATTGTAAATCTAGTTGTTTTTGTTCTAGAGATATTCGACATGTCATCATACAAAATTACTAAACGACTATTAAATACAAATCACAAATAAAAAAATTATCTCTACAATCCGATTAAATGTAGCTAGTAAAAATGGTTAATCTATTATTTTCAAAGCTAGATTAATAACTTACTACTTGAAATCATTCATTCAGCATTCTAATGAAGCACTCAGTAACAAAGAAGTTGGGTTTTACCGACGCTCGACGCTCATGAAACAGGAAGCTTAGCACATCAACCAAGTTTCTATCCTTGTTAACGCCAGTTTCTTTTGTCCCTGCAAAGCTAACAAATCTTTCTCAAAGATTTTTTACAAATCCCAGGGACATCCATAATTCCGTCAGTTCCGTCAGTCTCTACAGATTCTCAAATTGAAAATATGGACAGAAGATGGATTCGACCAAGTCGTTTTTCCGGACATGATACGATTAAGGAAACTTACTCTTGTTTTCTATAGTATTGACAACCCAACTAAGGACATAATGCGAATTGTTTCGTCATGCCCTTCACTTGAGCATTTGGTTGTGAAGTCTTCTCGGAAAAATTTTTTTGGTGAACGAAAGGAGATAGAATCACAAGTGGTTTCTAATCTGTGGCAAGCAATTCCAAACTTGAGACAAGTGGAGTGGCATAATGACTCTTACAGTCCACGTTATTCTTTATTCGGCAAAAGAGAAATTTCTAGTTAATTTTACTAATTATTTATGTAGATGGTAGTAAAATTGTACTTTTGATTTGGTTTCGGTTTGCTCGAACGTTGTCTCTTCTTCTTGTGGAACAAGTTCCGTAATGTGAGTTCAATATTTTGTTATTTACTTTCATGATATTTTTGGCAATTACCTTAATTTAATTGAAGCTATTAACAGTTTCACAGGTATCTTTCCAAAGTAGTGTTTATTTCATTGCATCGAAAGTTTTTCTTTAATAAAAGTTATAACATTTGAAACATTTAAAGACTCTAACACCCAGTTTTGTAAAGTTATTTATCTCGCCTGACTCATGATCTAGGGAATTGGATCCGCTCCGATAACAGTACCACGTCAGCGGTTGGCTCCAAGTATCGCCTTTCATTATAAACGCAGAGGGTCAAATTTGATCCACCTTCAATTTGAAGGTGGTTATGGTGGGTAAGTCTAGGATGGATGCGAAGGTTTTTGGGAGCCCGAAGTATGCTGCCTGTTATAAATTAGATGAATTTTGATGTCGATTTATTCTGTAAAATGATGATCTATGCTTGTGAATGTATTTTTGTTTGAATTTAGTACGTAATTGAATGATGGGTAATGATTGGTTGTGGGTTCGTGGTCGGAGACGTTCGCTGGAAGTGAGTACGCTCTGCTTGTTCGTGCTTGGTTTGGTACCGACCCTGAAACATGACGAAACAAGCCGGAGAGCCTGGTCTCATTCTGTTGGGAATTGTGAACAATTAGTTAAGTTTTTCATAGTATTATTATCTTAGTAGAGTTTGTTGTAATGCCTGTGTGCATTTAGCCTTTAGAAAAAATATATGTATATTTTATGCCTGCGTGCATTTAGTGTTTAGAACAAAATATATGCATATTTTATGCACGCGTGTATTTAGTTTAGTTGTCTGCTGCAATGAACTTTGCGTCGAATGCAACGAGATCAAATGCGCTCACTTCTGATTGGCCGTTACTCCTTTCTCGTCGTCGTCGTGATTGCGGCCTTTGTTTCGTCAAGCGTCATGTCATCGTCAACAGCATCGGAGCGTCATTCATCGTTCTCACTTTTCTAAAAATTGTAGTAGTAGCGTAACGATCATGTGATCAAAAGTTAATTGTGCTCAAACTGTAATTGTTGTTGTTTAATTGAGCAGTTAAATAAATCTGTCATTTTATTATTATTGTTAATTGCTGTTGATGTCGGTGAAGGTTTATTTAGAGCGATTTCTCGTAGATTGAAGTAGAAGAGCTCAGATAAGCTTAAGTAGTATAACTTTCATAGCTCTGAGGAGAAAGTAGCACAGCTCATCGTAGATTCAGGCTAGAAAATATATACATATTTTTCATCGAGGCAGTAATTTCTGGAGGAACTGAAGACGGGTAGTTTTCTAGCATTCCCCAACATCTGGCGAACCTGATCTGAAGAGGACCTTGATCATCTGTAAGTCCACAATCGTATGACTTTAACAAGAAGTCAGTTAGAAGAACTTTTGAAGAAGATGGATGCAGCCAAAGCCAATGCGGAAGTCGCACACGAGTTGCTGGAAACTGAGCTGGATACGTTGGAAATCCTGTTGCAGAATCCGATTCTGGACAATGACGCGGTGGGAGTACAAGTCAATGTAGTGGACAGTGAATTAGAGAAGTACACAAAAGCCCACGAAACGTATAAAGATTTACTTCTAAAGGCCACCAAGAAGGACGAGGTGAAGGTGGAAGCAAAGAAGCTAATGATGTTGGAAAGACGCCGTTTCACTGCATTGCAAGACTGGAAAAAGAAGTCACCGCAACCTGTACCTACCGCTACTCCAGGTCCAGCAGCAACCGTGGATCCCAAGGATTACCGTGTCAAATTGCCGAAGAGAGACATCCCAAAGTTTGGAGGTGACATTCGTCAGTGGCGATCCTGGGAAGCAGCGTTTTCCGAAATTGATAAGGACAAAAGCATTCCAGACATTGAAAAGTACAATTATATGCTACAGTACACAGTAGAAGGGTCCCCAGCGAACAAGATTGTCAAAACATTTCCAGCAGCAGCAACAAGCTATGCATTGGTCAAGAAGGAAATGGAGGAACGTTTTGGGAGGAAGGACCTACTAATCAATGTGTACGTACGTGACCTTGTAAAAGTTGCCATTGAAAACGATAAGGACAAGAAAGGCGACAACTTCATTGATATTATTACATCCATACAATCCCATATTCTCAACTTGGAACAACTCGGAGTTACGAAGGATAACTATGGTGTGCTGTTATATGCAATAGTGGAATCGTGCATCCCAATTCAAGTTCTCACGCGCTACTTGGAAGGAGTCAATCCCCAACGAAACCTTGCGGACCTCATGGAGTTCCTTGTGAAAGAAGTTCGTCGGAGGGAGGAGACTGCCTTAGCCCAAACCGCATTTTCTATGAAGGATGAGAAAAAGAACAAAGGGGGCAACGAGAAAAACCAAGTACAGGCATTACCAACCGCAACTAACTTCTTGAACGTTACCAGCAGCAAGGATTCATGTGGATTTTGTGGAAAAGAACATGCAACAACAGAATGTTACAAAGCCGTGATGATGACCTTGAAGGACAAGAGAGATGCACTTAAGGAAAATCGGCGATGCGTTACATGCCTTCAACCTTTTCATAGGAATCACAAATGCCGAGTGACCTGCATGAGTTGCAAGAAACACCACCACACAATGTTGTGTCCGGATTTTGAAGAGAAACAATCAGATGACAACGGTGACAACAAGAACAATGGAAATTCCGGAAATGGCAAGAGAGGGAAAAAATATACACATATTTCTTCAAAGGGTGAATCAGCTAAGACAGTGACCGAGATGACTGTTTACGTGAACAAGCCTGAAGTTCTTCTAGAGACACTCATGGTGTACATTTACTGCAACGGACAACGACGGATGATTAGGATCATGATTGACGGAGGATCTCAGAGCAGTTACATCAAGAACGAAATAGCTATGGAACTGGGACTGTTGCGAAAAGGAAAAGATCGTGTCATTCATCAAGTCTTTGGTGCTGTTCACTCGCCCGAAACGGAACATGACGTTTTTATCGTTGAGATATCTGGAGTGGATCACCAGTACACTGAAAAATGCCGATTCATCGCCTCAGCAGTGGAGCAAATAGCGACTGGAGTCATAGCACCACCGCATGGAAAATGGATGGAAGAGTGCGAGAAGTTAGGCATACCACTGATCGACTCAAAGGAACCTTCGGACATTGACATGCTGGTTGGGAATGATATTGCACCTTACCTCAAAGTAGGACTCAAGTCAGTTTTGTTACCTTCTGGACTTGTGGCTACTGAATCTAAAGTAGGATGGTTTTTGGAAGGAAAAGTACCTGGCACTGAACGGTCAGCGGCAAGCAAGGCCTTGGTATGCATTGACATGTTTTTATCAGATAAAGAAGTTGCAAATCTGTGGGCTTTGGAGGCTATTGGTATTCAGGATGCAACGGTGAATAAGTCGAGAGAGGAGCTGGAACAGGCTGCCATGGACCATTTTTTGTCAACTGTTAAACAGGAAGAAGATGGCAGATACGAGGTTCGGCTTCCACTCATTGAAGGTCATCCGTCATTACCTGACAACAGAAACATCTGCATCAAACGCCTCCATAAAACCACACAAGATCTTCTTAAGGATGGTCAACTTGAAAAATATGATCATATTTCGCTGAATGGAAGAATGAAGCCATCATAGAGGAAGTCCCACCTGGAGAAACTTTTACAGCGTGTCACTATATGCCACATCGCCCTGTGTACAAAGAAAACAGCACCACAACCGTCCGACCAGTATTTGACGCATCAGCAAGACAAAGGGGATCGCCTTCGCTTAACGAGTGTTTAGAAAAAGGACCCAACTTACTAGAATTGATTCCAAGAATTTTAATGGGATTCAGGATTAAGAAGGTGGGAGTTATCTCTGACATCAGGAAGGCATTTTTGCAAATTGGAGTGGCACTACGGGATAGGGACATCATGCGCTTTCTATGGTGGAAGGATATTCAGAAGCGGATTGAAATGGTAGTATATCGACACAGAAGAGTTGTTTTTGGCGTATCTTCAAGTCCATTCATACTGGGAGCCGTGATTCAGCACTTGTTAGAAAAATATAGCCATATTTTTCCGGAAACGTCAAGAAGACTGCGACAAAGCTTCTATGTTGACAATTGCGTTACCTCGCTGGACTCAATGGAAAAGGCCAAGCAGTTTCAAGCTGAAGCCCAGGAGCTTATGTGTTTTGGACAATTCGACCTTCGTGGGTGGGAGTATGGACCAACCGACGAGGACAAGGATGTTCAGGTGCTTGGGTTGATATGAAACACGAAGGCCGATGAATTGTCTTTCAATATTGGACGCCTGGAAAAACGGACTGGTGGCAATATTACCAAACGTTCTGTGCTGAGTATGTCAAATTCAATCTTTGATCCACTGGGATTTCTCGCTCCGTTCGTTATCAACCTTCGGATTCTGTATTGTTTTTTAATTGAAATAATTTATGTCAAAGTCGAAAACGCCTTTTATCAATCAATAGTCGGTGGGTGACCGGTTTCGTTTAATATAGATTCATCCTCAGACCTTTTAAATATAAATTTGGTTCATAAAATATATACAGTTTACTGTTATTTAGTAAAAATTTAATTCTATTTTCAAAGGAACATTTTTACAGTTACTGACTACTTACCCACTTTAATAATGAGTTACCGAAAATTATTATCATATATCGTGGCTCAGTTACACATTTTTGCTTTTTGCCTAATAAAATTTACCATACAATTAATACATTTGTGAAGAAAAGGTTAATAAATAATTTGATAAAATATTTTATACCAAATCTTACTTAATTGTTCGCTATTAGATAATTCCTGCTTTAGGTACACTCTGATTTTAAGCTGAACCCATTCTTGTACTGGCTATAGAACACAGTGTTGAGATTTTCCCTGCACTGCACTCTTTGTGATCTCCAGCAGAAAAAAGCAAGAATGAAATAGAGACTGTTTGGCGGTATATCTTATCCGCTTTGTTTTCGTTTTTCTATGCTAGCTAAAATTCTCTGAACTTGGCTAGGTAATGTAAATGCTATGTTCATGTTTATATCTAAAGCTAATTTCTTCAATGCTTTTGCCCTGCACTTGAAAAGTTCTGACATAAACTGACGAATGATTATACTCTTATAATTTTGTATTTGTCTATAAAAGGGGAAAATAAAATAGATATTATTTGGAGTATTCATTCTGCTTATAGTATTCATATTACTTGATAACATATCTGGTTTGTGTTTTAGAATATGCATGATTTGGAATTCTGATTTAGGTAATAAAAGGGTCATTCGATCAATGTTAAACAGTTTATCTTGTACCTCATTTAACAATTTTACCGGATAATTCCTTCTTCTAAATTTATCAAACATATCTTGCATTTTCATTTTTCTGTCCGACTCGTCGCTACATGTTCTAATAACTCTGAGCCCACATGAATATGGCAATGATTTTAACATGTGTGCAGGATGTACTGAATGAAAATGCACATATTCATGTTTTGACATAGGTTTTGTAAATAACGTGGTTGAAATTACATTGTTTTCTGATAAACAAATTGTTATGTCTAGAAAGTTAATTGAAGTTAAAGAAGATTCAACTGTAAACTTTAAAAATGAGTGTGTAAATATTTCTTTTACGTAAGTTTCTAAATTATTGTTAATATCTGTGATATCTATAATTGCTAATATGTCATCTATGAACCTTCCTTTAAATACCATTTGAGAAATCCATATATTTTTCAATTCCTTAGCTGCTGTTATGTTTGCTATCGATACACTTGCGTTGTTTCCCATTTGAATACCCTTTCTTTGGTAAAATATTTTTTCTTGAAATTGTACATAGCTATAGTCAAGACTCAAGTTTAATAAAATCTTCAATTGTTGTTCTGATATTTCAAATGGTAGTCTAACTTCATGCTTATGCTCTTGAAAGAATTCAATACAGTGTTGTTTGCAGATATGTGTAGGTAGTTCCTGATACATAGATTGTATATCTGCTGCAATTAGTAAGTACTTTCTAGTTGGACATAATTGTAGATTATTCAATTGAAAAAGTAAATGCGGCGTATCTATTATTAGATTTGGAATACATAAAGTTAGTGGTCTTAGAATGTTTTCTAACATTATCGCAAATCCCCTGTTAATTGTACTTACTGTGCTACATATAGGCCTACCTACTGGAAATGTATCGAATTTTTTGTGCACTTTTGGCAAAATATAAAATTTAGCTGGTTTATATTGCGAAGGAATAATAGATTTTAGCTTAAAATTCTTAAAAACTACATTGCTTAAATGTCTTGCATTATCATAAAAGTTGTACATTTCTTGTTCATATTGGGCTTTTACTGATGGATTGTACACATTTTCATCATTTAGCTGTCTCAACACTTCCGTGTTATACTCGTCGTTGTTCATTAAGACTATACCTGCATTCTTATCACTAGGTTTAATTATGACATTGTTATTATTTACAAAATTAGTTAATTCTAAATTTAGGTATTGGTGTATTTTTTCTGAAGGATAAACTGCTTTTTTAAGTTTATTACAGGTATTTTTTACAAAATGTTTACCAAATAGTACACTCTGTATTGGACATGTTCTTTTTGGAACTTTAATTGATTTCCTAATTTTTATAATTAGATTTACCAAATCTTCTTTTTGTCGTTCTGGCCCTTGCTTGAGAAAAAATGTTTTCCATGATAATTTATGAACTGACTCTTTAATACATGATTCGATTCGTAAAAAGTCTGGTTCTAAACAGAAATTGAATTTTGGAGAACAAGTTGTCAATCTGGGAAATTGGCAGCAGAGGTCAACCCGACATTCTACATAAGGAATATACTAGGTTATTACTGAAAAATAAAATTTTACCTGTGAAACCAAATGTGGAAGTGCTTGAACATTTAGAAGAACCAGAAAACATCGGAATTGATAGAGAAAATATGGTAGAAATAATGAACCTACTTACAGGCTTTCTTCAGTCAGAATACTTTGTATATCAGAATTCTAGAGCTACAGATGCAAAAGTCAGTGTTTTCTCAGTGTTTTCGTCATACTCAATTCCGAATTATCAATTAATGCCAATTGATTTCTTTGAATTTCGTGAAGAAGCTAGGAAATTATACGCTCTAGGTGAACAAGCACAAGCTTGCCTTGGTCAGCGTTTTGTATGTGAACTTTTATTGCTGAGGGCAATCGATAAGATTGTAGAAGCTTTAGCAAGCAAAAACAATTTTGAAAGAAGTGCACAGGAGTTTGTGCTGATGTTACTCTTTAAAATCGCCGTTAGCAATTTTAAGAAAAAGTTCAAGACTAAAAATATCGATTGGTCAAAACGTGAAGACAAAACTCATGCTGGACTTCCAGCATGGCGAAAACAAGATGCAGACCCTCCAAGACTCTACAAAAATAGGTATTGCGAACAATTATCAAAATTGATAAGTGATAACAATGTAGCCCTGAGTAAAAGCTTAGCTTTTAGTGATGAACTGGAGGGAATGGCAAGATCAGTAGTTCAAAACATATTAAAACACAGGGAGAATGGTAGGGATACTCGTAACTATGCAGATAATTCTCACAGGCCACAAAATACTCACAATCAAACAAGCCACAATGAGAATCAAAGGCCAGACAATAAATGGCAAAAGCCAAATCATTTTAACGCCCAGAGAGAAAGCAATAATAATAACTACGCTAGAGACAATGGTTTTAGGCCAAATAAGGAAAATTATCAGAGGCACAATAACAACGTGAGAAAGTCAGGCTATAACGGTCACCAAGCTCACAGTAATAATAATAAACGGGGCAAAGGCCGTGGTAGGGGATATTCAAGAGAAAACTTTAAAGAATATAGACCCCAAAACAGACAATATTCACGTCAGTCAAATCCACGTTTTGTCAATAATAGAAACATTGGATCTTTTTCTAGTGTAGACGATACGGAATTTGAACACTGACAATTAAATACAGTTACTGACAAAACAGTTCACACAAAAAGCAAAAGAAAGAGACAACGTCGATTTTACAATTTAGACAAGTTATTTCCGAATATAGAACATTTAAGTTACAAAGATAGAAGAAAACTTTTACAACTTTACACAAATAGTCTTAAGATAAAATGTCCAATTCATAACATTGTAAATCTGAAACTACCTGCGTCAGTTCTAATTGTATTGACTCTAGGTTTAAAATTCAATTTCTGTTTAGAACCAGACTTTTTACGAATCGAATCATGTATTAAAGAGTCAGTTCATAAATTATCATGGAAAACATTTTTTCTCAAGCAAGGGCCAGAACGACAAAAAGAAGATTTGGTAAATCTAATTATAAAAATTAGGAAATCAATTAAAGTTCCAAAAAGAACATGTCCAATACAGAGTGTACTATTTGGTAAACATTTTGTAAAAAATACCTGTAATAAACTTAAAAAAGCAGTTTATCCTTCAGAAAAAATACACCAATACCTAAATTTAGAATTAACTAATTTTGTAAATAATAACAATGTCATAATTAAACCTAGTGATAAGAATGCAGGTATAGTCTTAATGAACAACGACGAGTATAACACGGAAGTGTTGAGACAGCTAAATGATGAAAATGTGTACAATCCATCAGTAAAAGCCCAATATGAACAAGAAATGTACAACTTTTATGATAATGCAAGACATTTAAGCAATGTAGTTTTTAAGAATTTTAAGCTAAAATCTATTATTCCTTCGCAATATAAACCAGCTAAATTTTATATTTTGCCAAAAGTGCACAAAAAATTCGATACATTTCCAGTAGGTAGGCCTATATGTAGCACAGTAAGTACAATTAACAGGGGATTTGCGATAATGTTAGAAAACATTCTAAGACCACTAACTTTATGTATTCCAAATCTAATAATAGATACGCCGCATTTACTTTTTCAATTGAATAATCTACAATTATGTCCAACTAGAAAGTACTTACTAATTGCAGCAGATATACAATCTATGTATCAGGAACTACCTACACATATCTGCAAACAACACTGTATTGAATTCTTTCAAGAGCATAAGCATGAAGTTAGACTACCATTTGAAATATCAGAACAACAATTGAAGATTTTATTAAACTTGAGTCTTGACTATAGCTATGTACAATTTCAAGAAAAAATATTTTACCAAAGAAAGGGTATTCAAATGGGAAACAACGCAAGTGTATCGATAGCAAACATAACAGCAGCTAAGGAATTGAAAAATATATGGATTTCTCAAATGGTATTTAAAGGAAGGTTCATAGATGACATATTAGCAATTATAGATATCACAGATATTAACAATAATTTAGAAACTTACGTAAAAGAAATATTTACACACTCATTTTTAAAGTTTACAGTTGAATCTTCTTTAACTTCAATTAACTTTCTAGACATAACAATTTGTTTATCAGAAAACAATGTAATTTCAACCACGTTATTTACAAAACCTATGTCAAAACATGAATATGTGCATTTTCATTCAGTACATCCTGCACACATGTTAAAATCATTGCCATATTCATGTGGGCTCAGAGTTATTAGAACATGTAGCGACGAGTCGGACAGAAAAATGAAAATGCAAGATATGTTTGATAAATTTAGAAGAAGGAATTATCCGGTAAAATTGTTAAATGAGGTACAAGATAAACTGTTTAACATTGATCGAATGACCCTTTTATTACCTAAATCAGAATTCCAAATCATGCATATTCTAAAACACAAACCAGATATGTTATCAAGTAATATGAATACTATAAGCAGAATGAATACTCCAAATAATATCTATTTTATTTTCCCCTTTTATAGACAAATACAAAATTATAAGAGTATAATCATTCGTCAGTTTATGTCAGAACTTTTCAAGTGCAGGGCAAAAGCATTGAAGAAATTAGCTTTAGATATAAACATGAACATAGCATTTACATTACCTAGCCAAGTTCAGAGAATTTTAGCTAGCATAGAAAAACGAAAACAAAGCGGATAAGATATACCGCCAAACAGTCTCTATTTCATTCTTGCTTTTTTCTGCTGGAGATCACAAAGAGTGCAGTGCAGGGAAAATCTCAACACTGTGTTCTATAGCCAGTACAAGAATGGGTTCAGCTTAAAATCAGAGTGTACCTAAAGCAGGAATTATCTAATAGCGAACAATTAAGTAAGATTTGGTATAAAATATTTTATCAAATTATTTATTAACCTTTTCTTCACAAATGTATTAATTGTATGGTAAATTTTATTAGGCAAAATAGCAAAAATGTGTAACTGAGCCACGATATATGATAATAATTTTCGGTAACTCATTATTAAAGTGGGTAAGTAGTCAGTAACTGTAAAAATGTTCCTTTGAAAATAGAATTAAATTTTTACTAAATAACAGTAAACTGTATATATTTTATGAACCAAATTTATATTTAAAAGGTCTGAGGATGAATCTATATTAAACGAAACCGGTCACCCACCGACTATTGATTGATAAAAGGCGTTTTCGACTTTGACATAAATTATTTCAATTAAAAAACAATCCAGTAGTTACCTGAAGATTACAAGAAGTTATTTGAACCGCTGGTTACTCAAGTGGAAAAGATAAGAGAAGTTCGGATTCCTCGTTTCATTGCTGAAAATACCAAGCCAAGTGACGAGTGGACAATTCATACATTCTGTGATGCTAGTAAGGACGCCTACGCTTGTTGCATTTATTTACGTATTTGCTCAAGTCCTGTTCGAGTTCAACTGTTAAGTGCCAAGGCCCGAGTAACACCAGAGAAAGGAATAACAATTCCACGTGCGGAGCTGATGGCTTGTTTGTTAGGAGCTCGTCTGACCACCAAGGTCATTAAGGACATGGGATTGGAAAAAATATACGTATATTTTTGGACTGATTCTACAACAGCCTTGAGTTGGATAAGGAAAACGGAGACTGTCTGGTCGGTTTTCGTAAATAATCGTGTTTCGGAGATTCGGAAGACAACCTGCATTGGAAATTGGCGTCATGTGCCTGGGGAAATGAATCCTGCTGACCTTCCTTCACGTGGATGCTCTGTTGAAAAGTATTTGAAGCTGCGATGGTGGGAGGGACCAAGGTGGTTGTATGAGCCGGAGTTTACATTTCCGTCCATGGTGGAGTCTGCTGATGAGGATATTGTCAACTCGGAGAAACGGAAAACAGTGGCTGTTGCTGTGTCACAAGACAAGAAAATTAAACCGTGCTTTATAGATGACCTTGTTCGGTATGGGGACTGGCAAAAAATCGTGAGGATTCTCGTTTACATGAAGAGGTTTGTAAGAAACAAGTTCAATTTGGAGGCAAGAAAACCATGTACAATGGATGAGATTTCTGTTGAAGACTTGGAGGATGCAGAATCAGTGCTCATTAGATACGTACAGAAAACCGGTTTTCCCAAAGGAGTGCCAACTGGGCGTTTCATCTATGACATTGATGATTATAAAATCAAACGCATTGTGACAAGACTTTTTGGAAATACGGAGTTTGCGAGACCCGCAGTATTACCTGGATCTCATCCTCTCGTGGAATTGCTCATCATAAAGGAACACGCTTTGGCTTGTCATGCGGGAATTCAAGGTACCATGTCCATTCTCCGAGAGAAGTATTGGATTGTTAACGGTCGACGTGCTGTACGAAGGGTCATTCACGCGTGTGCTATCTGTCGTATTCATGAAGCTAGAAGATGCAAAGTTGTTGAGGGACCTCTTCCAGTGGATAGAACATTCACGGGACGTTGTTTTGGGGTAACTGGAGTAGATTTAGCTGGCCCTTTGTATTTGAAGAATGGAGAAAAGGTGTGGGTTGTAATCTTTACCTGTGCCGTTTATCGTGCTGTTCATCTGGAGTTGGTGACATCATTGTCTACTGACGTGTTCATTGGGGCATTGAGAAAGTTCGTGGCTCGCCGTGGACGTCCCAATACAATTTATTCGGATAATGGAACAAACTTCGTGGGATGTGCAAAAAATATGGACATAAATTTTCCCAAGGTGTCATCTTACGCTGCTGAGTCAAAAATCCGATGGAAATTCAACCCGCCTACAGCTGCCTGGTGGGGGGGTTGGTGGGAGCGTCTTATTGGGATAATGAAGAATTTGTTAAGAAAGTTATTAGGAAAACGGGCAGTCACTTTACCGCCGGAACTGGAAATCATGATCGTGGAAGTGGAGTCAGTGATGAACGAAAGACCCCTTACGTATGTGTCTGAGGACCCCAACGATCTTCATCCTTTGAAACCATCAATGTTTCTTCGGGACCTTCCTGGGACAGGATTACCTGAGTTTGATGTGGGAGCTGAAGGACTGCGGAAAGTGTATGGTCGTCTGTCGTTGTTACGGGATGCGTTACGTCGCCGTTTCATGAGTGAGTACATTGGACAGCTCGTTCATTACGCTAAGTCTCGAAAGACGGATATCTTGATGCCTGGAGATGTAGTACTTGTTGAAGTTGAAAATAAGAAACGGATCGAATGGCCAATGGGAATAATCGTAGAAGTTTATCCTGGAAGAGATGGCATCATCCGCACTGCTCGTATTCGTACAACTCATCGAGAATTTTCAAGACCATTGCAACGACTTTTCCCACTAGAGGTGAGAAACCACAAGGATGGAACTCCAAACTTGAAGGGGAAGGATTCTGCTTGTGATGAGTTTTTGGAATTGGAAGAAGATTCAGAGGGTGAGCGTGAAGACGATGACTGCCAGATTGCCAAGGAAAACGTGGAGCCCGAGCCGATTGTCGTTACAAAAATTGGGAGGAAATCAAGGAAACCAGATAGATTTGCACCCAAGTAAATATGAGTATATTTTTCAAAGTATAAAAAATTTCCCTACATTGTACCGCTAACTCAGTATTAGATTTGTATGAATGGTTGTGTTGACTGGATGCGCGGAGTGAAATATCTCTTAACAGTTGTCCTTATCTTCATGATTCATTTCTTGCATTCTTTTACTGTTGTTAGTGTTTTAATTACCCCGTTTCATGTAATTAAAAGGTGGGAGTATGTTGGGAATTGTGAACAATTAGTTAAGTTTTTCATAGTATTATTATCTTAGTAGAGTTTGTTGTAATGCCTGTGTGCATTTAGCCTTTAGAAAAAATATATGTATATTTTATGCCTGCGTGCATTTAGTGTTTAGAACAAAATATATGCATATTTTATGCACGCGTGTATTTAGTTTAGTTGTCTGCTGCAATGAACTTTGCGTCGAATGCAACGAGATCAAATGCGCTCACTTCTGATTGGCCGTTACTCCTTTCTCGTCGTCGTCGTGATTGCGGCCTTTGTTTCGTCAAGCGTCATGTCATCGTCAACAGCATCGGAGCGTCATTCATCGTTCTCACTTTTCTAAAAATTGTAGTAGTAGCGTAACGATCATGTGATCAAAAGTTAATTGTGCTCAAACTGTAATTGTTGTTGTTTAATTGAGCAGTTAAATAAATCTGTCATTTTATTATTATTGTTAATTGCTGTTGATGTCGGTGAAGGTTTATTTAGAGCGATTTCTCGTAGATTGAAGTAGAAGAGCTCAGATAAGCTTAAGCAGTATAACTTTCATAGCTCTGAGGAGAAAGTAGCACAGCTCATCGTAGATTCAGGCTAGAAAATATATACATATTTTTCATCGAGGCAGTAATTTCTGGAGGAACTGAAGACGGGTAGTTTTCTAGCATTCCCCAACACATTCATTAGCAATCGGAACGTGAGAGAGAACCGACAATCAGTCAGAGCTCCGATATCTGAGAAATGTTCCTCTAAAACTACGCTGAGATTTATGTTATCATTTATTTTTGGCGACTTATCTACTTGATTCTCATACTGGGCAACGTGAAGCACTGGTTCGTACGGGTAGTCTTATCGGTGTTTCTACATTTTGTGGAGGCCCTGCCCAGATTAGCAAGGGAAATTAAGTAGTGATAAGTGCGGGGACTGAAAAACTCGGTGTAGCTGCAGTAGTAGTTAGTAATTGCGCAATTTTGAAGCGTTAGTTGTCAGTTTAGCTGAGTACAAATTGCGTAATCGTAGAGCAAGTGTTGCGCAATGGAGGCGCTAGTGAACAAGCGGAAGCCCCTGAGGGATCAGTTGCAGAGGTTGGCGGAGCAGGTCAAAACCATCCTTGAGAAGTCGGGGAAGGGTGAGGATGACGAACGGGAACTTCGCATCAATCTGGAGCTTCTGCAGAAGGTCCATGCTAAAATGGAGGAGTGGGATGAGACGATTCTTCAGCAGTTGAGTGAAGAAGAAAAGACTGATGACAAGGTAAGGGCCGTTTATAATGATATTGAGGAGTGGAACAGGTTGTATATAGGAGTCCGAGGAGACATTGAAAACTACCACTCAAAACACATGGTGCTGCCCACGATTTCGACCTCTGTGATCTCCGCAAATGAAAAGAAGCACAAGTACAATCTGCCCGAGATCAAACTGAAGACCCTGGAACCTGAAAGACTGGCTCGGGTGGTGGTCACAGTTCCGGCCCATCTATGAAGATGAAGATATCAGAACTACGAACAAGTTCATGTACTTGCTGCAGAGTATGGAGCCGAACAGTGAACCAAGGCGAATCGTTGAGAGCTTTCCTATGATGGAGGAAAACTATTTGAATGCGCTGGAGGCAATACGTCAACGGTACGGGAGATCAGACCTGCTGCTACAGGTGTACTTGCGTGAGTTGCAGTCGGTGGTCATCAGTCATGCTTCAGGCCAGAAGAAATTGCCGTTGAGTGATTTCTACGTGGAGATAGTTTCTCACCTGAGGTCATTGGAAACTTTACGGCTTGACAAAGCTGATCCGGCAACTTGGCTCTATCCGCTTGTGGAGTCGGGGTTACCGGAGGAAACCTTGAAGGCTTGGCAACGTAGCCCACTGTCAAAGCCAGAAGCGTTAATACAACTTCCTGCTGCTGAAGGAGAAGAGCCCAGGAAGAAAACGCGCCTAGATTGTCTGATGGAGTTTATTCTAGGAAAGGTTGAAAGCAATCAACAAATCAAGCTGGCAAAGCAGTCCTTTGCAGAGAAGCCAAAGAAGCAGGAGTCAAGGGCAGATTTCCGGGGACCACCAAAGTGGAGGAACACGTCAGATGTTCCAACTATTGCTGGGTTGTTTGGCGGTCAACCTCCAGCGTGCGGGTTTTGTGACAAGACCAACCATGACTCCGGCAGTTGCTTCAAGGCTAAGAGTATGACTCCTGAACAGAGGTTCCAAGTTATCCGCGGAAAGAAACTTTGCTTCTCCTGTGCGCAAGGTGGTCATCGAGGGTACCAGTGTCGAGCCAACGTGAAATGCAGTAACTGTGGCGGTCGTCACTTAGAGATATTGTGCAGAAAGCAGGCTGAAAAGAAGACAAGCTCCAAGAGATCTAATGACGACAATAACGAGGGGATTTTTAAGAGGAGAGCAGTGGCCAGTAAGAGTGGCAATGATTTGCAGATTGTTAGTCAGCATGTCAACCAATGCAGCGATGCAGTGCTGTTGAATACGCTAAAGGTGATGCTTCAAGACGAAGGAGGGAACATGATTACCGTGAGACTGGTGGGAGATAGCGCAAGTCAACGAAGCTTTGGTGCCACCAGAAATCTCAAGAGAACACCTTATCGAGATGCTGGAGAAGAATATTTGCAAGCTGTCCTCTTTGGTGGAGAATTGTCTATCCCTCAGCGTTACAAGAAGAAAGAATTTCATAAGAAGAGTAAACGGGCTTTACGGATGATGATAGAGATTTTTTAAAGACTCAAGCTTTCGAAATTTATTCAATTTCTTCGTCAGGAGCAAATACGAATGAAAAATTCAAAACGTGGAGTATCATAAGTTAGAAAAAACATTTATGCTAAAGAAAAATCCATTCCATTTCCGATTGCTTGACCTTGGAAACCTTATGGTTTTGGGATAAGCTTGAGTAAGAAAGTTGATATGATGGGACTGAGTGTTTTGCCATTGTTTTTGTTGAGCTTTAACTCATCGTCCAATTTCTGAATGTACAAGCCTTCCCTCGCTTCCCGATGAAAATAACGAGGCTCAACTTCCAGAAGACTTGCTGAGTCTATTGTCATGATGTGGTCCGGATTGTTTTTTAAGTGTTCGGATACTGCGGAATTTGAGCTTTTGCGGAAATGATCTTCGATACGTTCGGTATAGGGTCGACTACTTTCTCCAATGTATTTAATATTGCAACTGCATGTCATTATGTAAACTCCTGGTGGGGCTATATTCAATTTCTGCTTCATGTTGCATACAAGGCTGCCTATTTTAGTTCCCGGAATGTATCCAAAATCGCAGTCCACATGTTCTCTGAAGAAATTTGCTATTCTGGTAGTTATTATTCCCATGTATGGAAGAATCAGGCGAATTCCGTTCTCTTCAGGTAAAATAAGTTCATTGTGGGTGAGAACTTTAAGTTTCATCTTCTCAATTCTTTGATTGATAAAACCCAATGGATAGTCGTTTGACATCAAATCATATCGAATCTTGTCGAGTTCTTCTTCCAGAAATTCTTCATCACAATGATTATTGGGATGAACGGAGTGAAAAGAGCCTTAAGATTGCTTGAAAAGATAAATTTAACGGGATCTATACGGGAGATTCCAGAAGGGCCGTGGACCAGTGAGCTGCTAGAAAGGGGGATTACTTTGAGTGATCAGGGCAATAACTGGTCGGAAGCAGACATATTGATTGGCAACGACTACTGGGGCTCAATAAGAACGGGGAGGCTTCTTCATTTGGCATGCGGTCTGACAGCAGAAGAGACCATTTTTGGGTGGACGCTAGGAGGAAAAATTGATGAGGAAGATAACCTCCAGTTGGGCGTGCCTCTAGTTTCTCCAGCTTCGTTTAAAATTGTCTCTCCTCAAGACATTGAAATGCTTTGGAGCTTAGAGTTGCTGGGAATAAGGGACCCAGTGGAGACCAAAACTTTAAAGGTGGAAGAGGAGGAAGCTCTGAAGCAGTTTTATGCAACTGTGACCCGTGACCATGAAGGGATTTATATTGTGGCTTTACCTTGGAAGTCAGATAAGGGACTGTTGCCGAATAATCGAAATGTTGCGGAGCAGAGACTTAGAAGCACAACTGCTAAGCTGAAGCATAGTGACAAGTGGGATGCATACGATGATGTATTTAGAAGCTGGCAGCAGGAGCAGCTGATTGAGATTCTTCCTGAGGAGTTTGAAATTGGTCACCTGATCCCACATAGGCCTGCTTTCAAAGAGAGCTCAACTACCCCAGTGAGACCAGTATACGATGCTTCTTGTCGCAGTGGTCGTCAGTGTTCATTGAACGACTGTTTATTTTAGGGCCCAAACTTGATAGAGTACATCCCGGCCATGCTATTGCGATTTGGTGCCAAGAGAATTGGTGTCACAGCGGACATCCGAAAGGCGTTCCAAATGATTTTGGTTCGTGACAAGGACCGGAAATACCAATGTTTCCTGTGGTGGAGGAATGAAGCTTGTATAGAAATTGTTGTCTATCGGCATAATCGCGTCGTGTTTGGGATGAACTGCAGCCCTTTTTTACTCGGAGCTACCATAAAGTTTCACCTGGAGAAATCTGAGAACGCAATGGCAAAGCAGTTGAAAGATTGTTTCTACGTTGATAATCTTTTAACATCGGTTTCCAGTCCTGAAGAATATTTTCATCTGAAAGAAGAGGCTTGTACGTATGTATGTAATTTGGGAAGAAAAAAACTACATAAATAGTAGTATTCCAGCCGCTTAATCCCAAATGGAATTTTTGCAGACTCTCCCATATTCTTACACTAGTTACCAAACCTTTACTTTATGGCCTATCTGCTCTCCGCACGGCTCTGGCCGGATCTATTGATCTTTTGAGCCGACCAGTACTTTTGATATAATGCAAAAGACTGGCTGGAGTAGCTTGTCGAATACCTTCAGCACACAGGGTTTGCCCCTCCAGCGCATCACATCGCATCACTACGAACCTATCACATTTTCCTAAGAAATGTAGGCTCGTTTCCTCTTCCATCGCGCAATTGGGACAGATGTTCGAGGGTTCCATCCCCATCTTGTGGAGATGACCCCTTAATGTCAAATGTCCAGTCATGATCTGGACAAACGATCTTAGTGCATCGCGCTCCAGGGAACTTACAAAAGCTCCCACGGAGCGCGAGGGCAAGTCAATTAGCGCTTTAGTGACGCTACAGTTATTCTTGTTCTTCCACAACTTAGAGTGCTGACTGTCACCCCAATCTCTAACAGCGCTCTTCACTGTGCTCATTGAAACAGGAATGATTGGTTCCGGGCCTTCCACTGTTAACTCAGAGGCTTGCTTATGGCCAGGACTTCTGCTTGAAATACCGTAGCACTCCTACCCAGAGGTATGAGTTCATGCTCGGTATTTCCATCGAAGGTGTACGTAAACGCCGCACCTGTACTTTCGCGAAACCTCGAGCCGTCTGTGTAGCACGTCACAGAGCTTGGTGAGTGTTCTGGCTCACCTCTCTTATCCCACGAATCTCTTGACGGAATGATCATTTTAAGTGGGCGACTATTCCGAAGATCACAAGGCCACTCTAGTAAAGGAATCTCCCTCCAGACTTCTAGAGAAGCGCCGGAGTGAGTTAACCTTGAGAACGCACCTTGTGGCACCGCACCTTTCCAGGTTGAGTTATGATGCAGCCTGTGCATCGTTCTTACAGCCATGATTTTGGCGTGCACATCCACCGGTTTTAAGTCAAGCATGCACTCCAACGCAGCTGTTGGCGTTGTTCGCATGCATCCTGTGATTAGTAGCATTGCCTGGCGTTGTATCCGGGCTAGCAGCATCACATTTCTATTAGCTTTCATTGATGGGACCCACACAACTACTCCGTAGAATAGGGCTGGTCTAATGACTGCTGTATAAATCCATTGTGTAACCCAGGGCTTAAGTCCCCAGGTTTTGGCAATAGCTCTCTTGCATTGTGCTAGAGCAACACGCATTTGTGTCACCCGTTTTAACAAATGAGTTCGCCAGTTGAGCTTGCTGTCCAGATGGACACCCAAGTATCTTACGCTTGATTTGAAGGGTATTGGTTGCCCGCCAAAAGTCAAGAGTGGTCTGCATTCTAGCTTCCGTCGGTTCGTAAATATTACAGCTTCCGACTTGCTAGCGTTAACCGAAAGACCCACCCTGGCACACCAAGAGTGTACGAGATTTAGGGCCCTTTGCATTATGCTTTGCACGGTGGCAAAGCATATACCTGCTTGGTGTAATGCTATGTCATCCGCAAAACCCTGGGATTGGGTTGACTTGGAATTCTCCTTAAGCTCACACAGGAGCTCGTCAACCACACAATCCCATAGAAGCGGTGAGAGCACACCTCCTTGAGGACAACCGGCATCAACCACAATAGAGCTGCTGCTTCCGGATAACTCTGCTGTTGCTACGCGCGTGCGCAACATGTTGTAAATCCATCGCACGTAAATTTGCGGGATTGATTTCCTTTCTAGGGCTTTCTTGACAACCTTAGACGCAACCCTATTAAAGGCCCCTTCAATGTCAAGAAAGACTCCTAGGGATATCTGTTTACTATGCAAAGACTTCTCTATGCAGGTAACTATTTGGTGCAGAGCTGCCTCCGTCGACGCTCCCCGCAAGTATGCAAACTGTCCATTTTGTTTGAGCCCAGTTATAAGATCGTCATCCTTGACCTGCCAATCTACTAGCCTCTCCAGTCCTTTAAGAAAGAAGGATGTAAGTGAGATTGGTCGCCATGCGGATGGTTTTTGATAGCTGTCCTTGCCCGGCTTGGGCAGGAATACAATCTTTGTGGCCCGCCATGCTTTTGGAGTGTATCCGAACTCCAAGCAGGCCGTGTATATTGGCACAAAAATTTGCGCCAAGTACTCACCTGCTCCAGTCAACAAAGCAGGAAATATTTCATCTGGACCTGGGGCCTTGTAGGGACCAAAGGAGGCCCACGCCGTCTTGATCTTATGAGCGGTAACAACTCCTTCAGCCAGGTGAAGCCTTTCCGGATTGACTTCACCTCTACCTACGGCCTCACCTGCAGAGAAGTGCTTTGTGAGATGCAGGCCCAGAGTGTCTTCAGCAGTTTTAGTAAAACTGCCATCATCTTTTTCATGAGTGCCCAGCCGCGAAGTAGGGTCATTCTTGATGATTTTATAGAGGCGCGAAGCTTCCGGCATCGATTCAACATCGTTGCAGAAGTGCCTCCAAGATTTTCGTTTGGCCGCTCTTACTGCATTAGTAAAGGCATTCCGAACTGATCTGTAAAGTTCCCAGTCTTCGGCGGAATGAGAGCTAAGAACTCTGCGGTGGAGCCTACGAACCTCACTTCGAAGTTCATTTAGCTCCTCCGTCCACCAAGGATTAGTTTTGCTACCTGGTTTAACCCGTTTAACCGGGCAGGACGCATAGTAGCACGTCTTGATTGCAGAGGTTACTCTGTTCACCATTTTATCCAGCGAAGCCACACTGGTGATTTCGACTGAGTTAATGGTCCTCAGAGCACTCTCTAGCTTTTCCTTGTATGCAAGAAAATCAGTTTTCTTGCGGTTTCTATAAAGAGCTTTGTCTGTAGTAGCTCCTATTTTGAAGGTTATCATTTTGTGATCGGAGAGAGCATCTTCCTCTTCTACTCTCCAATCACTGATAAATGAGAGAGCATTTGAAGTGACCAAAGTCACATCCAAAACTTCTCTTCGTGTTGCTGTTACAAATGTAGGCTTGTGGCCTTGGTTCATGACATGCAAATTAGAGGAGGTTATTAGATCTGCCAGTTCTTCCCCCCTGTCGTTACAGTCCGTGCTTCCCAATAGCGAGTGATGCGAATTAACGTCACCACCCACTACAAGCCGTCGCTTCGTGTTGTCACAGAGTTCCACTAATTTGCGAAACTCAGTCGGGGGGTGTGTATCGGTATCATGAGGCATGTACACCGATGCCACTACCCATTCATCCTTGCCTAGCCTGAGCGTGGCCACCGCCAAGTCTCTGGTACAGAATTCTGTCAGTGGCCATACTATGAGATTCTTTGAGAGAAGAAGGAGGAGGGCAGCCCTGGGTGGGCTACCCTCCCTCGAATCCATCACCACAGTACCCAGGCCAGACAGTCCACACAATCGGCCGTTCCAACTGTAGGGTTCTTGTAGCATGCATATATAGCCCTGCTTATGCATCTCCGAAACTACTTTGGAGAGATTCGCAGAAGCTGCAATTGCATGATGCATATTTAATTGAACACATTCAATCATTCGGATATAATTGTGCTGAGTCAATAGCTTTGTAAGCTAGTTCCATCACCGGTGCCCCTACCACATACAACAATGCGTATGTTTTGCAATATGCAGTGCGATGTGATTGTAGGGTGGACTGGTGATCCCTACAGTCCGGGCAAGTCATCACTAGGACCGACCGGGATCTTCCATTCTGAGAGTGAACAGTACTGGTATGTATTTCAATACCAGTAAGTACAAACCATAGAATGTAGTTTGTAGAGAATGTAGTAATGTAGCACCAGGAACTGCATAAGTGCACAATTAAAATGTACACTCGTTGACTTGTCCAGGTGCAGTTACTATTGCACCTTGGCGTCGGGAGAAGGGTATAAAACCCAACCCCCGTTACCCTGTGCCAACGTAACTCACCATACACCCTCTTCATCCGTCTACTCCTTCACCACCGTCGTTGCAGCAGGAGCTCTCTTACCCTTATAGGGAAGACTGCTCCTGCGCAAAGCTGGAAGTCGACGCGTGCCAAGGTAGAGTCGAAACTCCACACTCTGCAGTGCGTCGACGCTGATGTTTGGAATGCTGAGATATACCCAGCACCCCGTGGTCACCCAGTTATCCCCCCTCTGTTCCCTGTTTACCTTCAGTTCTTCGACGACCCAAAGGTCCACTCGGAACGAAGCACCATTCTGGTAGTCGAGTTCTATTAGTAACTCATCGCTGCTTGGGACCCTTTCCCCCTCCTTTAGATTAATAAAGGTAAAGTAGGTCTTCCTCCTGAACAAGTCAGGGAAGTCCTTTGGGTCCCAGGCTTTCATCCTTCCATTTGTCATTGAAGGAGTTATACGAATTACCCAGTCCTTTGTAGCTGAGATGCTGCAAGTGACCAATATCCGTCCGTCTTTAATGCGAACACCTTCAAAACGTAGGTGCTGAACACCCATTCCATCATCATGCACAACTTCACCTTTCTCCCTTCTCTTCACCACTTCCTCTCTGCGCACTTTCTCCTTCACTAACTCTTTCCTCACCTCGGTGTCCAGCTCTCTATCGTATTGAAGGTGTTCCTCCTCCTCGACAACCTTCATAATGTCTTTCCCGTATGTTACCCACACAGGAAAGACACTGATCTTTTTAGCATATGCCTCCCTATCCCGCGTGCTGTGGGGCTCACCTGCCCCCCTGGCGGAAGCGTCACTGTTGCCAGCAACGCCATCAACGACCTGTTGGGCATTCCCAAATTGCATGCTGGAGGGTTCACTAGCTGTGCTGGAGGGTGCCATCCTAACGGAGGCTCCATCTCCTTCACCTGCCCGCAAAACTCCTCCCCCACGCTTTGGGGTAAGCACCTCAGCTGCTGCCGGTGAGGAAGCAATCTGCTTTTGCCCGGCAATTGGTATTGCTTCGGTTGTCACTAGCACTGGGCGAGTATCAGTGACACTCAAGCCCTGAGCCTTGTTCCTCCTGTTCCTCCTCCTGTTCTTCTTTTTATCAGCCTTCTCATGCTCAACCGGAGGAGGATCGGGGAACATAGAGGTTCTCCTCACTCTGTACTCCTCCTGCTCACCCTCTCCTCCTCTAGGAGCCCTTGAAGGAATCGGAGGCAACGATACCAGTGGTCCAGGTACCGAAATCAGTAGTGGTGGTGGCGGTGGTGGCATCATCTCCTTGTCTTTATCCCCCTCCGCCTCCTCCACCACGTCATTCATCTCCTGATCCTTCAGAATCATCGCCTCATCAACATTGTTGACCTCGTCATCCCCAGGAGAGAGTTCTTCATCCAGAAGGACGTCATCCCCCAAGTCTTTCCCCTTTTGTTGTTGCTCCATTGTCCACCTATTTAGAACCAAGGTAAACAGAAAGCATATGAGGCCTATCCTCGCAATGCATTTTACTTACCTTTGCCAGTCCTCCTGGGAAAATGGGGGGGAAAATGACTTACCTCCTCCAAAACCTGCACAAAACACGACCTCCGGAATTTGGGGAACTCCTCACGTTCCTTAACCCTAGTCTGGAGCTCGACAGTGCACTTTTGAATATTTTAAAATCGAAAACCAAAAAATCTAGCGCAGAGCACACACACAGATACCGTCCGTATGGTTTGGCAGCTAGCTAAGAACTAAAGAAGAGGCTTGCAAAATTATGAGCAATGCAAAGATGGAGTTGAGACAATGGGGTTCATCGATGACGCGTGAAATTGCTGAGACTGGTGAGTTGGAACAGCATGTATCAATTCTGGGTGTCATGTGGGACCGGGAGAAAGATGAACTATACTGCAATATTAAGAAACTGATTGTTGGAGACACTGTTACGAAACGGTTAATGTTATCCGCGGTGGCCCAGGTCTTTGACCCAATGGGATTCCTTTTCCCAGCTTTACTCGTCCCGAAAGCGATTATTCAGGAGACTTGGAGTAAAAAGTGCGGATGGGATGAAGAAGTTCCTGAGGAGGTGGCGGATAAATTTCAAAAGTGGTTGTCACAATTACCCCTCCCGAACATTGTGCGTATTCCAAGTTAAGCAAAAGTCGACGATGCTACTAGCGTGGAAATTCACATCTGCTGTGATAGTTCACTCGTTGGGATGGCTGCAGTTGCCTTCATGAAAACCTGTCAAGGGACCGAATCGAAGCTGCAATTTCTCATGAGCAAGTCGAAGCTCACTCCCATCAAGAGGATGACAATTCCCAGATCAGAACTTGTCAGTTGTGTGATAGCAGTGCGGTTGGCTAACGTGATTTCCGAGGCGTTAGGAATTGAAAAAGAGAAAGTCTTCCTGTGGAGCGACTCCGCTACTGCGATAACTTGGATTCAGCGACCTGGTGATTGGGGCGTCTTTGTACGAAATCGCGTCACTGAGATTTTGGAGCACACCAAACCGGAACAATGGCAACATGTTCCGGGGAAAGAAAACCCAGCAGACCTGCCGTCTAGGGGATGCTCACCCAAGTTTTTGGTGCAGTCCAAATGGTGGGAGGGACCAAAATGGCTGAAGGTTACGCCGATCCCTTTCTTGGGTTTGAAACCTGAAGTATCAGAAGAGGAAGTAGGTTCTGAGGTAAAGAAGAGCGCCGTGGTGATGATGAACACTGCTACTGTTGAGCCACCCAGGTTTTCATCCTATCGCAAGAATGTTGCAGTTTGGGGATGGGTGGTGAGATATTTGAAGAATCGGCTGACAAGTGAGAAAAATTTTAACCCTTTGTACTTTTGAGGCGAATACAGAAAGATTCGTTTCCGGAAAAGTGCACCGAAATTGGTGGAGTTCCTGTTGCAAAAGGCACTGACGGGTTACTCCGAGTTAAGACAAAGCTGAGTAATAGGAAAGATGATCGTGATTTCCTGCACCCCATTGTGTTACCAAAGCTGCACCCCCTGGTTGACCAGTTAGTGAATGATGTCCACAGATATTACGGCCACGGAGGTATTCAGTTTATGATGGGAATACTTCGGCGTAAATATTGGATCATTCAATGTCGACGTGTGGTGAGAAGAGTGGTACACAAATGCGTGCAGTGTAAGAGGCATAGCGGGAAGCCTTTAGAAGTTGAACCAGCCCCACTTCCAAGAAGACGGTTGGAGGACTGTGCGGTATTTGCTACCACGGGAGTTGACCTTGCTGGTCCTTTATATCTTGAGAACGGTTCAAAAGCGTGGATCGTTATCTTTACGTGCGCAGTGTACAGGGCTATTTATTTGGATCTTGTGCAAAGTTTGACACCTGAAGATTTCCTGAGAGCCCTTGAGCGGTTTGTTTCCATTTATGGAAACCGAACACGTTGTACAGTGACAATGGGACGAACTTTAAAGCTGCAGAGAAAGTATTTTCAAAAATTGATTGGGAAAAAGTCCAGAGGGAGTCCAGTGCCAGACAGATCCAGTGGATTTTTAATCCTCCAACTGCATCATAGTGGGGAAAGGATTCTGGGAAAGATTGATTAGATCTGTGAAAGATCTGTTAAAGAGAATGTTGGGAAAGGCTAGGCTGTCGTATGATGACCTGAGAACCTGCCTTTGTGGGATAGCTTCGACTATCAATGATCGACTTGTTGCGCTTACTCCATCTATGTTTCTGAGGCAGTTGTCATATGGGCACATGCCTGAACTTGTGAATGCTAAGGAGCTTCGTGAAAATTATAAGAAGATGAAGCAAATTCAAATAGCTGTACAGCAAAGATTTCGTAAAGAGTACCTGGGCTTGCTCGTGATGCGGAGGGGAAAGAAGGAAGGACGAAAGTTAAGCGTGGGTGACGTTGTTCTTGTCGGCAGTGACAATAAGAAGAGGTTTGAATGGCCTCTTGGGATGATAACAAGGCTTATCGTAGGAAATGATGGGCATATTAGAGTAGCCGAGGTAAAGACAGCGTCTGGTAAGCTGACTCGTCCGTTGCAGAGACTCTTTCCCCTTGAGATAGGCATCCAGGGAGAAGCCCCGGAGGTACAAGTGGCTGCTAAGAAAGTGGCTTTTGGGAAAGAAAATAACAAAGAGAAAGAGGAAAGGGAGTTGAAGAATGAAGTTGGGAAGGAGGTTGTGATGACACGAAGCGGTCGGATGGTGCAGAAGCCATGAAGATACGGGCAGTGGTGCCATTTGTTAAAATAATTATTTTGTTTTATTTTCTTTAATATTTGAAATTTTCTTTGTACTTAAGTGGTGCCAAATGGAGTGAACCTTTTGTTCACTGTGCAAGGTTTTCTTTCATCCATTTGCGGTTTTCCTTGCTCCTCCACATTTTCATTTTTCATTTAGTTTTCTTTCCTTTTAATTTTGTATTCTGTTTCATTTCCGGTTTCTTTTATTCCGTTGTCATAAAAGAGGTGGGAGGATGTTATAAATTAGATGAATTTTGATGTCGATTTATTCTGTAAAATGATGATCTATGCTTGTGAATGTATTTTTGTTTGAATGTAGTACGTAATTGAATGATGGGTAATGATTGGTTGTGGGTTCGTGGTCGGAGACGTTCGCTGGGAGTGAGTACGCTCTGCTTGTTCGTGCTTGGTTTGGTACCGACCCTGAAGCATGACGAAACAAGCCGGAGAGCCTGGTCTCATTCATTAGCAATCGGAACGTGAGAGAGAACCGACAATCAGTCAGAGCTCCGATTTCTGAGAAATGTTCCTCTAAAACTACGCTGAGATTTATGTTATCATTTATTTTTGGCGACTTATCTACTTGATTCTCATACTGGGCAACGTGAAGCATTGGTTCGTACGGGTAGTCTTATCGGTGTTTCTACACTGCCAGTCCACAAAATTAATGAGACTGCTGTTAGCATTCCAGATCCTCCTCTAAAATTTGCATAAGCATTGATTGATCCAATACCAAAGATATAACGAGAAATATGGTTTCAAGAAATTTTACGAATAACTGTTTCACCAGTTGTCTATCCGAAAAGTATAGTTAGCTCCCAGCTCTGGGAAATGCAGTGTTTCTTGTTTTAAATCATTAAATGGCTTTATTTTTATTAGGATCGTTTTGTTGTACAGATAATTTATGGTACGTTTTAATCTAGATGCTTTATTGTTCTATTATCAACTTGATGTTTTTGCTCACGTACTTCCGCCTTGGAGCGAAAATGTTTAGTCGAGATAATAATCCCAAATCTACCTATAGGACCTGTAATAAGTATTATTAGCACAGCAATCGTCATAACATGAGCTGCACGTTCTTGAATGACAGCAATACTGGAGTTTTGAAAATCTTTAGCGTGTTCCAAAACGATAGGACCTAAAGCAGCCTAAAAACAACATCGCATTTAATATGTTTCATATTATTTGATATTTAAGGGCATAATACGTGCATACCTCAACAGCTTTGGGAATCCAACACATAGCAACAAATTTTCTTTCCTTTTTATTCAATTCAGAAAATGATATTGCACCATAATATGTCGCTACATAGCGAACTATAATACCAACAGCAACACAAGCAATTGTCATGCCAATAATTTGAGAGTTTAAATCCTTAAGGTCAAACTGAGATCCAGTTACGCCAAACGTGAGTGGCTCCATTGTGCTCCACAAAAATGATAATCCCAATTTGATTTGGTTCTGCAAAACAAAGCAAAGTCGAAGATCTCCATAAAAAATATCCATAATTTTTATTTTACGGTTTGAAATAGCTTACAATTTCTGTTTCAGGAAACTCTCTCTCTTTCCAAACATGACTGGTTATAAATCCAGACAAAATGCAACCCAACGCTCCGGCTCCATAATAGTTTATCATTCTAAAGCCAAATATTGACAGAATGCTTCCTCCGATTAGAAACAGTATTTTCACTAAACTCTCATTTGGATCCAGGTTATTCCTTGAATTAAATATTAGCCCAATAAAAAGACCCCAAATCATTCCAAAAGCAGTTCCGCATAATAATTGAATAGGACACTGAATTATTAGATCAAACGTTGACGCTGTTTCCACAGCAAACACAAATCTTAAAGCTAATCCAAACAAAGTCAATGAAATCACATTTTCGATGGAACATGCTGCAATAAGAAGAGAGGAAATGTCTTTGTTCTCGCCTCGCCATATAGTACTTAGCACGGAACATTTGGGCACTATAACACCAGGTGAAACGGCTATTACCATAAAGGCAGTAAGGAAGCCCCATTTCCATGGGAAATCTAATAGATAATGGGCTAGCACTGCAACACAAAGTGATTCCATAATATTTGGTAGTACTGCCAATCGAACAACGAGCCATTTGTACTTTTTCACAGTTTCAATATCCAGAGAAAACCCAGCACGGGTTAAGATTATTGCAAGGGCTACCTAGAAAAGTAGAACTAAAGTAAGATATCAGCGTTTTGATTTAAGAAACCGAAATGATACCTATATACATACCTGTCGAATAGGAGTGGAAACGACATGATTATAATTGTCCATCAAGCCAAACCATGTAATATTTCGTACCGCTATTCCAAGACCAACCATGCCCACAATGGGTGGTAAGCACACAAAGTCCAAAAAATATCCTGTATTTTACAAAATAAAGTTTAAACAGGAGTTGGTAATGTTAGTATGCAAAAAATTGAGGTTATGCAGAACTGACCTAGTATCCGACCCCCAAACTCGAAAATAATTAAAACCAAAATAGTGTCTTTGTGCAAGGAACCGTTTCCAATTACCAGAATTGCAAGTAGCCATACCAAAAAAGGCAGTGTTGAATATACAATTAGCTGAGAAGCTAATGGATGGGTTTTAAACTTGAGAATCATTATGAACAAAGCAGTAGCGTATGTTTGCAGATTTGCGGTTGACTACACAAAGACCAAAAGACAAGTACAAATGCTGAGTGTAAAAGTGAAGTAAAGGTTTTCAAAGCAAAAGCGAAATGCTTATGTTACCTTGCAAAAAATTTATGCGCAGTTTAATTTCGTGTTGCTTTGTACTCACAAGGTATGCTATTTGACTGTTAATCGCAAACCAAGATGCGATATACCACATCCTGTTCGGCTTTTTACGCAGATTCCAAATCTGATTTCCTTTTGGTGTAAAACGCACATTTGGAATTTGAATTAAATAATTAGTAATCGTAATTAACGTACAAATACGCGCGCTTGACCCCAGCAGCTTCCTCCAGGTGCTCCTCCCTCTACACACAACACACAAAAACAATGCGCGAGAGCAACATCGCAGAACACGCAGCAGCACTGCACTGCTTGTTCTTTGTGCTGCGTGTGTAGAGGGAGGAGCGTTTGGGGGGAAGCTGCTGGGGTCAAGCGCGCGTATTTGTACGTTAATTACGATTACTAATTATTTAATTCAAATTCCAAATGTGCGTTTTACACCAAAAGGAAATCAAATTTGGAATCTACGCAGAAAGCTGAACAAGATGTGATATATAGCATCTTGGTTTGCGATTAACAGTCAAATAGCTTACCTTGTCAGTAAACATCCATTAAAATAACCGGTTACAACGGGAAGTTAAAAACAGACAAAGAAGCAAAGCAAGGCAGCTTGGTAGCTTGCTCCTTGGTGGCTTGTTTACTTACTTAGTATTTCATGCAAATTGATTTGTTCTTCAAAAACCAACCACTAGGAAAAATAAATCAATACAAACGGTTTGTTTTTGTGTTGGGCAAACATTAGCAAACCGCTATTATGATATAATGTATTTTAAATCACTTCTTGGTCAACACGAGTTCTCTCCGGTTTTTTTTAAAGTACGTCATTATGTCATCTCTAAGAAGTTAACAACATTGGTATTTGGAGTAATTGCTTAGAAAGTAATTAACAGAATAACTTGTGGAAAAGTTAATTAATATTAAGTAACAAGACTTGTAGAAATTTTCTCTATTATATATCGTTATTAGTTCCTTTCCAAAATTTAAATTTGAACCCAAAAGTTGGTTTAGGAAGCCAAAAACATTTTTATTTAACTATAGTTTATACACACAACTTCAAGCCATTGGTTAAATTGGCCAAGGTAAAATTTTTACATAAAATATGCTGTAACCATGCCACAATTGAAAAATATTTGGGGATTTTGTCACGGGCTTTAATTGCAGAAGTTTTTAATCTGGGATTTTTCTATCTTGGTGGTCTCTGCACCAGCCTACTTGCTGATTTTTGGATGATACCTGAATGCACTGGAGGTTATAAATCTTCTGATAGATTTGATAGGATGTCAATAAATTATGTCAGTTTGGTGCTAAGTTAGCACTGCTAACAATTTTGTCTACAAGCTCACTCCTTTAAACTGCTTAATGCTGGCAAGCGATCTTACTTGTGACATATTATTGATACAATAAAATCTATAATAATATGGTAAATACAAATTGTAAAACGTTTAGCAAACAAAGTTTAAAATGCGGTATAAAAATAATAAAACAAAACGTTGTTGGCGAATTATGGTGAGTGGCTAAAATCCACAAATAGTTTTATCGTCATGTTTTATAAAACAAACCGAAAAGGGGAACAAAAATTAAATAGTAATTTTGATAAGTTATAGATTTGGTAGGCAATTCAAATATTAATGCAACATGTGTGCCCCAGATATATGATGCATGCAAATAGACCTTGATTGCATGAAGCACATTTATTAAGAATCGAAGATCGATTCTTTATAATATCCTGATCCGGCCGTCCGGACGTCCGTCCGTCCGGCCGTCCGTCCTAATGCGATTTCCTCAGAGATGGCTGGTCCGATTTCCACCAAACTTGGTATACAGACTCAGGTGGAGGTCGGACAGAACCCTATTGAATTTCAGGTCAATAGGTCAACTCCAAAGGTCAGAGGTCACCAACGGTTTAACATTTTAACATAGGACCTATATCATGCGGCACATGATTTTAGGTCCATTTTTGACCAGGATTACGAATCCACAGTCCGTTTGTTAAAATTCGGATTGTAAGGTCCTGAAATCAGGGCCTTAACTTTCGAATCTGCAAATTTAATGCATTCATGCTGTGCGGCACATGATTTTAGGTCCATTTTTGACCAGGATTACGAATCCACGGTTTGTTTGTTAAAATTTAACTTCTAAGGTCCTGAAATCAGGGCCTTAATTTTCGAATCCGCTAATTTAATAGATCTATGCTGTGTGACACATGATTATAGGTCCATTTTTGACCAGGATTACGAATCCACGGTTTGTTTGTTAAAATTTAACTTCTAAGGTCCTGAAATCAGGGCCTTAATTTTCGAATCCGCTAATTTAATAGATCTATGCTGTGTGGCACATGATTATAGATCCGTTTTTGACCAGGATTACGAATCCACAATTTGTTTGTTAAAATTTAACTATTTAGGCCCTGAAATCAGGGCCTTAATTTTCGAATTCGCTAATTTAATGGATCTATGCTGTGTGACACATGATTATAGGTCCATTTTTGACCAGGATTACGAATCCACGGTTTGTTTGTTAAAATTTAACTTCTAAGGTCCTGAAATCAGGGCCTTAATTTTCAAATCCGCTAATTTAATGGATCCATGCTGTGCGGCACATGATTTTAGTTCCATTTTTGACCAAGATTACGAATATGATGTCCATTTGTTAAATTTAACCTTGCGTTTGGACCAATCTTCGATTCTTAATTATGTCCATTTGCCAATGGTTTATTATATCGCTGTTTGTCTCTCTGACTTTAAACTTTATTTTTGTTGCTCATACGACGGATTTTGGAATCGCTAAGTCTTGTATAAATCATGTGCAGTATGTCAAAAAGTGTTCTTCCTCGGTGTTTTACTTTATCATTTATTATTAAGTTTTCCTGTTTTGTAAGACCATGCTTGATTTTTACATAGCAAGTTTTAAAGGGTAACGCATACTATCAGAAAACAGGAAGGACTAAAAGCTAGTACATTTTCTTCTTACAAAATACAAACATACCTACTTGATTTTCAGCGCTTACTATAAATCTTGTAGCCCTTTTTATTTTGTGTTAATCAGTATTAGGCTCACCGCACTATTAAGCACATTATCACATATCAACATTCCTAACTTTGTTGATATAATATGAAAATTTGAAGTAGGATAGTCTGGATTGGGGAATAATTTGTATTGGGTAGCGTCCAGATGATAGTATAAGGGGGAAATATCCTGGAAACGTTGGTGAATATGAAACGTGGCTCTGGTTATGTACAGCGGGCTAATGTAGTCGAGGTAGCTGAAGTAACAAAAAACTGCAAAGGAATTATAATATAATTATATTATAAAATTTCAAAAGTTTGCGAAATAATCGGCCAAAATGTAACGGGGCACCAACTAGTTTTAGTTATATGGAGCGAAGTCAATGTTTGAAATCTACAAATGGATACGCTCATAAAAACATAACGAATTCAAATTTTAAGGTTATACCAGATTTATTAAATAATTCTTCCAAGAAAATACAATATCAACAGCAACAAGGAATGCATTATGCATTAGTTTGACATTTTACGAAACAAGTAGAAAATAATCCATCCGTATTTGTTTTAAACTTTACCAGCAAATTAGAACCAAGCACAAATAGGCTAGGTTCATATTCTATAGCTAATACAACAGTTGTAGTTGCCAGAACGGTGGTAGGAAAAGAAAGCAGTACAGTAGTGCATTTTACAATTGTACTTATTATACAACATTAAAGCACAACCCATTGTAAGTTTTATTTTTAAGGTAAGAAGCCTGTAGAATGTATTGGAAAGTTACTGATTTTCGGTTGCCATTACGATGCATTAAAAATGTTAATTATAAGGTTTGTTCATTATCCCACAATGCTTTTGATAAAAGATCTAAACCATTTCGTTCTGATGGATCTAAACTCTATAGGTTTTTCTTTGCACACACTATAACCCTTAAGGTTACCACAATAGTAAGACCTTGACCGGTTGTCCCCACAATCGTTGTCATTTTGGCAAATACAACAATCCACAAGCGCACAATGCTGTGCATAAGGATCTAACGCTGTTCTTGTAGCCTTAGATTTCAGTCTATTTCCAAAGTCATTAAGAAATATACCAAATGGATCAAATTCATGCATCCGCTTAATAAAGCTCGGTAGGTGTGGATAGGTTTTTTCAACAAATTGTTTTTGGGTGTAAACAAGTCCACCTTTGCCCCAGTGCGCTCTTCCTTGATGCTTGTTCATCTGTAAAAGAAAGTTTTCACATGCATATGTTTATTTTAAATGGTACATTGTTTTTGGAGATATACCTCCAAAATCAAAATTACCAAAGCTTGCATCATTGCCTGCGCCACTGGAAGTCCTAGCATGGGTTTGTTATATCGATCTGCTCTTGGAGCGAAAACTCACGCAATTCCCACAGACTCACGGTCAACGTTCATTGACATTAAACCATCTCGTTTAGACAAAAATCGAAATAAAATTCCTATCAAAGGAAATTCTATAGAATACTCTTCCAATATTTCTCTCATTGTTTGCAAAGCGCTCTCAAGCTGATCTATTGGAATATTCACTGCAAAGTCAAAATTGTACACAGGAAACGGGTCGTCCCAGCTGCAGTGTTTACACGTGTTGGATATTATCCTGTGGTTGTATCCAACTGCATTTTGGCATGCTTGTGTGGGACTGAAAACTGCGAAAACATAGGTGTTACACCAGGAACGTTCCGATAAAGTCTCAGTTTCAGGTAATGCTGCGAAGTGAAAGCTCACAAGTGGTTCATTTCTTCTTGTATATTTTCCAGTAGCTCAAACTAGCCTCTAGTTAATACACTGGAAACTTCTGGATGAAAGTGTGTTTGGAAATTGCCTGGAGTTGACAACGGGACACCGTTAGCTTCATAAATTATAAAGCACAACCGGTTTTGAAGTTGGAAACCAGTGAAATTGAAATCTATCATTGGATATTAGTAACCGGTGTATCATATTGCTTTTCCTAAGTAGGTCGTCAGACTGAATATGGTATCGGGCATAAAGTTTATATTGTTCCACTTTTAAACGAATTTTTAAATAAATTGTAGTAAAACATTTTTGGTTATTATTGTTTGTAAATTATTGAAATACTTGACTTTTATTGTTTTATTTAAAATGGAATGTATTATGATTACTAAGTGAAGAGTGTCAAACGAAGAGCTTGCGTGCAAGAGGTTGACACTAAGTTACTGTTAATTAATGTTTGAAATTGAATAAATCGGACCCGTAATAATAATAATAAAACTGTAGGAAAAACAACTTCATATATGATTCCAAGTAAGCCCAAGTGTGTTCGAAACGCCCGGAGCGTTTCCTTTTCGGTTATGTTTTTTACTTGTCCAATACCATCTACAACTACAATTCCAACAAAGAGGTGAGATAGTGTGGCCGGATTTTTAAAGCTTGTTCCGTGAGCGCCGGTTCCTATAGCACCACCTATTGTGATATCTCCATACGTTGGAATTCCATAAACGGTGCGACCAAGCTTGTGCAAATTTTCTAGAAATTGTTTTATCGTTAACGGTGTTTCCGGTGATATACAATTGCATAGTTACAATCTCTTATGCAAAATACATGGTAGCATGATAACTTGGACGTGCCACGACCACTTTTTGCCTGTTTTTAAAAAATGAAAAGTCCAAATTGACCAAAACGATCAACAATTTTGTTCTCCATACTTTTCTGAATCGATACATGTAAATATTTGTCATATAGGATTGACAGGAAAAGCTGGGTTTCGATTTTTAGTTTGGTGTCATATTGATTGTTCATTTTCAAAAGCAGCTTCACGTAAAACTATGATTTTCTGAATTTTTGATGTATAAATACTGCCAAAACTACAAATGAGAGGGAATCATCAACACTAAGTATACAGTATGATATTTTACTTGTTTTAGCATTTATCGTTCTTCATTTTAAATATTTTATTCAGATATAAAATGTTTGGAGATTGGTTAGAGCGTGATTGACATATCCCTAAATACTTTATATTTGACATACCTGATTACCTAGTTTATAAAATGAACATTTACACTGGTGTAAATGCAGGTAGAGTGACATTGCACACTATTTTTCGCATCACTATATAATTGTTGCACAATAAAAATCAAATCAAAATGGGCCTATACTTGTAGCTCAACAGTGTAAGTGGAGTTGTTTTAGAGTGTAAAAACGTACGGAGAAAATAAATGTTGATCCTAAAGTCTACTATTTAGTAATGTTAAGAATCTAACTTACTAAATAGTAAGTTATAGGTGACAAATTAGTATTTAGCTAACCTTACTAAATAGTAAGCTATAAGTAGCAAATTAGTTGGTTAGTCATGGACTGTAAGTAGTATAACTCCCAAAGTAGTGTCCATCCAAAGTACTAGATTGAGGCATATTCCAAAAACGTTTTGCAAGTTTCATTCCATCAAAATCAATGATGATAAAGCCATGGCTTGTCCAATCACACCGCCAATGCATGCTTCAAGTACTGTCGTTTGTTGAATTTCGTTACTAATGGTTACCATAATCTGAACCATTCTATACCAAAGTAGCGCTCTCTCTGTCAGCAAAGGCGTGGATTGAAATTGGTAAAGAAATCTGTAAAATTGTTTAAATTCATTATAGAGTTACGATTAACAATTAGTATTTGGAATTTGTACGCTTACATTTGAATATAGCTTTGTAGGCCAATTGTTCCAAGTACTTGAATAACAGTCAGTACAACTGCTGCTGTTGTTAGAGACATGTGCCAGAAAAAGTTGTTTCCCAACAGTACTAATAGCTATTTAAATAATTGATGGGTATCAACGAGTGCGTAAAGGAAAATAAACTTTATTCCGACGTTTCGATTTGTTTTCACAAATCCTCTTCAGGGAATATAGCGAATAATGAGATGGCTAACGAACAAGCATGTACATTCTAAAATTTAAAACGATAAATAACTGACAGTAAAGATGTCCAAAACCAGGGTAAGTAGTCACGGCCACGTTCTTCTTTCCGGTTCATAAGGGGGATGCAATTAGCCATTACCAGTACTAATAGCTTTACCACAAAATTCACTGAATTCCATACAATACTATCAGAAGTTTGATAACCCTCAATCTCAATGCATTCAGGTATCATCCAAAACCCAGCAAGTACTCATGTGCAGGGACCCTCAAGAAAGAAAAATCCCAAGTAAAAAACCTCTACAACAAAAACCGAGGTTAATACTGCCAGACGGACAAAATACACAAAGTATTTGGAATTTATCAGATAAATTATCTCTGATTTCGTTTCTGTTCTCATAGGAAGGTTGCAAAAATTGAGTAAATTGGTTGATTGTAAATTCCAAACTTGTAGATACTTGTATTCTCAATGAGTTTTTAGTGTTTCAGTTGGTTTTGTAGGCAGAGTTTTAGTGAATGAGTAACACCTTGTGGTCAAATGGTTTTGTTCATGGCAACTTTGACGACTGTATAGGCACTAACTGTAAAAAATATGAGACAAAATAATCGGGAAAATACATCAAAGTAGTATTGAAAAGACATAATCTTTTTCGTCCTGGGAAAATCTGCAATCGTCTATGGGATTAACGTTTTTTATCACTGGAGGTAAAAATATTCAAGTTTCTCCGATAAGTGAGTATTTTTCCAGGGATAAAAGAGTATTTGTCATTTTTAGGTTTACTTTGCATACCAACATAGCATATCTTTATCCCAGACTCATGCATTTTATGTCAGTAGCAAACTTACAAGCAACCGGACACCAGCACAATGTCTAGTAGCAGTGATTCTGAAAGTGAGCCTCAGCGCTTTATGCTGAAGGCAAAAAGAAAAGCAGTTGCCTGGAAAGAAATTTCTGTTTCTGAGGAAGTTTTAGCCCGTGATTGGAGAGTAAAAGGTCACTATACACTTAAAGGCAGTGACATATGCGAATACTACTGTGCTTACGGAAAAGAATGCAAGGCAAAATTGAAAAAGCGAGTACTAGCAAATGAAGTGTCAGTATATTTGAGCAACGACCGTGATCACTGCAGTCACAGGGAATTTAATTTTGGTTTGACCAAAGAGCAGCAGGAGTTAGTGTTGGAGTGCTTCGCTGGTGGAGTCACTACCCCAACATATATTCTAATGCCTTTTAGGGCTAAAAATGTGAAGGAACCCCCAAAAAAACAATGGATAAGCAAGCACTCGTCTTGGTATCTGGGCTATGTTGAATCGGGAATACCAACAACAAATAATGCACTTGAAGCCACCAACAGGTACATTAAGGACATGTACACCAAACGAAAAAAACGGCCTATGGGTAAGAAACAAGCTTAATCATTAGCATTAGCATAGCAGTCTTATTAGCATAAACTAAGACATAAAACTGTTTTGCATTACAGGCGAGTTTTTGGACGATACAAAGCAAATACTATCGTCGTGGTCGAAATCTCGAAATGGTAATGGTCCAAACAGCATCGAGCTTCAGTACCGACTGCTGCCTGAGATATCCACAATGAAGGAAGCTGACGTTTGGCTTAAGAAGAAACCAGACTTTGCGTACGTTGAAACGGAAAACGATACGGTTGCTGTGGTACGAGAGAATGGCTGTACTATATCAGCACTTCAAGCCAAAAAGCTGATATCCAACGCAAGAATTAAAACATGGAAAAAGTTTGACACGTATGTAGAACAGCAGCTATCCATTCATCGTATTACTTTTTCCGAATCCGCATATTTACTAGATTACAAGTGTACCTGTGTCGACTTTTTAAAGAAATACATATGTAAGCACGTTATTGGCGTAGCAGTTTTAGAGGATAAATTAGACCTTCCTCCTGAAGCCGCAACAGGAGGTCTTGGAATTAAGAGAGGACCAGGTCGCCCAAAAAAACTACAGAAAGCATTGCATAAAGAATAGAAATGTTAATGTATTGTACGATTCTGATTAAATTATTCAAATAAAATGACAAATACTCTTTTATCCCTGGAAAAATACTCACTTATCGGAGAAACTTGAATATTTTTTGCTCTCGGCTAAAAAACGTTAATCCCATAGATAAAAGAGTATTTTCCCATAGACGAGAAATTACATGCCTATTGAAAATAAAATAACGTTAAGGTTTCGTCGAAAGTTTATTGAAAAGTTTTTAATAGAAACAAACAAACAAACAAACAGTCTAGTAGGCAATTTCTATTATAGGTCTTGTATTTTATATCAGTATGCTAACAACAAGCAACTTATAATTCCATAGTAATGTATTTAGACGGATGAAATATAAGAAAGATTGTTTTTCTGATACTGATTTTCCCATAAACATAATTATGTATAATTCTGTTGAAATAAGTAAATGTTCAGTGAAATGAAATCCTGCCTACTCAATAGCAATATTACTTGCATTCCTGAAATTTCTGTTTAACTTCAGTACATATTTTACGTGAAGTTATTACTCATTAGAGAGGGGGTCCCTCTGCTATTAACATACCGCGTGCACGATTTGAACTGCTGACAGCCGTCCAGCCGTGTTTTGGTTGTGAATCACATGACTGACAGGATTGGCTGTCAGCAGTTCAAATCGTGCACGCGGTATGTTAATAGCAAAGGGACCCCCTCTCTATAATATATTATATACCTTACTACTTTCTAGTTTGCTTGTTTTTCGGTTTCCAAAGGTAAATATTGTGACTACTTAGATTTTTGAAAAAGCAAAAATTAACAAGACAAAAATATATTGGTAGATATTGGAATGGAATTGTCTCGTAATTCATATCAGTGTACTGCAGTGTACTGTAGGCGACATGCACCAAATGTCCAGAAAACTTAATGAATGAATGAGACCCCTGGTTTTTTATTAGCAAAAGGGTTTTCCTGTCACATAAAACTAATTTGAAATAATAAATTTTCATTAAGCCAAATAAAGTTATACGCACATTTTCCTTAACGTATACATCATAATATTTTCCATAGCAGGTTGACTTTTTGTTAATTATGTATATTATAAATTATATTTTAGTAATAAATACTTGTTTTTACTCAAAATAACATCTGCGCCTACTTAGATGACTGGCGGCGAAAACATGTACAAAGCGAAAACATAATTGCAGGTAATAGAAAATTTCTACCCCAAGTCTTGTTTTTATGTCAGCGTATTGACAAGCAACTTCGAATTTCGTCTTTTTGGAAATTAGCTCAAACCTGAACTTATTATTTGGATGAATGAACTTGCCTACATAGACACTTAAATAGTAATACAAAATAATTTTTCTTACGTGTCTATATAGACACGTGTTCCTTGACTGGCAATAGTGGCCATGTTTCTAAAAACAAAACCAATGGAGAACACAAGGAACAAAACCAAACATTTGCCTAGTTTCCAAAATGGAGTAAGCATTTATCTTCCATATTATCATACGTTAATTAACCTACATTTTTAATGTGTTAAAATATTTCGTGATCGGTTTTTTTACAAGGACGAAAGTTGATCACCCAACCAATCTTAATCTTTGCTCAGCTTATAAAGAAAGCTTTTGATTATTTAATACAATTTATTACATTGGAAACGTCTGACATTTCAATTAACGTTATTTATCTCAATTACCTCATAACCGTAAATCAGTTCTTGCTGACTAAAATAATTACGACAAGCAACTAGTTGATAATGATGACAAGCATTATTAAATAAAGTTATTTGTCGCACAACAACAATTGAGTCAATTGAATTGACAATGACAACTTAACATGATAATGGGGCATCGTGGAACAGTTTATTTTTGGATAGTAGAGTGCCGTGTAAAAACTCATGTAAACATTTGTAGCTTTCTTCGCACACCTGACTCATGATCTAGATCTTGAGTCTTGAGATTTGTGTCAAGTTGAAAGTAGATTCTGAGTTGACTGATTGAATAATCATTTAACTTTTAATTTTTAAAAGTAATTCGCAGGTTTCCCAGGTCACCGTCGCGTCACCAAGATGAAGATCCACATTATCAACGACCAGTTGTGCTACCGATCCGAGCCCTACAACTCGGACACCCAAACCTACCAATTCTTTGCGCGGATCCGCTCCGATGACACCACGTCAGCGATGGACCCCAAGTACCTCGAGTTTGAAGCCGCCTTTCTCCGGAAGTACGCAGAGGGCCAAATGTGGTCAGTTTTCAAACTTATTGACTATTTAATAAGTTAATATGCATAAAAATGAACTGGATTTTAATTTAATCACGCAGGTCCTTGACTATCGAATTTAATTTGAAGCAGATAGATTCCTGCACCGAATCCGGACTTGGCAAAGGCGACATTGTTTTGCGGGGCGAGATTCTGAAGCAGCTGCACCAAATCCTGTACCACGGCAACCAGAAAATTGCACTGCCACTGGCTCTTCATCTAAATGGGGTACAACGGGGTGTAACCATTAGTACATTTTGCATTGAAGGTGGAAAACTTTAGTTAAATTTAATTACATATTTTTCCTATTTTAATTAACTTTTTGGTTAATTTATTTTGTAGGATTTACTCCGCAGAAGGAAGCCAATGACGCTTTGAACATGACTTGCTACAAGGTTAGTAACGTGGTTGCTCCTTTGTCTCCCAGTCACTTCCTGGAGTCACCGTATGATCTTCGGAGCATTTCCGGGATTCAGGTTAATGGAAGGGATTTCATGACGCCGGTAAATGTTCTTGGAAAAATGGACGGATTGGAGTTAAATCGGGGCATTTTGGAGGACCAGTGCTTTACTGACTTTGAGTTGGTGTCGGAGGATGGAACTGTGGTCAAGTGTCATAAAGCGTTTTTGTGTGGTACGATTAAATTCATTAAGCTGCTAATTATTTTAGTAATTAAAGTGAATTCTTTTGGTGTAATTTTTAGCTCAATCCCCGGTTTTTAAGAACATGCTTCAAGGAGATTTTGCTGAGGCTAAGAATAACAAAATGGAATTGCGTCACTTGACCACTCGGAGTGTTAACGCTTTGCTGGGATTCATTTACTGCAGGAACGTGGAAGAAGCTATGACCTATTGCGATGTGGCTTTGGAACTGTTGAAGGCTGCGGATATGTACGAGATTCCAAGCTTGTGGAATGCCATGACAAGGATTCTTATGGAAAAGTCCGAGATTTGGTTTAATGTTGATGTGGCTTTGGGGCTGTTTGAGTTTTTGAGAAATTGTGAAAGGCACGAGGAAGATGAGAGGGAAGGATTGATGCAGAAAATGATAAGGATTCTGGCATCGTAAGTAAGAATATAAATACTTTATAGAGTTGTTAAAAAGCTAGAGTTTGTAAAATAATTTTACTAAAATGTTAACTGCTGATTTTGAGTTTAGAAAGACAGATGAAGAATTAACCCAGTCATCCTTGTACAATGAACTGTTTCCCACGGAAATGGCCAGAGAGATATTGAAACGCTCGTTTAAATTATTGGATTCAAAGGGAATAACCATAACCTGAATTTAACAGCAGCATTTTCGTTTCCTGGTTCTGGACACTGGTGATTAATTATTTTCACATTTGTTGTTTTGTGTTTTGTTTAAAGCGACAAAACTCATATTTTTCAATGTGTGAGTTTTGTTTGGTAAAATACACAAATAATCAAGCAAGTATGAATTGCTCTTGTTAAAATATAAAATTTGTAATGGTGCGGTGTAGAAAATTGTATGGGAATTTCTATATTCAGTTTGAGTCAATAATGTCGTGTCTTACAATATCTTACCCCATAATAATGTATTTACGAGTACGTTTCCAAATAAATAAAATGCTTTGAGAGACTTTTCTTTAAAATTGATTTTGCAAGTAAAACTAGCGTCAACATGAACATTAATTTACATCTATACTTAAGTTTACACATTTTTCAGTTTAATGCCACCCAGATGTAAAACATAATTTGGTAATATAGTCACATAATCAGTTATTCTTTGAATTGCAGTTCAGTCAAAACTGCTCTATAGAACACAAACTATTTTATTCTTTAGCCATGTATACTCCAGAGTTACTCTGGACGCACAGACGTGCGTGCGTGTGTTCAATAACCGCAAGAACCGCACTAAATACCATTACAAATTACTTAATTAATGTTTCTGTTTCAAACTTTAGCTTCAATATCTAGAAAAACTATATAAGCAGTTGTGCACTATCATCTTGTGTAAGCAAAGAGCTGGCTACTACAACTTAATAATATTATGACTAACGATGTGGGTATTGTTACTTAGTAATCCAGAATCCAGACGTGGCCATAATTGTAATATGTGCATCTAACGTCTATTTACCGTCTTGTTGTAGCAGGTCGTACATTCTTCAATGCACGACTTTAATGACCAGCTAGAGACTACCGGAAAATTTCGACTGAGCATATTAATGTTCTATTAAAATGAATAAAAAAGAAAAGTTAACGTTTTGGATGTGTTTCTTTTTAGATTCTGATAAGTTTATTGCTAATCAAACTACACTGCCAAGTAACGATATTAATCTAAATTTAAACGATTCAAGTATTCGTTCAATCAAATTGTACTGTAAAAGTCATGGTGGGTACATTGACGGAAAGGAAACAGTTGGAAGTATTGCTTGCAACATTTTATTATTTCTTACCTGCATATTTGGCGTTGCCGGTGTTATCACAAACACAATTAACGTTATTGTTCTTAGAAAATGTTTTAAAGTTGGACCATCATTTAAAGAGGCATCCATTGCGTTAGCAGGCATTGACTCAATTCTAAGTTTTTCTACAGCTTGTTTCACCGGATTTTTTAAAGCATTGTTGGGTGAGTAACGCATACACATTTTTTCTGGTTTTATTGCATTGTTTGTAAACTTATATAATAATTTATATTGACATTTGAGATGGACACAGAAGTAAATTTGCAGTGAATGCTTTCTTAGCATTTAAAGGAATTCACGGGTTGACCAGAACGTTTTCCATTTACGTTGCAATACTTATCACACTAGAACGCTATGTAGTGGTTGCATTTCCAAACATGGGTAGATCATTTATTAAATCCACAGTTTGGAAAGGTCGAGTTATTTTAACAAACGTAATAGCCTCTTTAACCATTAAAGATGAACAACTCAAACGTAATAGTGTTCTGCTTTGTAGTCAACATTCCGTGGCTTTTCGAATTCTACGTTGTTCCAACACAAACCGAAACTCTAAAGGTTTCTGGACAATTACTTGAATTCCCATATTTAATCAAAACTGGGGGATTTAAGTCTCTTCCGAGTTGCATCAAAGAAACCTTTTTGGCATTTGAGTTTTATGTACCATTGCCACTGTTTCTTCTTTCCAATATGCTGTTATATTATCAGGTAAGCTAAACAACTACCTATTTATTGGTTTGATAACTGTAGTTAGTATATAGTAAAGATTTTATATTTCTTGTAGATTTTTCGGCGTAACGTGATGAAAACAAGTAGCCCAAGACAAATGCGAGAAATAAATTTTGCCAAAAAGTTTTCTTTTATTGTTTTAATTCAGTTCTTTTGCCATTCTGTTTCAACAATAGTATTTGTTATAACTTTACAGCATATGACAATATACAGAGAGCTTTTCTTTGTGCAAAACTTTTTCGTGGTGCTGGGCACGTCCTCAAATTTCATTGTGTATTATCGCTTTGGACCTGGTTATCGTACACAGCTATTGAAAAACTGGAGCTGTTGCAAAGGTTTATGTAGTTTATTAGTATGCTGGACTAGCAATAATCAGTACACAAGTAGTCAGTGTCGTATTGCCACGATTGCTGAAGAGACAGTTTCTTCCTACAAGGAAAGATCAATTGAAGGTTCTTCTGATGAAAATACACTCAATGATGATGTAGAAACTAACGCCTAGAATACAAATTGCCCTGCTGAAATAACGCTTAATGACTGTATGAAGAAATGAATCTTTCTAATAAAAGAACGTTTCATGAAATTATTTACAATGCTTGTTAGTGACTAGTATGCATGATTAAGAAGAGTCTTATAGAATTACATCTGCAAATTATAATACAAAAACATCCTTTGGATTTATTTGGAGACATAAACTGTAATCTTTTATAGTTGGTTCAGGTAGGTATTTATATATTAAAGATGCGTTAGTTTTATTATTAAATTTTCTTTCAACAATAGATTTTCATGCAATTTGGTTCAAGCTTTAGTTCAGTATTTGTCCCATTGAACATTTACCTATCCCAACAATAGTGTACATAATATGCACACAATGTAATACATTAAATGTATTATGTACTACGAGGGTAGAAGTTAACATTCCTGCCGTTAGTACACATAACACAAGAATATATGTAGTATGGGTGATACAAAGAAACCGATTTTTAATTTGTGGTCGCACGTGTACGGATACAGTGAAAATTACCAACTCCCTGGTGGTTGCCATTTGAATTTATCCATTTCGTTGTTAAATTACCAGAACACACTTTGTGGCATTACAGCCAACACAACACGTGTCGTTAACCTCCGCGACAATTTGGAGCTCTTAAATAACCAGTATCGAAGTTTAATTACCCGGTGGATAAGATATACAAAATTATCCTAGTTTGCGTATCTTTAAATTTGTGTAATTTGTCTTAATTAGTCATACGCAAGTATGTGCTCCAAGTTCAATTCCAGGCACGATAGAATAATTCACTATAAAATAACTTGCTGCATTTTGGCAATTTTTAATGAAGCTTGGAAATCCCTTAAAATGTTGTAGTTTAGCATGTTTTGCTTTAAAAATAAAATTATAATGCTTAGCCAAGATAAATTTTCATTCTAGCATAAATTTATAGTACATTTTAGAAACATTTTTTCTTTCGTTAGATTTTATGCATATACCCCACATACCTTGTCACACATGAAGCGTAATGCATGACAATCTTTAAATTGTAAAACCTAAGCTCAATACAAATCTGTTTGGCAAGGACTTTTAAAATATGCGTATAATGCCTTACATAATATTTATGTATAGTAACTATGTATAACATATACTATGTAAAGTAATATTGCAAATTGTAGTGAAAATGAATGTGTAAATAGATAGAATAAGCGGTACCCGTGAAATGCTCACCACACAAATGTGAAATTTCCTTGTAATTATTTTCTTAAAATAATTAGCAACACATCCGTTCAGTACATACCCCAACTAAAATGTGGTTAGGTATTTTCTATTAGTCTGTCAACTACTTTCTAATGAATTAAACTGGGTAAGGGATTAGCATCCGCTGTTTATTTAACCACATAGTTACTCGCGTAATAATGATTTAACCACAGTCTCGTGTTTAAATTGAGTGAAGCTTTCAATTTCTACTAGAAGCACGAGCCATTTCTCAGCATACATATAATTTTAGAAGAAGAAACGTCTTTTTAACTCGATCCCGAAATGGCCAAAACTCCCCGTGAACGACTAAATTTCTGGATGTGTTTTTTCCTAGACTCTGACAAGTTTACTGTCTATAATGCTACTAGTGCAAGTCTTACCTCTGATGATGGAAATATAACTAGTAACATTTCAATTATTCTAAATCTGTATTGTAATGGTCATGGAGCCCACCTTGGGGGAAACGAACAATCTGGGCACATTTTTTGTAAAATGCTGCTGTATCTTACATATATATTTGGTATTTTTGGGGTCTTTACTAACGCGTTAAACGTGAGAATACTCAAGAAGTCTTTTCGTGGAGGTGCTTCATTTAAGGAATCGTTAATTTTGCTGGCTTTAATTGAACTGGTGTTAAGTTTTGCAACTGTTGGATTCACAGCGTTTATCAAAGTATTTGGAGGTAATATTGAATAAAAAATATTTGCTAAAATATATAAATACCACAGTTTAATAACCGTTTGTATATATTTTAGATAACATAAGCAGGGAAAGCTCAACTTTATACGGGCTGCTGGCATTCAAGGGTCTTCATGCTCTCATGAGAACTTTCTCTGTTTACGTCACTATACTTATCACACTGGAACGTTACCTCATGATTGCATTTCCTCTTAAAGCAAAAGCCTGGCTACACGATCTAGTTTGGAGAAGCCGTGTGGCGCTAGTGTTTGTGCTGGTATTTTGTTTTGTAATTAACATTCCATGGCTATTTAAATACATTGTCGTACCTACCCAGAATGATGGCGAACGTGTTTCTGGCGAGCTTACGGAGTATCCATATAAAATCAAAACCGTTCTGTTTCGATCTCTTCCAACTTTTATTAGAGAAACGTTACTGGCTTTTGACTATTTCATACCGTTGCCAATTTTTCTGGTTTCAAATGGCATGCTCTTTTACAAGGTAGACGGATTGCATTACCTCATTTTATATTTGACCTGAATTAGGTACCAAGTATATAAAACATATTATTGTAGATTTCTAGATGGAACAGACAAAGATCAAAAAGTGGTCCCCGTACACGGGACATCAACACAGCCAAAATGTTTTCAGTAGTGGTCATCATTCTCTTTGTTTGTCACTCCATTTCATCAATCGTATATGTAGTCATACGTGTGGACAAAAAGATCTACAGGGAGCTTCTTTTACTACAAAACTTTTCTGTTGTGGTAAGCACCACGTCAAACTTTTTTGTTTACTATTGGTTTGGATCCGATTTTCGTAACCAGTTTTGGAAGGATTGGAACCGGTTTTGCAACTTTTGTTGTGCATGCAAGAACATTAGAAATACTTGTCAAGTTGCATTGGATAAACCCATTAGCCAAGTAAACTCGCAGACGGAGGACTCCACAAAAAATAGAATTACTGTTGGATAAAATGCTTTAATAAACAATAAAACATCCATGAATAAACCATTTCAAGACATTCTGCTGCTAATGACGATATTGTTCATATAAACTTCTTGTCTCTTTTTTAAACAATCATATTTTGCTCGGCTGTATTCCTTTTCATAAAAATTCATAAAAGCGAAAAAAATGACTCAAGCAATGTGCATGGCTTAACCACTTGATGGCAAGCCAATCAAAATGCTCGCTGCGAAAGACGAGTTTCATAAACCGAATTTTTGCGGTTTCAAATTAAAAACTGTTTTTCACACTTGGTACCTTGTATCGAAGAAGACTCAGCCAATTTGTTTGCTCTAATAACTTTTTGTACAAAGTTATAATGATCCAAATAATATAAAGTAACCCACTATTTGATTAGTTTTCGTTTCGTGCTTAGGAATTAATGGTTTTATACATAAAATACCTTAAAGTTTGTGTAGTGTGGGGTGTTTAATAAAAATATTAAAAATAACAATTATTTTCAATTAAAATCTAACAGCGTTCGTTTGACTATAATTGGCTTACCATTCTACAACAGCAGCTTAAAGTAGTAATTACTACACGAAAAAAATTGATGACTGAGCATTTAAAATCAGTTGGGTTACTTAAAACGCAACTATTCTTGATAGCTTAGCAATATTCATGTTTTTGCAGAGTAGATTTTACCAGCCCTCGGAGCAGGAGAAGTTATTACTTTCACTTGGACTAAACTATGCTATCGCAAAACCACTTGACCTTGATGCAACGATAGACATTATGACTGCCATAAATAGTTCAATTAAAAAAGCAAAACTGGACTGCGAATCTGAAGAACGTGTCCTTGACGGAGCTATTCGGATAGTTGAAATACACAGAACTCCTACCTTCATCATAAATCGTATGAAATGGGTTCATGATGCAATACACAAAATTCAAACCAACAAGGACATTGTGATACTCAGCGCAGATAAAGGTAACTCTACAGTCATCCTGAAGAAAGAGACCTATGAAGCAAAAATCCGTGAACTCCTTGACACTGATGACTACTCCAAGGTTCCTTTAGATCCTATCTCTGATACTAAAAAGCAACTTGTTCGTGTAATTGAGCAGCAAAGCTCACGTACCATAGACAAGGAGATGGGCAACGATGTGGACATCGAAGAAAAAAAACTAATCCGAATGGAAATTAAACACTGGATTTCATATGAATCTTATACTCCGGTCATTTATGGTCTTCCAAAAGTACACAAGCCGTCCATACCACTTCGCCCGATCGTGGATTTTAGAGGTTCTGTATCGTATAAGATTGCCAAAAACCTCAATTTCATTCTGAAGATGGTATCAAAAAATGGCAACTGAGCATCACGAACTCTTTTGCCTTTGTTGACAAACTGGAACAGCAATCCATTCCTCGTGGCTATGAGATGGTTTCTTTTGACGTTGTCTCTCTGTTCACCCGTGTGCCAGTCGAAGTAACTATTGAATATATTAGATCCAGGCTCTCTGCTGACAACTGCTGGAAAAAACATACAGACTTTACCCTGGAAGAGATTATCGAACTAATTCGTATCTGCTGCAATTCTACATACTTCCGTTTTCGACAAGATATCTATAAACAAATAAAATGGATTACCAATGGGCTCACCACTTAGTCCAGTTATAGCAGAGTTTGCAATGCAAGCTTTGGAGGAGATCATTGTTATAAACCACATATACATCAAATTCTGGGTACGCTATGTGGACGACGTACACTCAATTGCTAAATCGCGCAAACTTCTTGAAGTTCAAAGTGATTTGAATAACTATCATCCATCCATCCAATTCACAATCGAACGAGAGTCAGAACATGAAATCAATGGCAAGAAATATACTGGTATACCATTTTTGGACGTTCTCACATACCGGAATAGTGATAACTCGATCGGACATTCCATCTACAGAAAACCAACAAATACCAATCGACTTCTGCATTTCACCTCTAGTCATCCAATGGCTCACAAGCTTTCTGTAATAGATGGTCAAATTAACAGAATACTAAGACTTTGTGATGAAATTCACATTCCTGACGAAATTCAGCGTACCACTGACTGCCTGATTCAAAACGGTTATCCTTCTGGACTAATTCGAAGACGTATTCGTATCCAAAAGGACAAAATAGCGCACGATCCTGTTAACCAGAATTCTCCAAACCAGGAAGTTGCTGTATCTTCAACCAACAAAGAAGATGATTATCAAAAACGTGCTATTTTACCTTATGTTGAAAGGCTAACTGAGAATCTAGCTAGACATTTCAGGAAGAATACCACGCTGGAGATTGGATATGTACCCAGAAATAAAATATCATCACATATCAGCAGATTCAAGGACAGGAAATCAGACATAGAATCAGGAATCTATGAAATTCCATGTGAAGGTAACCCTACTGAAGACTGCAATTTAGTATACATTGGAGAATCTCGTCAAGGAATAAAGAAACGGACCGAACAACACATGAACCACATAAAAAATGGCAATGTTCAGGATTCAGCAGTAGCGGAGCATGTTTGGGATACCGGACATCAGATAGACCCCTCGAAAGTCAAGCTTATTGAAAGGGAGAGTAATACCATCAGAAGAAAAGTGAAGGAAGGATTGTGGATCAAATACACAAAGAAGACAATGAATAAAAACAATGGCCAAGCGATCAAACCTGGTTGGACTCACATCCTAAGGAAAATTTTTTTTGAACACCGGAAAAGAGTCAAGCAGCGCCCATAGATACATGGCCTTCGACAAATAACTAGATTTCAAATATTTTACATAATTTTCAAGTAGTATACTTCTCTTGCTTTCTCTATTTTATTGCCATTTGTGTGTTAGCCCTGATGAAGATAGCTGGATGCTATTGAAAGCTTGGCTTTTTTAATAAAAAGTCTACCACTAAAAATCCCGTTTTTACGTTTAATTATTAGATTTTACACCTTACTTTCTAACTTGACACTTAAAAAGATCTTAATTTTATTCTGGCTAAATCGAACATACTCATGTTTCGTATACTTTAGATTTTTGCATTTAATTCTTTTCTAAAATTACGGGTTCCAAATTGGAACTTCCAATCCCAATAAAATGTTCCAATAAAAGGGATTTTAGAGATTTTGTTCAAATGTAACGTCATGAACGTTGAGAACATTCTCAAATACAAGTTCGTTTGTGTCGAGTCGACACTGTCGACCCCTCCCTTACTCCCGGATGGGTCGATCACTTTAAACTTAAACGCTCACGGGATAAATATTCACCGCATCATATTGTCACCTAAGTTGCTTTCCAAAAGTTGCATTCCTAACAGAATATATAATGGTAGGTGCCATAAAATTCATCAAATTCGTTAAATTGAATACTTAAAGGTACAAATGTCGTAAAGTATTTAGTGTTACATCTAATTATATGTAATACATCCTAACTTCACTTTATTATACCTTTCTAAAATCGTATCATTTACGAATTGATTTAATGTGTCTAACCCTTAACGCATTTGTACGCTTCAAAATGTGTCGCCTAAAGTTTGACACTTTGCGTTTGGGCCTACATCCGAAATTTCTTAATGCTAAACACTACAGGAATGTTTTTGGTAACTACAACAATTGTTCTCCGGAGTACATTTGTTCAATTAAAATTCACAAAAGTATCCGAACGTTTTTTAAAAACGTTTTATGAAATACTTTTATGTAAAGCTGTTCACTACGTAAGCACATGCTCGCATCAATTTCCAGCAGAATGATACCTCAGTCGAAAAGTTTGGATGTAAAATGCAAAAGTTATAACGGTTTTATTTCAACCCGTCAATTATGAACCGGTCAAGGTTCCCCCATGATACCAGACACATGACATTTCTTATGAAGTCAAGGGACCGGAGGCGCCGGAGAACACCAAGTTACCAAAAATATTCCTGCAGTGATGCTAAAACAAACCTGTTAAAAAGTACTTGTCCAGTAACTCTGTTCTCCCCAGTGATAACACAAATTGCCAGAACAAATCCCATTGGTAACAACAAAATATCACACATATATTTCTCCGCAACGATGCGCTTTTTACAGGTGGATTTAAATCCTCTTCAAATGGCTGGTTGTAAACAAATTTATCACCCAGCTAGCAATGCCACTTTGCTTTAAGCCATGCAGTCGCCAAACCACTTCAGAGGGTATATAAGGTTTAAAAGTGAAACCTACACTGGATTCTGCGTACACCTCACTGCACTGATACCATTTGTGCCATGGGCGTCGACTCGCTTTGCTAACTTATAAGCTAAACTCTGTGACATTACAAATGCATGTTTCTTGCAACTTGTTAGTTCTTCAAAGAACAATTTCCACTCAAAACTGCGTATCATAGTAATAATAGCAGCGTGAAGTCTGTCTGTGTACATAACATACCCTAGATTAACCCAAACAACCAAATTACTCAAAATCTTTGTCACTGTTTCACTTAATTTTGCATGTAAAGCATGTCCAAGTACTATTGCGACTGCATTCAGTATGCTGGTACTCCGACCACAAAAGCTTTATCAGAAAGTTTGTACTGCAGTTGTGTAGCCCATTTTTCATAGATTATTGTGTATATTCGGTTATGGTTGATTTTTTCAACTTTTGAGAAGTACACAGTAGAGTTTGATTAAGTCAATGCAAAACCGTTTTTTTCCAGCGTTAAATTTATTCCAATTTTCTTTTTTTAAATGACTCTAAAACTAAAACAAATGCTTCAAATCAAAAGCGGTTTTATACGTTTAGAGTCATATTTACAAGGCCACAAAATGAGCTAATAATATTGCTGTTTGCTCATGAAACTGCAAAGATAGCAAGACTTCTTTGTGAACTATGCAAGATTTTCCCCAACATATATATAGATGGTCATAAGTACAGAGGGTAGCTCGAGACTTTTCTGACGCGCGCGCGGCTTTGTAGCGCCCAAACGGTTAAACATAGCTTCATGAGACTTTCAGGGATTGTAGATTGGACATTTTTCTCTGTGTTGACTGATTCTCAGAACTGTGTTTTCAAAAATGCCTAAATAACTTTCATTGGAAGTGGAGGTGTTGATAAAACACTTTTCCAAGCAAGGATGGTCGTTAAGGTTAATTGAAAAAGAGTTAAAAAGTCAAGGTCACCAGGTGTCAAGAATGGGGATACGTAGTGTGATAATCGGAGAAGGAAAACGGAGGCAGGCGAAGGCTCAAGGATTACTTTCTCCCAAGAAAAATCATCCGCGTTCGAAAAGCACGAAGGTCCGGGCTATGACCTCAAAGGAAAACCCGCCAAGCCAAAGTCAGATGGCTAAACAGCTTGGAGTGTCAAGAAGAACTATTCAGCGAATTATTTATGAAGATTTGGAGTTGGAAAAGAGGAAGAAAAGCAGAGTACATGCTTTGAAGCCCAGTCATGTCCAAAACCGGAAGTCGAACGCTCGAAAGCTGTATGAAGGTCACCTTGCAGGAGATAAGTGGGAGTACGTGGTCACACTTGGCGAAGCACTCTTCAGGGTAGACTATTGTGAGGGTAAACGGAAAATCTGCTATGTCAAACACGGTGAAAATGTGAAAACAAGATGGGTATGCGAGACCAGTGAAAGGTTCGGTGACCAGTTAATGGTGATCGGGGCAATTTCAGGACGCGGAGTATTACCTTTGATAAAAGTTCCTCCAAATGTAAAAATTAATGCAGAGCGATATGTGAAGGACGTTTTGAAGCCTTTGGTTATGCGGGAAATACCAAAACTGTACCCAGGGGAGGAGTCAAAAGTTTTCATTCATCATGATGCGGCGTCATCTCATACTGCAAAGAAAACGCAGCGTTTTTCGGAGGAGGTAAAAGAAAATCTTGGACCAAGTATCATTCCTAACTCCGAAATACCTGTAAAATCGCCTGATATAAGCCCCATGGACTTTTTCGGATTCGGTTTTTTGAAACAGGCGATTTGGAAGCGAAAGGCAAAAACGTTGAATGGCCTTTGGAAATGTTTGCGTGAGGAATGGAATAAAATTCCACGCACACTGGTCGGGTCTGTGTTTGAATCTTGGAAGCGACGCTGCAGGGCTGTAGTAAAGGAACAGGGCTATCAGATAGAGCGAACTAATCATTCGAAAAAAATTTGTATCTGATTGTTTTTGAATAAAATAAAGTGTCAGAAATATCTCGAGCTACCCTTTGTAACTGTCCTTTAGTGATAACCAGTCAGAACAAGATGTAAAGTATTTCCGAAGGACCACAGTTTCCAACAATTACTAGCTTGTTTAGTAACCGTAAGTCATTGTTGCAGTAGAAGCTGATGAACCATTGGGACATTATGGTGTTTAAAAAAATATGTTGGAAGAGCAATGTCAAAAAACTTATATAAATTCAACATGCAATAATTTTTTAACAAAAGATTTTTATGCAACAACCATATGTACATTTTAAAGCCCATTTATTGCTTAACCAACACTGATGTTTTCATTAAAAAATGTAAAATGGAGAAGCACTGACAGAAGAAAATGTAAATGCTTCTGTTTCAAAAGTGGGAAAAACTGTATTTCGCATTGCCATCTTTTAAACCAAATAGATATGGCATGCTGCAATCTAGAAGCATTTTGTATATTGCATAATATTCTATGATAAATGGGCTACAAACCTACGATACAAACTTTCTGATAAAGCTTTTGTGGTCTGAGTACCGGCACACTAAATGTAGTCGCAATAGTACTTGGACATGCTTTATTCCGCAGAAACGTTTTTAACTCCATAAGCCGCCTTTCTTCTTCATATGATTCGCCATGTGAAAGCAGCCCTGTATAATCCATAACTTCCGTCCACGCACTAAACGGATAAAAATAACTTGGACTGTTCAACGCATGTCCATCATGATCCAGCTTTAAAGGATACCAAAGGCCCAAATCCAGTTGTGCAAATATGCGTCCAAGTGATTACGTAGATTGAAACGTTATCTGTTTTCAGTTGGTCCAGCGTTTTGTACAGAAGGGGTTACCTAGACGTGATCATGTTGTATACATTATTGCTTCTGTACGCATTGCTAAGAACCAATCCACTCAGCATAAAACTAGCCATTATAATTCGCAGACTTAACAATTTGACAAGATATCCTGGAAAAGGATCCCCCTGTTCTGAAAGAACCTTACACAGTGGCAAAATCATTTGTAAATATTTTAGCCTGAGCTTTTGTTTAGTTTGGTTTCCTTTACGAACCATTTTGGCAGAATTAAAGCTACATATAATCCTGCAATACAAAATAAAGAGCACGTCCAAACAAAAACGTCGTAAACGTTTAGTAATTCCTGAAAGGGATACTGCTGCAGTCCTCGTTGTCCGCAGGTTACAAATCGAAGTTTGTTGTTCTGATTTTTCATGGCAAGAGGAAAGGTTTTATACGACTTACTTTTCGTAGCAACTGCAATGTTGATATCCATGCGCAAGATTTCATATTCAAATGATTTGGAGTAATTTGGACGCACGTAGATCTTTCCTTGTAAGCACTGCTTTATGTTTCCATTTGGCATTTTTTGCAATTCCATTGTACCGTTGTGAATAAGCTCTTGTAAAACAATAGCTGCTGCTTGGGCTAAACGTTCATCCGAGGTTTGCGTGTTCGCTCCAAATTTGTAAAAGCTATTAAACTTTTGAGTTATTGTGCTGCATGCAAACAACTGCTTGTCAATTTGGATTGGTAATCTCTCCGTTGGATTAGCGAGTTCACTGACATCTGCAAGTTTCTCAAAGAAAACAATACTACGTCTGGGGCGCTATGAAATTTGAATAAATGTTCAATACTCAAACTACAGAGCAAGATTTGAGTTGATAGAGGTTGGCACATCAAAAATGCGTAGGGAGATGCGTGAGATTAAAAGCAGTTCTTCTGTTAGTTTTAGATATGTCACCAAGGTGGAAATACCACTTAGTGCAGCGTTTCCTGGAATTTTCTTTTTAGAGATCTACGAGTAAACTGTAGCGAGAATAGATTTAGACAAGGCTCAGTATTCATGTCTTCAGCTTTCAAATTTTTTTTAAAATTCCAATGTACCATTTTATTTACTTTAAAAATAGTTTGATGGTCAGACTAACACCGAAAACGGTAATTTATTCTGCTTTCCCTCAAGTTTATCTTTAATTTGTAATATTATCAGAGAATTAGCCTGCACGAGAATTCCTACTATAGCAGTCTAAATATAAATTCACTTTCTTTGCATTTGCGTGTTTGTTTATTCGTGAACAAGCCGTAAACTTTTATAATATTTTAGTTGTGTTTAAACCAGTGAAGTAACAACACTTTAAAAATAGCTATTGTATTTACTATTTATGCTATAAATGGATGTGCATGAATATATAAGTAGTACATATATTTTTATGTGGTCAGAAACATATTCGTATGTATCTAATTGAGTTTTAAATTCCCGTTTTAAATTCCACATCCTGTTGTTTTCTTAAAAGTCTAGCACGAGTAAACATGTAGGTACATAGACTCGTGTCAAAATTGAAGGCTATCTGCATTCGTTTAACTTGCACGGTATACGTGAGTTTATGTTGTAGTTACAATTACAACTACTAGACTTAGAGAACTCTGAACTCAAAAATTAGACTCGTAAAAACATACGAGACATACTAGTTTGCAACAGTTCTAAATTTAAGAATAATACATTTTAGCAGCTTAAACCGTAGAATAAAAACGTGAGCTGTAAACGCCAGACATAGACGCAAACCTTTCTTGTATTTAAGGATATTCAATATTGCAATTGCGTTGTATCAATCGCTTGTATATAAACAAGAGCCTTACCTATTTTGTTTTTTAGGAAATGGTAAAGTATCTGTATACTAGAATGCATATTAGTTCAAGTCTGCATGCTTTAGCTATTTTCTCGCTACCCTGTAATATACAATTTGGCTTTTGTGTAGACATTGACAAGTCGTTAAACCTGAATCCAAGCTCATTATCCACGCACCTTGTGTTGCATAAAATAGGAAACTTTGATGATACTACATTATGTTTTGTAAAAACCTTACTTCAACGATATCAGTCGTTCGTATTTCGGCAAAATATTAATTTTACAAATCTTCGATTACCACTTACTAAAAAAGTTGTCGTTAAGGTTGTACTGGTGTCCATCGCCAGTGTGTATACCAACAACAGCCGGTTCAAAAGCATGTTACTCTGGACTACCAGGAATTTGTTGTCGACAACTGGAAATCTTTGTATATTGTTAAGTTCAGACAAAATGTCTGTAGCTCAAAGAAATGCCTTCTGCACAAACAGGAACCATAACGACTGCAAAATGCATGCTTATTTTACCAGCAGTCCAGCATTAAAATTATTGCAAGTGTAACACAATGCAGTGGTTTATCTGATTTAAAAATATTTTGCAATGGACACTGTAATACAGCAGGAAATTTATTTCCTCTATCAGTACAAGAATTGATACCTGTCAACCAGGCTACTCTTTTGGAAATTCATAGAAAGTATTTTAGCGTTGGGAACAATCAAAACGTATTGATATACATGCCATATGCTCCCACTGACGAGCTTGAAAAGCAAAGCCAGTCAAAAGTTTTTTGGTGCACAGATATTTTCAAAACTCGTAACTACAGTCTCCTTCAGAAAGCTAAATATTGCTACGGAAAACAACAACTAAGCATTCTTTTGTCTACAGTACACAATATAAGTTTTCATTTCAAAGCTTTTGGAAAAATTACAACAAGATTTAAAACTAGTTTAATACATTTTGACATTCTCCCTTGGAATGGATCAGTACACCACCACCGATTCGGAAGGTACTTGGAGGATACCGTGTGGATAGAAGGAGCATGGTTGCAAAACACAGCAGGTTATGTGTACAACTATTGTGTTGACAGAAGATCAATGGGTAGCGATGGGAAATATAGAGCCAATTATGAAGTTTGGGTAAAACCTTTTTCAACATTTGTTTGGTTAGGATTTATAGGTTGCTGGGCACTTGTAATTTTTTACCAAATGCTTGCCAAGAATACACCAACAAATTTCGTTTGAATGACACCGTCTTTCAATCAATCAAAGCGTTTTTCATAATGCTACAGATCGAGCTTGAAATAAAGCATAACAAATACTTTGGCGTGATTCTAATATTTTGCAGCATGCTACTTGTTAAGCTTTATGGAAACGAAATAACAAGTTTCTTAACAGTCCATGACGAGTTTGAGAAAATTGACACAGAGCAGAATGTATTTGACAAAGGATTCCAGATGGTCACACTGAACGCTTCAATATGTAAAGGTTCGGTTGACATATATTCATGCAGGAAGAAACTATGGAGTACAGCTGATTACAGTTTTGTAAAAGAAAAACTAGCAATTAAACAGCCTGCAACGTGGAAACACTGGTATTTGTCTAAGCTTAATGCTGCGTTTCGAACAAACTATGGTTCGTTTGTAGTATGTGACATGAACAAGAAGGAAACCGATATCATGCCTATATATTTGGTATTATACACTCCAAATCGGTACTGGATGAAACAAACTACACAGAGGTTTTATGACAGTGGAATAATGAATAAATGGGATCAACTTGCACTGTACTCTGAAAAAATTAATGAGAAAGAAACGTTTATAGGAACTATGCAAGACCAAGAACCAGATTTAATCAAATGGAACGAAATTGCATCTGCTCTAATGGTAGTTGGGATTTTGCAAACAGCTGCCACTCTTACATTTTTGTTTGAAATGGTGTTTCAAATATCAACGTGGTTTCGAGTAAAATCAAAGCTTGCTTCATGGTTTAAATTATGGCCAAATGTGTTCAACCGACTTTCGGCGTTTTTAGAAGCTTAATTTCGCACTTAAAAATTATTGCACCAAACATAACATGTACTTCTGAAGTTTATGACAAATATAATAAGATAAAAATAAATAACTTGTACGTGATATGTATTTTTTGATTTGGGCCATTTCTGTGAATTTAAATATCACACTGCAAACAGAACGTCAGTATAAATTGAAGAATAAAGTTTACTCGATCTCAATAAACCATTAATGTTGGTTGGTGTGTTCTGTCAGCTTACTATTTTATTATTATTTTCTCGTCCATTATTATACCGTTTGTTAATATCCCTACATTCTAAAATATGTATAGTCCAGGCAATCCAAAATTTCAACATTGTACTGTATTACAACGTTTATAAGTTTTATCTCATTCACTCATTTTTAAAAATTAAATTTTCTGTCCAGTGAATGGACATTAACTCTAGATACTGAAGCGAGCACCAGGATATCAAAAATTAAACTTTCATTGATCGCAAAAACCGTTATGCAATATAAAATATTCAGTATGTTAGCCTTTTTTGTGAAATTATTAATTAATTCTAGTACATAATAAATGTGCTTTTATAAGCGGAACAAGTTTATTCATAACATGATTAAACATATTAATGATTTGTTAGTTTGCCTACGCCAATCATTAGGTGGCAGTGGATTTGTCAACAGCCACAGCCACACCAAAACCAGTCATCGGACGTCGACAAACAGAACGGAGCAAAGCCAGTTTTTTACGCAAGCATAGAAAATCTAACGATTTGATTATATATCAAAAATATTCTTTGTTTAGGAAAGTACGTGCTGTTTTGCTTGTACGCATTTTCGTATCTTTTAAGTTCTTTAGCAATAAAATAAAAATTAAGTGAAGATTAGTTCTACAGTTTCAAAAATTAGAACCAACAAGTTCTACTTTACACTAGATTAAGCAAACTACGTTTCGAAATATAATAAATCATTTGCAAGTGTACCTTAGCTAAGAGTACATTACTTCACTATGTTTCTGCTAAACTTACAAACAAATAGGATAGTTCAGTTTACTAAAATGTGTTGGCAGCGGCTTGAGCCAAGGCACATACTTCAAATGTTTACTCGCCTACTCAACAATTATCCCGGACTGCCCAAAATACGGATTCCCAGCAATTCTAAAACCAAATGTTTGGAGAATATTAAGTCATCCAAACACCGGATTTTCTTTCGTTCTGCTTTAACTTTACATTGTATCATATACTTATCATGGGGAATTAGAAGACGGTTTTAATTAATTTAAAAGCAAACGAAACGGTTTAGTTAGGTTTAAAACACATGTTAAAAGCTTAAAACTCAAACACTGAGTGTCATCTTGCAGAAAAAATCAAAATTTTCAGGAATATTTCCATAATTTACATTGTACATGTAAAAATTCGAAGTAGTTTTAACATGTAAAAAATATTTTTTACATGTTATTTCCATGTTACATGTATATACATCCCGCCACCCTGAATCCATTGAACATTTTCATTTAGACTAAACGAAGCATTGAAAAACAAGATGGCAATGTCGTTCCAACGTTCTCCTGAAGTGCCATAATCTGGATGCCTCTGAATCTTAACCAGTTGACGAGTTTGCTCTAGTCCGGATTCAACTTCAGTGTCAAATTCTCCAGATACTAGTTGTGTATAGTTTTCGTCTGCGCTGTAAAGACAGTGAGCAGCTGAAAGAGCTACCTGAACACCGGCAACTTCAACCAGAGATGCTCCACAAATGGGAAAATTTCTGTACAAATTGGCTAGCTGATAGGGGAATTGACATTGATGGGCAAGTTGACCGCCAGCAATTAGTGGATTTTAATGGTGTCCGGTACTTCTTGCGACAACTAAGTAAAAAAGTGCAAATTTTAACAAGTACAAACATCAAATTTTGATATTTTGACACATAATTAATTACCTTGATTCTCAAGCCCATAAAGGCTAAAGCGAATGCTAGCAGAACTAACAGCTTCATTTTGAATAACTGTATTTTCCCTGTCTACTTCGCGACCTTTTCTTGTGCTAGTTGATGGCTGAGTGACTCTGAATGAAATGTTAGACGGAGATCGGGTTACGTATACTGATTTGATTGACATTGAAATTTACAGATAAGACGTAAAACATTCAGACGTGCGCATGCTTTGCAACATACTTACGCAAGATTATTCACATGCAGCTGGGCTTGTGCGCAAAATGGTTTTGATAAGTGCATGTTGTTACTTGCCAGTCTGTGATTGACTGCTTTCAATATTGCATGTCATGATTGCATTTTCGTTTAAGTCATCGCTATGTCATGAGAACAACGTGAAAGTAAGGTGATACAAGTAACACCAAGAAAACTATATGATCAGTATACAAACACCCGGAACTAATATAAAAAACGTCATTTATATGATATTATCTCAAAACTGCAAAAGCAAGCTGCATATTGCGTAAATGGAAATTTACCCAGCAAATGAAAAAAAGGCGCGATAATTTTGACCACGTCATCAGGACACTGGAAGCAGAAACACAGCCTTTAACTTCACGTTCGACGTCACAGAGTCCCTGGATGCAGAGATGACAACCAAGATTAGTCCCGCTTAATACATCTTCAGTCTGCACTCTGCAGTGAAGCCTTGTCGCAGCCAGGTTGAGATGAACAGCAAAAGTAGCTTACCAAATTTTAAACTTTGCAGCTTGATTTTAAAAATGTAAATGAGCACTCTTTCTTAAGATTGCTTTATTGTACTCATTTTTTATTTTTGAAATACAGAAACAAATACAATTTGCAGAAAGATACCAAAATTATTGTGCAATTTTTTGTTTAGTTTAGCATTAATAATATTTACTAGGGGAATCCGTTCAGTTTGCATAAATCCGTGCCCATGTTTGGTTCAAGTTTATCCCATGGAAGTCTGAACTTGTTGTAACTGCTGGGTGGCCACAGGTACCACCAATGCCTGCGGTCTTGGCTTTTTAATAAAGTAGAAGTAGACCAATCCTCCAACAACAAGCAGCACAATTATTACAAAAATAACAATCGCCGCAATTACCACATTTCTTTCTGTCGTATCTTTATCCATGAAGTCATCCTTCTTACTTTCTTCAGGACCCACAGTCTTGTCAGTGATAATAGTAGACTGTTCCGTGGCTGTGGCAGGTGTAGATGGAGCTATCTTGCACGCGTCCAAATTCTGCAATTCTTGTAGTCCACAAGCTTGTTTCCAAATGGCATAATCCTCCTTAAAGTTATTACAGTGTGCTGTAGTCGGGGTCTTGCCGTATGGAACATGCACTTGGCAGCAGCAATTGGGTAGTTCCGGTTTGCAAACGATTTCCCCAGACCCCTTGGCACTTGCGGGGCAATCGCTATTCTCATCAATACAACCAATCAGTGTGCCGGACGCTTTATCAATTCCGCAAAACTGAGTTGGTTTACACTCATACGTGTCACGTTTTATTTGGTCGCCAAATTTGTTTTCGTGGCTACACCAAACTCTAGTAGCTGGATTAGGCCCTTGACAAACGGGTAAGGGGTTGAGTTCTGGAAGGCTACATGCTTGTTTCCACTGAGTGTCGTGATTTTGGTTGAGCAAGTTGTTGCAGTCGTACCATCGATTCCCTTCATTCCGAGGAGTGCGGCAGCAGCAACTGGGCTTTGTAGTTGAGCAAACAATCGTTCTGTTCTTGGCGTTGTCACCATCATCAGGACATTGGTCAGGGGCAACGCAGCCTTGAAGTTCACCGGTGAGCCGGTTGATTCCGCAGAATTCCCCAGGTTGGCAAATGCGATGGTCTCCAACAACAGCAGTGGTTTTTGGACCAGCACAGTTGGTTTGAACGTCGTCTGCCAAAATGGACTGAAGTCCGTGAGGGATTGAGCCGAGGAGAACAAGTGTGCCCCAGGAAAATAGGAAAATATTTAGCTTCATTGTGGGTTTGTAATGTCTAGAAAGAAAATAATTTTAGAGCAAAACAAAAAAATTAAAAAAAAAAAATTGCAAAAAAATCAGAAGATAATACATATTTTTTGCAAAGTATGTTGCATGCCAACGCATCCACTTTTTTGTGCTAAACGTTTTATTCAATAAAACGGCTTATTTATGTACTACATGCAATTCTAAATGCTGAAGGGTTCCTCATCCTCAAAGTAAATGTGATCCAGGGAATCTGATCACTGATCAATCTAGGAAATTTCAACATTTTCATAATAAAGCTTCGGCCATGGCATCAAATATTCCTTGTAATATTTATTAAAAGAGATTAAACTGCAAGTAATAATGATTGAAAATCTTGTAACACAAATGCATTTAAAATGAATTAATGGTACTGTAACGTCATCCATCCATGCTTAATCCATCCATCATCTATTTAGCCTGGTCTAGAAGAGCCAATTTAGCCTCGACTAGAGCCAATTTAGCCTGGTCTAGAGCCGATTTAGCCTGGTTTAAAAATAAAGTCTACGGCCGGACGGACACACGGACATCGACATCTGCAATAGCTCCTCTGCTGAAGCAGCGAGCTAATAATAATGCAAAACGATAAGCGGCATACATGTTTTTTGTCCAGCATTGTCAACTGAAGTATTTTGTTTTGAAGATACGGTCACAGCAGCTTCAGTAACCTTGGACGTTTGCAACCAGTCAAGTAATGGTTGCTTATGAACAAGGCTGCAAAATGAAAGTAGTAAATTGTAAACACTTGTCAAATTGTAATATTTGACAAAAGTATTCAACCTTTTTTTGACGATGTACACCTTTGTGTTCCATTTGACCAACAAAGGAAATCAGGATGAGAATGGCGAAGAAAGCGATGACGTGTTTAGCAAAAATGATTCAACGTTTTATCCCACCATTGGTGATATGAATCCGAATTTGAAAACTGATGGTGATGACAATCCTAAGTTATCAGCAGCTCAAAACTACATCAAATTTTACACAGATCATATCATCGATGCTCTCATACAGCGTTCTTCAAAATATTGGATTGGAAGAGAATTTGTGTCCGTACTACTTTCAAGACACAAAATGGCCACGGACATTGCATTGAGAAATAGTTTTGGATTACAAGTCAAATTGGAATTAATGTTTGATGGAATTGATGAATTGGACACAGCCAAACAACAGGATGGCATAGAAATGGTTCGAGCTATTCAACACAAGGCTAAGTTTATATTTCCAGTGAGGCTTTGGACTGCAACAAAGCCACACTTACTAGGGCATATGGAAGATTGCCTGGAGACACTTGGATACGAAATTTGTCCTTTTTTGAAAGAATATCAGATTGAACTGTTGACAGATATTTGGATCCAAGGTACCAAAATCAAACGCAACGCTATGAAGAAGGTTGCGACCGAAACGCTTGAAAAATTTCACGAAAAATTTTCTCAACCGGAGGAGAGCCCTGATGTTGCAGGTCTTCCACTACTGTTTGATTTGTTGGCTGAAAGTTTTAAAAAAGCTGCTAGAAATATATGCCATCATACCGAGGAAGAAAATAGCTTTAATCGACGTATTACAGATTTAACAATAGCAAGTATTTACAAGTCGTTCATTGAAACTAAATTTGAAAATGTAGGCGATGAAAAAGTCTATTTATGTCATATGGAAGAAGCGTTGAAATTCATTTTTGGAAATAGGTATGAACCTGGGCTGCTAGAACCCACCGCATCTATTTGTGATCAGGCATTGTTTTTGTATGGCATTGTAGAAGCAGGAAGTTTAATGCAGCCAAATAAATTTATACATAACACATTCGCTTCATATTTTGCGGCACAGGCAATGTTGAAAATAATAGGTAACCTGCAATCATGGGATCATAACACTGCAACAGCAGTCGCATTAAAAGCAAATTTTGGTATGTTCCGTAGAATTCTCTCAGTTGAAGAGACCCTTATTACATTATCAAAATCTGACAAAAATACTCCGTTAAGTATAAAAGCCTATAAATTTAAGCATCCAGCTACTTGCTACTTTCTCAATTTTTCAACTAATTTTGATATAAATGTTAAAAACATTCTAGAGTTGCAGATCCTAGGGTTTGGACGTGATAGAGTAATTGATTTCACTAAACTAATTAAACGAATTTGGCAATACTTAATTGCTTCGATTGCTGCCAACCACTATAACATTGCTTTTCCTTTAGTAAAGGCTTTAAGACTACTCTTTTTTAGTCACGAGAGATATATAACATTGTTTGCTAAATCAAATCCAGACTACGTTATATCGGATCTCGTTATGTTGTCAGCAAAATGTGCAAGTAAAGATTTAATGGAACTAGTATGCGAATTCAATAACGTTTTTGCCATGATACCTGTCACTTCCTATAAGCTTTCGTATACTGACGTTCCTGACTCCATATATATTGCTACACTGACACCCTTACATATTTCATTCGAGGCTGGTAATTTCAAAGTGACAACTTTTCTTTTCAACAAAGAAGGGTTTTTAGACGACATTATACTACATTTACTTAAGTACAGATGCCTGCTTCACGCTTGTATAATAAATAGTGTAGAAAATTGAAAATTAGTTATCAGCAGGAAGAAAGAGATAATGAATTTACTTGCTGAAATTTGCCCAAACCTATTTGTTCATAATATTGTTGGTAAGGATATTGAGCTAGAAAGAATGCATTTAGTATTATTGCTAGAATATTTACGTATAAGAGAACACATAGAATTCAGCCTTGGTTTTTCATTTTCAGATATTGTTGTAAATAAGTATGGTGAAAATATCATGCATTTGTTACCACAAGGTCATTACGATGATGAAATGACCCCCCAAAAATACCACAGTGCATTACTTGAAATGCAATCAATATTTAAACCTGTTAGATTTCTTAAATACATTTTCTCAAAAAATGTGTTTGGTTGGTGTGCAATTGATGTAGCAGCTAGTAAGCTTGACTTACGTCCTGAAACATTTCAGCTTCTTCGTGATTCGTTCCATGACTCACAGCAAAAACATCAGGATAGTATAGATTTAATTAACAGGCTAAAGGAAAATACTAGAAAATTGATTGAAGCCGAATTGCAATTAGATCAAAACTTATTGTTAGAGAAACCATTACCAGACCAAGAGATTGAAAGAGCCCTATTGCGACTAAAACATCTTCAGAAAAATAAGACTCTGGAAGAAATTTCCAAATTACACAACATGTTTGCAAACCTTGATATGCAAAAAGACAATGTCGAAAAGCTTAATTATTTAGATTATAAACGCGTTGATTTTCGAAGTAGCAACATACTATTCAAAGCTGTTGCTGGACAGCGGGATGTTAAATTTTTGAAACAGTTATTAGATCTTAAAATAGGATTTGCCCCAAAAAGCTACAATGTTAACATTCTTCAAGTAGCAGCAGCAAACTTTAATTATTCAGCAGTAAAATTATTTGTAAAACAATGCAGTGTAGGAGTTAATGTTGTGGATGAAGATGGAAACACACCGTTGCATATGTGCTTTCGTTCGGACGAATTAAAAAAGAATGTAAGAGATTTCGATTTGGAGACGCGACTTAATCAATTAAAGAAACAACAAAAGAAAATGAATAAGAAACTAGTTAAATTCATTTATAAGGCTATAAGTATAGCTCGTAAAACTAATAATACTGCCAACATTGTATTAAATCAAACAAGTAGTCAAGATTTTTATTGCGGCGCTAAAGCACATCAATCAGGATTTGCAAGCAGAAGAATTTCCTGGTCAGGGGAAGATAACGTTTTTGACATCAGACAACTTTATGCAGGAACACAAAAAACTCAGCAAGATAATCGAGTTGATAAATCTTACCAAGTAGGACTTCCTATAAGCAGGCGGCTTTCTTGGACAGGAGGAGATAAAGCGTCAGACAGAACTCACTTTTCTATAGAAACCTACATGCGTAATCAAAGAAATAACCAAGTAAACACATTTGACGATTTAGTAAACAATTTAGGACTTTCAAATAGCAGCCAGTCTTCCTTATCAGAAGACGATAACATTTTATCTTCCGCAGATAATCAATTAGGCTATAGTGACATTAAAGCAAATCAACAAGGACTTCCAATAAGCAGACGGTTTTCTGTGGTAGAAGGGGAAAACAAATCTGAAACAGCTCATTTTTTCGCAGGAACATACCAAAGTAATTTAAGTTTGCACAAACAAAATTCGGAAATTGAGTCTAACAATCAGCATAAAATTATAAATTTTTTAATTAAAAATGGAGCAGATATAAAAATTCCAAATAAAGATGGAAGAACAGCTTTACACTTTGCACTAGATATATGTTTAGACGGACTGGATAAGGTGGAAAGAAAAGTTTTAGAATATAATCAAAACCGTTTGTTTGACCAAAGCTATTTAACATTAGCTCTAAAAGGTCTTTTATTTAATGAGCATCTTTTTTCAGAATCGGCCAAAATTTTCCTCACCTTCTCAAAAACTCTTCAAACTTTCAGGGCCGATTTGTCTCTAGAAATAAACAGCAAATTTTAAGTATTAGCTCAAAGGACTGTCATAATTCGGAAAAAATGCAAAAAGTGTGCTATTTTTAAATAACCTCAGCTTAACCGTCATAACTTTTTTGTGTGCATATATTAACCAATGAGACTTTGCGTGCTGATACACAAGTAATTGGGTTATTTGCGTACGGAGAATCAAGTTGTTTGCTTAACTACCAAAAATTCTGTGAGGCAATTTATCTCAAATTTTGGTACTTCATCAACACATATATGACTCTCCAGTCCATACCAAACAGTATTTTTCAAAAACTAAAAGATGACTATAAGGGCACTAATATGTGCTACTAAACGTAACAAACCGCATGAAAAAATCTTGAGACGTTGTCGAGATATCCCGGTTTAAGTGCTAAAAATCGTCAAAAATTGGCCAACATTTTATTGATGAAAAATTTAAATGACGTTAATTTGTAAAAATTTAACTCTATCTTATAGAGAATTTTAAGTTATGAGGTATATTGAAACATTTATTGCGTTTTGCCTACTAAGTGAAAAGTTGTGTAAGTTTAGAATTTGTATGTCGTAGTGGCCTGGTTTTTGACTACTTCATATACACAATTTGACTAATTTTGTTCTAGCAGTTCTTTGGTGGAGTATATGCATAACATTCAGGTACCATTCGAAACTGCTTCAGCAGGGCTTGGTTAGATATATTTGTTGGTCTTATTTTATGGGCTGTAATGGTAAAGATAACCAACTTTGTGAACATATCACCTGATTCTGGTGCAAGGATCAGTATGTTCAAACAGGCATATCTCGACAACGTCTCAAGATTTTTTCATGCGGTTTTTAAAATTAGTAGCACATATTAGTGCACTTATAGTCATTATTTAGTTTTTGAAAAATACTGTTTGGTATGGACTGGAGAGTCATAAATGTGTTGGACAAGTACCAAAATTTGAGATAAACTGCCTCACAGAATTTTTGGTAGTTAAGCAAACAACTTGATTCTCCGTATGCAAATAACCCAATTACTTGTATATCAGCACGCAAAGTCTCATTGGTTAATATCTGCACACAAAAAAGTTATGACGGTTAAGCTGAGGTTATTTAAAAATAGCACGTTTTTTGCATTTTTTCCGAATTATGACAGTCCTTTGAGCTAATACTTAAAATTTGCTGTTTATTTCTAGAGACAAATCGGCCCTGAAAGTTTGAAGAGTTTTTGAGAAGGTGAGGAAAATTTTGGCCGATTCTGAAAAAAGATGCTCAATGCTAAGTTGGGGTACTTCTGGCACCCTTCCCTTATCTTTAGCTTTGCAGACAAAATCAAAGAATATGGTGGTGACATACATACTAGAGATGATTTTGAGGGTGGCTCACTTTTGCACTGGGCAGCAAGAAAACATTCTTTTTACGGAGTAAAGTACTTAATAGAAGTAGCCAAGTTTAGTGCTGGTAATCTTGATGACAGCGGCAAATTAGCAATAGATTTTATGCAGTGTGAACCAGACTGCAAAATGTTTAACTGTCTGAAAATAAGACAGTATTTGAGAAAAAGCTATTTAGAATCGGAACAGGTGGCAACACTAGGATTAGTTAAAGTACGTCTAATAATATTAATGATATTATTACTGTTAAATAAAATAATAATATTTTTTAAATCAATTTACCTATAGCTTAAAAGCATATGTAATAGTATTAATAAAAAGTAAAATTAAAAGTTGATAGTATTGACGACTCATGTTTCGCTAAGAATAAGTAACAATCAGTAGATTGAATCAAGATTTACGTTTTCACATACCTACTTATTTCTTAAAAACTTAATACATACTATTAATTTGTTAAAGTATTATTGCATTTTAAACTAGTTTTGTATGGAAAAATCTGCTAGAATTGTTCCATTTTTAATTATAGTTTTTTTATCATAGATGGCTGATATTTTGTTTCTACAGTCAAACCTCACTATAGTGGCTATGCTAGGGCGAGGGAAATATGGCCACTATAGAGTATGGACAGTATAGGTTATAGTGGCCTAGGCCAGTATAACTGTAATGGCGTACATCGTTATAGCATGTAGTGTCGGTGGTCGCTATAAAACTTTTATTCAAAATGGAACAGTATATTTCGAAAATAAGTACTTATTTGGTACTGTCCAAATGGTATCCACGGTAGCGTTATTTCCGGAACATATTCTACCTACTCACGAAGTGAACCATCTTTATTGAATCCAGTATTTACTGTTCCACTACATATCAAATTTGGCAATTGCGAAAACAGTTAGCAATACATTGTAGACTAACCGATTCCACAGTTTTACAACAACAGTAATTTTCTTCGAAAAAAAGTTGACACGGTACCTTAATGCCGACGATTTTATAATTCTTCTATCCATTTGCTGAATGGAGATTAATAATTTTTCTGAAGCACATTGGTCGAGCGCTTCTTCTAATCACTAGTAGTTTTACCATATGACTTGACCAAAATTTGCACGCAGTAGAACCGTTAGCCTATTTTTTAATTGTGCTACATTTGCTTCCGTTAGTATTCCATGATAGAATTTCCATGACATTTTCTGGCAATGGACGAAAAAATAAGCCCGTTATCCACACAAAAACGATGGACCGACATTCAATGTCCAATCTTCAATGGACGGTGCATTAACTGCCCATCCCCGGCAGCAGCTTTGAAAACAATACCGTGCCTCTTTTCCCGTGTGTCAAGCTACATAACCATTGAAACCAATGATATGCACAGGGCAAGCTAATGTACTTCACGTAAATTTTGGTCTACGTTACAATTTCAGACAATTCCATTTTGCTTTCAGCACCTCTGAATTCAAATTTTGCGCTGTATTGCATGATATTTGTCGTGAATCTATTCCATTTTTTAGAAACGTGTAATGCAATGGCCACTATAAACCAAGTTATAGCTTGTACGGACCCTCAAATTTAAGCCACTATAGTGTCGTAGCCAGTATAAGACTGGCCATTATAAGCCTTGCTACCCTGATTTACTTTACATTACAGACCGCCAAGCGGCAGTGTATTACGCGGCGTAATTCGCCGGGTAACGGTTTATAACCGGGTCGCCAGTATAACAAAAGCCAGTATAGTTAGGTTTGACTGTACATTGTATTCAACACGTGTTATTAAATATTTTATAAATTAATATAAAAATTCCTGTATACTAATAAATCATGAAAATTATGAAACATCGAAGTTTTCGCGTGCTACTTTAATTAGAGTTTTTGTTTATGACGGGAAATCCCAAAAGGCGTACAAGTACAAGAAATTCAAAAAACCAGAAGTTGAACTGATTAAAATTAGGGTGGCGGGATGTAAATACATGTAACATGGAAATAACATGTAAAAAAGTATTTTTAACATGTTAAAAATACTTAGAATTTTTACATGGACAATGTAAAATATGGAAATATTCCTAAAAAATTTGATTTTTTCTGCAAAATGGAACTCCGTGTTTGAATTTTAAGCTTTTAGCATGTTTTTAAACTCCATTAAACCTCTTTGTTTGATTTTAAATTAATTATAACCGTCTTCTGATTCCCCATAATAGGTGTAAATATAGTCATATATGGCTTCTTTGGCTGTGTTTTAACATTTTTCCATGTTATTTCCATATTTCCATGTATTTATACATTTTTACATGTAAAAATGGACAAAATCTATTTATACATGTATAAAAAGCCACCCTGATTAAAATTAAAATGATTTCATTTCTGCAAAATCTGCACATGAATTGCATGCATGAACAAAGAGAGGCAGCTTTCAATGCACAAGTCGATCAATTTGCCCCGACATATCAAACTGAATGCGCGTGAAGACTGACAACATCTGCTCAATCTGACTTCAGCATTTCAGCAACAGCAGCACAGTCTGTGCTGCACAGAGAGAAGAAGAAGATGCAAATTGTGCAAATATCTTGGTCAATTTGTCATTTAATTTAACTGTTTTAACTGGCCAACAGATAATTAATAGTTTAATGTTGACTGAAATGGTGGTTGGGAGCTATTGCCTCCACTGTTCTGTTTGTGGGTCTGAGTATTCCTCCAAAGCGGACTGGAATTCGCACCTGTTCAGCGATTTCCACCAAACTCAGGCTGGAAAGGAGGTCCTTGAAAATTGGGACCAGAACCTGAGGCAGCGCTGCTTGCTTCTTTTCTCTAGCTTTCCCCTGGGTCATGGGACAGGGGCAGCCAAGTTGGTGGACCACCTCAGTCAACGCTTTAATTTTGTAACGGACTTGGTGTTCTGGAAGGAGCGACCCCGCCTTGCCCTTGTACAGTTTGAAAGCAGGTAGGTGATGAAAATAATTGATTCTTATTCTCATTTTAACTTCAGTTTATTTAATTATTCGTGCTATTTAATTCCAGGCAGAAGGCAGAGCAGGTTCTGATGGCCATGGAGAATCCGACGCAAGTTCAGTTGGGAAAGGGCAGGATTCAACTCAGGTTGGCTGCTGAACTGGGAGACTTGGAGTGTAAGAGGGTTATCATCATGTAACGCAATTAAAATCATAAAATCATTTGATAATTAAAAGAAATCAGTAAGATTGACATTTTTCTGGATTTTCAGGGAAAGCGGTTCTTCCTCCCGTACCTAATTCGCCACCTCCTTCCATGCCCTCATTCGCTTCCACTTTGGAGCATCAGTTTTGGACAGCCTGTCAATCCATCCGAATCACGGAGCAGACTGGAACTCAAGCCAATTTAATTGTTCAAACCTTAACAGCTCAATTTCACGAGAAGGATCCCACCGTTCGTCTATGTCTCTTTCGAAACTGCTTTCTTCAACTTCGGAATCCCGGCAGTAGCAATCCCATCCTGGTCTACCTGACAAACGATAATACTCTACAGAAAAAGTCGCGAGTGACATTACTCCCTTCCCCACTGTCCTGGATCAAGGGCTCCTCGATTAACGAAGTCTTCAGTATGCCCACCTGCAGTAAAGTATTCCAAGTGTTGGAATCCCACCCAGAGGACGATAATTCCAGTGGAGTAAGTTCCGACAATGAAGTTGGTTGGCATGTCATTCATCGTCCAAGTCAGTTGAGCTTCCGCCTGATTGCCTCCAAGCGCTTTTTAGCGGAAGTGCAAATGTGTAAGATGGTGGAGTACCTGTGTACCTTCGACCCCCGCTGCTATCCCTTACTTAACTTGGTTTACTACTGGACCAACCTGAATAACGTGACCTTTGGAAGATCCGACCTGACTGTGAAGACGCACCGCAGTTGCCCCGAGCCTATAACGCTTCAATGGCTAGTCATCTTTTTCCTAAGTCAAAAGGGAATCATTCCCAGTCCAAGGCAGGTTCAGGCCAAACCCCACCAAGTTTTAGAGGAGAAACTGACAGGAACTGATATAGGCTTTGAGGCTGATGTCAAGTGGGCCGAAGACTGGAAAAGTGATATGCAGCATGACGAGCTGGTTCCTAGTGTGCTGACCTTGTTCAAAGATTTCTTGCTCTTTTATGGACAGAAGCTGGCCAATGACAAGTGGATTTTGAACACACGGGACGGGAACATGGTGACCACAAATGAGTTCCTTAAGTGTAGCTTTTCTAAGGAGAAGGAGGAGAAAGACTGGTGGGCTGGGGAAATGAGTGACGAGGAGCTGGCCAATTTGAAGTACCTGCAGGGATCAGAACAGTCGGCACCTTGTCTTCAGAAAAATGGACAGGCGAAAGGAACCGAGTGCAAGGTGAACTTGAAGCATTGGAAACTGTACATTCTGCACCCGTTTGTGCTCCTCTGGAAGTTCTCCGTAGTGGAGGGGATTGGGAGAGAGGTGCTACCCAAGATGCTGGCCAGTGGAGAGAAGCTCAAGAAGTTTTTGGATACTAAAGAAAAAATTACGCTAGAAGATGTACTCACTGTATGAAATGAAATGCGCAATAATAAAGTGAAACTGTTGATACGATAAAATTTTTGAAACAATTTATTATTTCCTGAGCATAATTAAAAATATGCGATAACTGCCGCTGGAAAAAACTCGGTATCCTGATATCTAGGATACCGGGAAATGAAAAAGGGAAGGAAGAGGAAAGAGAAAAAAGAGGAAAGGGAAGGAAAAAGGAAGAGAAAACCAGGAGAAAGGAAATAAGTGGGAAGGGAATGGAAGAAAATGGCAGGGGATCTGAAATTGGGAAGTAACATCAAAATGTAGAACGATATGTTGTAAAATTTTTGGATAGAGATTTTTGACTGACTGAATTAATAGTTTTACGATTTAAAATTGGCACTGGAAGGTTCTCGCTTTTATACAAAACTTTTTATTTGGTACAAACATTTCCCTCATTTCGTACAAAATTAGTTTCCCTGCTTTTTAAGACAAAATTTGCCCGGATTCTTATAAAATTTTCTCAGAATTATGCAAAAAACTTCCACATTTATACAAACTTTTCTCATATTTATAGAAAAAAATTTCCCGCATTTATACAAAATTTACCTAGTTTCGTAAAAAATCCAGATTTCATATTTAGAAGTTCATGTTTCAAAGAACGTTTCCCCATTTTCGTATGAAAATTTCCCATGTTCATATAAAATTTTTCGAGTTTCGTATAATTTTGCCAGGTAGTCTAATTTCATAATAATTTATTTCAAACCTCTTTACAAATTAAATTACCCTCCATGGTCCAACCTGTCCCAAAAGGTGCAAATTTGTACCTACCTAGATACAAACCCGACATGCATTAAAATTCAGAAAGAAAGTGGCACGCATTCGGCGGTTTCGGTTAAGTGGTCGGCAGTATGAATGAATATCCGAAAACCGAATTCGGGCAGATATCGATTGGAAGTACAACAAGCGAAGCATTAAGAAAGGGGAAACAAGAATGAAATCTGTATGTGGGCTGAATTCCTGATTTCGGAACAGATATAGCTGAGGTAGCCATTCTGTTTGCCAGATTTGGAACGACTTTGGCCCGAATCTCGCCAGCACCTGCTGGTTTCATTTATAGACTAGCATAGAGTTCATCGTATTGCCCCGGCGGCAAAGCAAAAACTGGCTCTTGTCGGCATGCAATGCATTTCATTGCCTTCACAGTCAATTGCGCTACGCTCAGCTCAATATTATGAGAATAGATCATCAGTCGGTCGGCTGCAGTGCTGTGTTAAATTGATTCTCTGTTAATATTTCTCGGAAATTGAAAAACTACGGGCATAATGCCTTCATTCTGTGTCGTTTGGTTCCCTAAAGAGAAAACAATCGAGGTTGTTACCTCTGTGTGGCTAACGGGTAATGGTAACCAGTGTTATTGGCCGGTAAATGTGAAAGGAACCCAATTAGTGGGACTGGTTAAAAATCACCGCTTCCCTCAAACTCATCAGTGGAAACTTTACAATTGTAAAATTTTGAAGTCCACAGGTAAGGGTTTCTTGGATATTAAATGAGATAACTTTGGTAATTGTGTAAATAAAATGTGGATAATTTTAAAAATGTTCCATGGTTGTCGTTTTCCAGATCAATACGACAAGGGCTGCTGCCATCAAGGCATGTAATGGCACAAAGGACCTGGCGACAACTGAAGAAGAAAACCTGGGAAGAGGAAAACGAGTTGCAACATTAGCACAACCCCACAACCCTCCAAAACAAAGGAGAAGGTCCCGCTTATTCGAACGCGACCAAGAAAGCAGTGTAGACGGATCTAACGCCAGCAGTTCATCATTTGTTTTTCCGGACAATACGGCGTCTCCAGCAACTTTACTTGGATTTGGATCTCACCAGGAGAATTCTATTGCTTCCAAATCAGGTAATAACAATTATTGTACTAATAAATCTAAGGTAGTACAAAAATATTTCCAGATCAATGTCCTGGTTGAATTTTGTTTGAAGGGTCCCAGCCTCTTGTCCAAAATACTCCAATTCCGGAGAGAACTTCAGGATAGCGTTTAGTCTTAAATGCTCCCTCTCCAGTTAATTCAGGTACATAAAAAAGTTGTGAGAAGGTAGTTATATAAATACAGATGTAATGAATGAAAATTTATAAAAATATTGTTTAGTTCCAGGTGGATCTGCTATATCGGACATTATTGCATTTGCTACCCGGCTGGAGAAAAGGTTGGTTACTCCTACCAAAGTTGGTGGCGCTGCTGATGAGCATCAGTCTGATTACGAGCATTTTTCAGTAGTGCAAGAACTGGAAAAATTTAGAAGGGAAACAAGGCGTGAGTGGGATTTTATTTAGTTTTAATTTCTTTTAATACACATTCTAAAAATAAACTTTTTAAATTCCAGGATATCAAGTAGCCACCACCCAGTATTTATTACGGATACTGGATAATCAGGAAGAGCTTTTACGAAGGACCGCTGGAACAGATGTTCCTTCTGGAGTGCCTATTAACCCACCAAATTTGCTACCGCTTGCGACTATTCAGGACTTTAATAACTTCAATAACTGGTTTGCTGCTCAGGACAACTTGGCTTATGTAAGCATTCTGAATTGCTATAGAAATAATTAAGTATAATTGACATACACTGAACTAAATTTGATTATATCTTAACTTTAGTCCAAACAACTAGAGGTTATAGGTGGAAAGGACGGAAGAAGCATCACAAAGCGTCTGCTGTCTACTCTGATAGGAAACGACTTAGCAAAAGACCTTAGCTTAACCGGAAGAGGAAAGAAATCCATCGGTGGGTTCTTCGAAGATAAAAATCCTCGGCCTATACTGTCATTGCTTTACGGTATTTTGCCACTCAAGCGATTACTAATATTATATTTAAAGTTATCACAATAAAAAATCAAATTTGGAAATTTAGAAACGGTGCGGCACACAACAAACGGCGAATCATCCACAAACGAAGAGATCAACCAGTATATTCGGGAGTGGTTAAAAGGTGCATCGGACAGAGCTGGAGGTCGTGAAGAAAGGAGGAAGCGACAATGTCCACAAGAGCAACTCTCCGGAAATACTCAAGGAGGAGTGAACAACGAAGGAGAAAGGAGCGATTAGATCGAGTAATTCAGGCTATTCGGAGAAAGCCAGCAATAAATCGTGTTTTAAATTTAAGTGTACCAAATAAGCGAATCGCATTTTCGACTAGTGTGGACAGCACAAGCGTATATACAGTTTAATTTTTATGATCAAAATTTTTGTAATTTAGATTTAAATCGGTTAGACAATGATGAGGCTAACGACAATACCAGTGACAGTAATTCGAGTGATAGCTGTTGCAATGAAATAGATGTAGAGTTTTGCTTGCGGTCTTGGGTTTGTAAGCATAATGTAAAACATACAGCAGTTAGGGATCTACTATCTTTTCTTCAGAAAGCTACACCAGAGTTTAATTTACCTAAGGATCCTAGAACGTTAATGAGAACTCCGCAAAACTTAAATGTAGTAGAAATTAGCTCTGGCTCTTTAGTGTATTTTGATTTACTGTCTGTGATTAATCGTCGGTTGGACATAGAATTAGTAGAAGATATTAGCTCAGTTTCTATGTCGATTGGTGTGGATGGTATACCTCTCTGTGGAAGTAGTAATAAGAATTTTTGGCCAGTTTTAGGCATCCTTGATAATACTCCTAATGCAATGCCGTTTGTCATAGCAATTTGGTGTGGCGAGTCAAAACCATCTGATTGTGCATTTCTGATTAATTTTATTCAAGATTGTAAAAAGTTAATGCAAATTGGCATTGAACATAAAGGTAAATTATTATCATTTAAATTATCTAAAGTGTTGGCAGATGCTCCTGCAAGGAGTTTTCTTAAAGCCACGAAGGGTCATAATAGTCGTTACAGTTGTGAGCGCTGTAATGTTGAGGGGGTATATTTAGATAGAATGTTTTTTTCCGGAGAAGTTGGACCAAAACGTACCGACTTGACATTTCGTCAACGATTGCACTCTGGGCATCACAAGGGTACTAGTGTATTTTTAGAATTAGATATAGATATGGTTACCGATTTTGCTTTAGATTATCTTCACTTAGTTTGTTTAGGGGTGACTAGAAAACTTTTCAAGCTTTGGGTACTAGGAAAGCCTCCTTTTAAACTACAATACAGAGACACTAAACGCATTTCTGACAATCTAGTGAATTTTAGGCAGTATTTTTCTACCGATTTTCAGCGAAAACCAAGGTCTCTCTCTGAAATATGCCACTTTAAAGGAACAGAGTTCAGAACATTATTGCTTTATACAGGATTTCCTGCCTTGTTTTCTGTTTTAAGTTCAAGAAAAGTTAAACATTTTTTATTGTTACATTCAGCTATTTATATCTTACTCTCAAAATTCGGAAGTAATCCTTGGTGGAATGCCTTAGCTAGCAATCTACTTGACCGATTTGTTAAAAAGTGTGTTGAACTTTATGGTCATGAATTCATTGTATACAATGTTCACAGTTTGACTCATTTACCAGAAGATGCATTAAACCACGGTAATCTAGAAGATTGTAGTACGTTCAAGTTTGAAAGTTTTATGCAAACCATAAAACGCATGGTTCATAGCAACTCATTTCATTTGCAACAAGTAGCTAAGCGAATCACGGAAGCTGATCTTCTTTCAGTGGATAAAGGCGTGTGTAATAATAATGTTCGAATAAATTTAAGTATAAAACGGGGTAATAATTGCTTTATGTTACCAAGCCAACAAATTTTGATGTTATGTAAGAAAGTTAATGGTATTGAAAATACTTATGAATGTATTGAGTTTACGTCTAAGTCAAATGTGAATTTGTATCCTTTCGATAGTTCTCTTTTAGGAATTTATTACGTGGAAAGTCCACAAAGTGTTGTAGCTACTATTAATCCAAAAACTGTAATATGTAAATTAATGTATTTGCCTTACAAGGACTCGTATATCTGTATTCCGCTTCTTCATACAATATTGTAACTTGAAAATGTGAAACCTTTGTATTTAAATACAATGTTATAAATAAATCTATTGTTTTGAAACACTTTAGGTTTTCATTTTTTGCTTAACTACCAGCAGCACTAAATTGCATACTTTTTTAAGCATCCAACCCGAATTCGGAACAAAGATGGCTATTAGTAGGTTAACCGAAAACTGGCTTTCTGGCCGAATTCGATTTGCCGACTTAGGCCCGAACGTTTTTAAGGCGACACTCCCAGACCACATACCGAAGCGTATTGCCGACCATTATTGGAAATCGGCCCGCATTTGTTTTGCATGTCGGGAAGTTGTCGATTTGAGTACTGACTGTCGGTGCACTTAAAACCAGATTTTTCTATTTCTCTACAAAGCACACTTTTTCGTTGTTTTTGAAAAACTTTTTATTAAGTTATGTGTTTACTATTTTACAAACGTTTTGCACTATTTCAGAATTTCTTTCAATTATCTGCCAAAATCTTTGTACTTTTTTTTGCAAAATTTTCCTATAAAATGCGTGTATGTCCTAAACTCTGTCAGTTTTTATTCAATTCGTATGAATGTGTCGTGACGTTGTTATATGTCTGGCGGGAAATTTTAAATAATGTGTTCACCGGGAAATTTTTTGAGTACACCTGGATACCGGGAAGAAAAAGTTTTTTCCAGGGGCGGCGATAACTTAAGAAGGTCAAGCCTGTATTTTGCACAGATGCATGTTAAATGACAAAAAAGAAATTTTATAAATTGTTATATTTTTATTCTTAGAGCTACTTATCCATTTAGTATTTTTTCATTGTCAATTATTAAACCGTGATGAAAATAACAGATGTTATTTCAAACTCAGCGGAAAATAAGCTGCCTACTAGTTAAAAATCCAGTTGGTTTGAAAAAAAAAAGTTTTAGAAGAAGAAGAAATACTGCGACTTGAAACGTTGCAAATGCATTGGATATAGTATGAATTGGTTAACAGCAATTTAGATACAAAAATATAAATGTTTACAAACAGGGCAGGAGTTTGCATCCTGTTTATACAAATATCCAAGCAATTAACTGATTGATATTAAAAACGACGAAAATATGTCAACAGTAGAACAGCTCTAATAAATTGATTCAGAGCATAATAATTTTTATATTTTGCGTCATTACAGGTTCTAGCTTGTCATATTATCTGCTTTTAATCCACAAAAATATTGTTAAGGGTTCAATAAAAACCGAATTAATTATCCATGCCATCAACATTAAATAACCAAACAATCAGTAAAACGATAATGGTTAAAATCTAGTAATAATCGGGAAAAGTTCATTGTTTGTTCCTGTGGAACTGAAAATGTATTGTAAAATATACTGACTTTGTCTTCTTAATATGTTTGAGAATTTATGTAAAACTAATGCCATCTTATCATAAAACATTGTATTATTGATTGTGCTACAAGATATAAATAGTGCTACGTCGTCTCGGCTCAATATTCTGGGCTTGCTCAGAGTCGCTGCCTGTGTGTCTTCTTGTACGGTTGTACATTTTTATTACTGTCCATATTGGCCTTTTCTTATTTGACTAAATTAAATATTTCTATTTCTTTGGCCACTAATTAATTGTCGTTGTGTTAATTATTACATGAGACAAGTGTTTTTACTTTCATAACCATTTTTAACTAGCCCACGAATCGTGCATTTTAATTGCTCTTGAAATCATATCATTATCGTCATCACATCATCTTCAACCCAGTCGTCACAAAAGTTCATACTACGAGACATTACATTCATAATTATTTATTAAACAATTCCGGTTACTAAATTCAAAGAAAACACTTTACTGTCGGATCTTTATATGTATATCTTTTAATGAATATATTATGTACATATCAATTGTATTTTTTAGCATAGGTATTAAATCAATTTCAAAATAATGTAATGTTAATAACGTGGAATTTCCAGGTGATCGATTTGGTTAAATGCACTGCATATAACCGGTTTTTAAATACGATACCATTGATCGACAAAGAGGCAAATTGAAAATATTATTAGATCGGCTAAAATATGTTATGCATACAACGCTTTGAAAGTATATTCAAAACGCACGGGCCATGAGTTACGGCACTTATGTGCGATTTTTAATAACAATCCTATACCAGTGAACCGTTACAATATATTTGGATATTGAATTATAATATGCTTTCTGTTGTTTCTTGCCCATATGTTGGAATGTTGCAAACATGAAAGCGTCCAGGTTAGGTGGATTTGTGGTAAACTCATTGCAATTTGTCAAACATTGATTGCTCTGTAAGAGTTGGAACCATATGTAATATTATTTGGCAATGTTTGTAATTATTAATTTTACCATCATTTACGGTTTTAGTTTTACCAACTTGACACTCAAATTTCTACTTTATTCTATGTTAAAAGGCCTTCAGTGAAAGCACTATAAAAGTTCAATGGAATTACACTTCATGGCATGAAGTTCATGTAGTATAAATAAATAGGATTTTTCTCGCCATGTGTTCAAAGAACCTACTGTTTCTGGTATTTTAAAATAAATGAAAACTATATAGAGGAAAACGCCTTTGGCTATTAAGGAACAACACATATTAAATTGCAAAAGGTGTTTATTTTTGTATTAAGAAATTAATATCCGTGTTGCTATTAGCTATTAAGAAAATAAAATTTGCTTATGATACCTGGTAGATTAATCAATAATTCACCAGTTAATTTCCTATTTTTCAGTTCTTGTCATAGCTTTTCATCATATATAGTGGCTTATTTGTCAAGAAAGTAAGCCACTTCAGCGTTACTCCTAAAATTAAGAACTCGTGCGACATAAAAATAGCGGTTTAACAAACAAGCAGATAAATTTTTGTCATTTCTGTGTCTGTGTCTTAGTTTGGCTATTACTGCCAATAAGAAGCTTTTCAACAAAATTTTAAAATTTTATTTGGAGTTTCCCTTTTGGTTTCTTGAGTGCAAAAATGAATAAGTCGGGATATATATTGGTCTATTTGATAATATTTCTGTCACCAAAATCTAAAGCAAACAGTCTTGAAAATCTATCTAGGCTGTCGGATTGTCACTTCCGGGTTTTGTATAAATCTCCAAGATTCTTTGAAAAAAACTCGTTTTTAAACCTCATGTCAACCACTTTTTCTAGAAGTCGTGTAGTTTATTCACTACAAGACAGTAATATCCATATGAACTTCAGTTTTCACAAGATGTATATATTGCAACACCGCTACTTACACTGTTTTGTGCATGTACTGCCAGACTTTGACTTCAACTACAAAATTAATAACTTTACAAAGATTGAGCTGCGTGTGTCCAGCCCGACAGGTGTGATACTTTATGTTGACGCACCACTGAATAACGGTGCTGCGTTAGAAGTTTATAGACAGATAAAAAATAAATTGTACATTCTTCCTTTAGTATTGGTTGTCGATTCACTATCAAATATATACAGATTATGTTTAGTATGTGCTGAAAGTAAAATGCTTTCAAAGTCATCTACTCTTAAGGACATAAGTGCAATACGCTGGCAGTTTATCAATCTTAATAGAGAGGTTGTTGAAGCAGCAAGGATCAGGCTTGGGTAATCACGGATTTAAATCACCAATCCTTAATCCGGGATTGGTGATTAAGCTAATCCCTTAATCACCAATCCCATTTCAGATATTTTGCATTTAATCACAATCACTAATCCCTAGTCCCTAAACCGGCAGCCTTTAATCACCTCTTAATCAATACTTAATCATCAAGGTCCAACCTCCAAAAAGCTGCTTTTCTATTACCTTTAATTGAGGTACGCCTTTGGGGGTTGTGATTTGTTCTGATACACTGGTTTAATAACTGTGATATATACTGTTGAAATACATAGCTGCGATACATTGTTATTAAATTGCATTTTTGCTTGTTTTTACATTACTTTGCCGAAATCAGGAATCTATAAAAATTAAATCTCTAATTCTAATCCAACTTGCTTTTTCATTTAACATTTAATCACCTAATCACTAGTGATTGGGATTGATTTTAATCACCTAATCACTAGTGATTAGGATTGGTATTAATTACCAATCACTAATCACCATTTGAAAAAGTTAATTCATTTAATCCCAATCACTAATCACCTGACCATAATACGGTGATTACCCAAGCCTGGCAAGGATTGGTATAATTGAACTAAATAGTAAGAAAAAAACTTGCGACAGATTTAGCCTTCGCGCAGCTAATAAGGTGGACTTGTGCATTCTAGAAGTTCTAAGTCAAAAAATGAATTTCTCCATAAAGTCTTCGATATCATTAGGCACATCCGGTCCTTCAACTTTAAGAATGAAGAGAAGACATTCAATGGCGCAATATTATATGGACGAAGACATTATTCCTAATAATCGACAAGTTGTGGAGCATGCTTTTATAATGGATCCATGGGCTTATATCGTAGTTCAAAAAAGACACAATCGATTTGACGAAGCACTAACAGAAATATTTGATATATTGCTGTGTGCTCTACTTTTCAGCCTGCATATGAGTATGCGTTGTTCGTTTGTGTTTTCACTGGTTTACATTACGCATAGAAATGTAGTTAACACGGAAGATAATTGGAAGCAATTTGTAGTAAAAAGAACGCGCTGCTTATTAAAAGAGTTTGCAAAAATTTTCATTGGAAGTGGACTACATAAAAAGCTCTCTGCTTACGCCAAGGATTGGAAGCATGTAAAATTTCATCTGACAAACAAATTGGTATGGGCTTTCACTATGGGTACACTAATGAATTTATCATACAGAGCTAATTTGTCCTCATATCTAACAAACTCTGTTAGTCCGGATTTTCCTATCAATATACAACAGCTAGCTGAATGCAACTTAAATATTTTCACATTTAGAACAATCATGAGACGTACTACACGAAAAAGTTTGCTCTTGCATCGACTGGACGAGCTATTTCTTACATCAAAACAATGGAAATTGCATTACCCTAACTACTACTTAAAATTTAATAACTCCATTACTTTATTCCTTAAAAATAATAATGGAATGAGCAAATTGGTAGCTAAATTGTATAAAAAAGGGATTGGTAAATTTATAAAAGGTATTACAGAGAATAGAGATACAAATAAATTAGCAATTTTTGAACCAAGTGAATACATGATTTTACAGCAAGAACTGCTTCGGATATTTGCTCCTAGCTTATGGAGCTCTCCTCCAGTCACAGTAGATAAGTTTATGACGGTGTGGCCTTTTGTGGTTAATAGAAATTACTTTTACCCTATATTTAAATCCGGATTAGCAAAACTATATGAAAGTGGCCTGGTATATAAGTGGAATGACTACTATAATGAAATTGAGGCTTTGCGAAGCTTTTATGTTACGAAATCTTATATAAATAAGAGTGAAGTTGATATTACAAAGGCGCAGTTACCAATTGCGGTGAAACATTGGGTAGGATATGTACTCACTGGGAAAGGAGGTGTTAGAAGGAGCACTGTTTCTGGAAGAGCAACAGGTTTAACTTTCATTGAACTCAAGGTTATTTGGATAGTAATGGTATTTTGTATAACGGCAAATCTTATACTGTTGTTAGCAGAATTTTTAAAGAGATAGACAATGTTGAAATACTCTATTATTCTGCCATGATTTTCTGTAGCTCAACTTGGTTTGCGAATAAATGTAATTTATTCTAAGGGTTTTGTTTTAAGTTTCTTGTGTGCACTGTTTTTTTAAAATTAGGTTGTTTAAACATAACAAAACAATGACTTCACATCCAATTTATTTATGCATTTTAAAAATAATGTACGTTCTTGTCTTTTATTAACCGACACTATTATGCAATTGTTATTGCTTTACATTCTGTTGAGACAGAACTGTGTTTTACAAAAATTTCTACAATAAATACAATCAATGTTAGTAAAATTACACCAAAGAGCATGGTCTTGCTCCCATGATCTTTTCTAAGTTAATTGCATCCACATTTTGTAATCTGATTTGTTGTGCTGTCATTTTTTGATTTGCTAGTTGCTACTTTCCTGATATGCAGTGCAGTGGTAGTTTCCGCGTCTTAGGCTTTCATACGAACAACACGAACAGTAGAATAGGTGTTTTCTAGTGACGAAAATGTTTTGATGTGGATGTTTGGTTTATTTGTGATTTCCCAAATGGATAATGCTAGAACAGGCTTGGAAGCAGAAATTACATTTGAAATTTTCTGGTGTGTGCAGTTTTTGATGTTACTCAAATTTTTCTTGATTTTGACCAAATCCCAGCTTACAGCCTTCCAGTTTGCATGGGAGTTTGGGAATGTTGCTCGTTGTCTGGTTTCGTGTTTTACTTCTTCAGGAAGGTAATCCTCGCTATCATCACATTTGCAACAGCAGAAGTGATACTACAAAGTGAAAAGTTTTCTAGGATATATGTAATTAGCTAAAAGCAATTTGGTAACAAATTTATGTTTACAAACTGGGCAGGAAGTTGTATCCTGTTTATATAAAAGCCTCAAATAATCAACTAATTGATCATAAAAACGAAAACATGTCAACAGTAAAACACCTAGAATAAATTGATTCAAAGTGTATTTTGCGTCATTACAGGTCCTGTATAGCTTGCCTTATTATCTTATTTAAGTACGTTAAAATATTTCAGAAAAAAATATTTGTAAATAGTAGGTGTAAACACTGAAATAAGAAAAATGACATTGGAGAAACCAAGTAAAATTGAAAAGCTTTGTTTTACTTTAGAACTGTCTACAGAGCTTCAAAATCAAATCGATTTTGAAAAGATTTCAAGGCTTAGTTTTTCTCAAAAGTATGCTTTAAGTTGTATCAATATCTACTATTATATCGGATGCATACCCTTTAGAGTGAAACATAAACTAGACCTTAGCAATGGTTATGAGTGGTACATCCACCAGAATCGTTTTCAGAAGGTACTTCAACAATTAATTATTTAATTATTACTAATACCATAAATTTTAATGTTTCTTATTTTCAGATTTTGTGTTTCGTGGCACACAGCATTTTGCTGTTTGCAGCCTTGCCAGCAACAGTAAATCTATTTTATGAAACACTTGTTGAAGTCAGGACCAGAAGTCTATTAATTATTCTTCTGACATTTTCACAATTGATATTATGCTTAGTTTTCGTTCCTAGTGTTTGGATGCATCCAGATATGTTTTTACTGCTATTTAGGTCTCCAGAATACTCTTTTCCGACCAGGCAATCATGGTTTGATTTCATGCAGGATATTTTGTCGGTTGTCTTTTCAATACTATTTTTTGCTGGCACTATGTATATATCAATTTATGAAAGTATTTCCTGGCAGTCCCTTTATCACGCAATTCTAGTACCTTTAGTAATGGTTGTTATAGGAAATTTTCCTGGAATTATTTATAGAGCTATTGTGTTGTCTTTTCGTGATCACGTCAAAGCTTTGTCAAGTTTTATTAATGCCAATAATGTAAAGGCGCATACATTACATCAGAAATTTAGTCAGTTGGAACATTTCTTGAACAAAGTTAACCAAGGCTTTGGAGATTGGATTCTAATCTCAACAGTTTTTACAGTGCCATTTTATTCACATAAATTTATTGAAATCTTCAGAGGAGATATTTCTGTACTGGAAGGTGCGACTTATGTTTTATTCTTTTGTGGAACGTTTAGCTTTCTTGTTTACCCAGCAAGCCTGAGTTGTGAGGTAAGCCGAAATTAATGCTATTAGAAATTCTTAGAACTTTTGAATCTTAAAAAGCACGGCTTGTATTTTTTCAAAGATATGCGAAGAAATGAAGAATTGGCTAATGGAAAAAGGAAACCACAAGTACTTGTCACCAGCAGAAGTAACCATACTAGTGTCCAAACTAACACCTGATAATATTGGTCTCCGTGGCAAAAACTGGTTTGCAATTAGTTATTCCTTTATTGGAAGTGTAAGCAAATTATTGATCTGTTGCATTCTTGTTTATTTATTTGTATAAATTTCGTCTGCTAAGGCAAGTTCATTGTCAATTACAGGTTATCAGCTTGATCCTCACGTTTGCCTTTATCGATCAGAATCATTCGTCTGTGGAGCCAGTAAACACAATAATGTCTATGCATATTCAAAACAGTTCCGCTTGCTAAGTTCAAAAACACCACTTATTGCCGGATTTCTTTAATAATAATGTTTATTACGTGTATTTACATATTACTTTAATTTTGTTTGCACGTGTTTCACAAATTAAACTGAATTTTATCAATTTGAAACCTATATTAAAGCTAAATATTGTAAACAGTTCAATAAAAACCGAATGAATACTCCCTGTCATCAATATCAAATGACCAAACAATCAGCAAAACGATAATGGTTCACATCTAATAACAATCGGGTAAAGTTGATAATTATGTTTGCACTGTTTTTCAAAACTTTCAAGAAATGAGGTTTCAAAGTATGAAACCATTGAAACATAAAGTGTCAAATTTAAAATGCAAGGCTGAAATATGTCACGAATACCGTTCATATAAGGTAAACGTGTTTTCTATTTCTTGACGTTCACGGAATTCATATGAGCCTAAGTATAGAAAACATTGAACAATGGTTTAGAAATAAATTTTAGAACTTGACATTCAACTTGACAATGTACTGCCAGTACACTTTTTCACCTAATTTGTATACTGAAACTAAAGTACTAGAAGTTCAATGGAGTTGTAATCCCTGGATTATAAACATTATTATATGGATTTTGCTCGTAATGAGTTCCAAGCACATTATCCAGGTGAAAGTTGGGAAAGCGGTTTTGGCTATTGGGGAGCAACGCGTGTAATATTTAAGTAATAGGTTTTTCTATTAAGAAATTAATATCGGTTTATTATTCGTTATCAAGTAAAGGAAGATTGTTTTTGATACCTAGTAACTTAATCAATTATTTATCAGCTAACTTCTTATTTTTAAATATATTCATAGCTATCTATCATATAAACTGTTCCTAGACAAGGAAGTATGGCCACTTCTGCGTTACTCCTCACAATAGGAACCCGCGCGACATAAAAATAGCGTTCCAGGAAGACGCCAGTTAACATTTTGTCATATCGTTTTTGTGTCTTTATTCTGCTATAACTTAAAAGAAAAAAAACTTAAAATTTCCTGTTTCCCGTTTGGTTTCTCAAGTTTCACGTAAAAATGAAGAATACGTTGAAGTATATACTGCTGTATTGGATAATATTTCTGTCAGCAGAACCAAAAGCAAACAGTCTCGAAAATCTTTCTAAACTGTCGAATTGTCACTTGCGCGTTTTGTATAAATCTTCAGACTTCTCGCAGAAAAGTGTACTTTCAAATCTCATGTCAACTACATTTTACACAAATCGTTTGGTTTATTCACTACAAAACAGTAATATTCATATGAACTTCAGTTTTCATAAGATGTACCTAATGCAACACCGATATGTAAACTGTTTTCTGCATATTTTGCCGGACTTTGACTTCATCTATAAAATTAACAACTTTACAAAGATTGAGCTGCGTGTGTCAAGTCCAACAGGTGTGATACTTTTTGTTGACTCACAACTGAACAACAGTGCTGCGTTAAAAATTTATAAGCAAATACAAAATACACTATACATTCTGCCCTCCGTATTTGTTGTTGATTCAATGTCAAACATATACAGATTATGTTTAGTATGTGGAAAACGGGACATGCTTTCAACTGTATCTTCTCTCGAGAACATAAGTGCAAAACGTTGGAATTTAGTCAATTTCAATGGAGAGATTGTTGAAGCAGGGGGTCGAACAATGGAGGAGGAACTACAAAAAATGCTAAAGACTTGTGATAGATTTAGCCTTAAAAGCGCTAATAGAGCAGATTTGTGTATTTTACTAGTTCTTAGTTACAAAATGAATTTTTCTATTAAGTCTACAGCTTCACTAAACACATCCGTCTCCTCAACTTTGAGAATAACGAGAAGACATTCAATGGCGCAATACTATATGGACGAAGACATTATTCCTAATAATCGGCAAGTTGTGGAACATGCTTTTATAATGGATCCTTGGGCTTATATTGTAGTCCAGGAAAGACTAAATCGATTTGACGAAGCATTATCACAAATATTTGATATTCTTTTGTGTGCTCTACTCTTCATGTTGCATATTGGTATGCGTGTTTCTGTTGTACTTTCACTATTGTATATTAAGCACAGAACTACAATTAATACAGAAGGAAGTTGGAAGCAAATTGCTATTAAAAGAGCGGCTTGCTTTTTAAAAGAGTTTGCAAAAAATTTCACTAGAAGTGGCCTACATAAAAATCTCTCTACCTATGCAAAAGATTGGAAACATGTTAAATTTCATCTATCAAACAAACTAGTTTGGGCTTTCACTATGGGAACATTGGTGAACTTGTCATACAGAGCTAATTTGTCGTCCTTTCTTACAAATCCTGTTACTCCAAATTATCCTGTGAATATGAAACAGCTTGCTGACACTAGCATGAATGTTCTTACGTATAGAACAATTTTTAGACACTATGTAGATAGGAAATGCTTACTTTTGTATAGGCTTGAGGAGCTATTTGTTGCATCAAAACAATGGAAATTGCAATACCCTGACTACTATTTAAAATTTAATAACTCGGTGACATATTTTCCTACAAATAATAACGGGATGAGCGAACTAGTAGCTAAACTGTATAAGGTGGGGCTAGTGGGAACACTTTCTGCTTTTAGTGAAAATAGGGATACAAATAAATTTGCAATTGTTGAACCAAGTGAGTACATGATGTTGCAGCAAGAACTGCTTAGAGTATTTGTTCCTAGTCTGTGGAGCTCTCCTTCAGTCGTAGTAGATAAGTTTATGACTGTGTGGCCTTTTGTGGTTAACAGAAATTACTTTTACCCTGTGTTCAAATCCGGGTTAGCTAAATTATATGAAAGTGGTATGTTGTACAAATGGAGTGATTATTACAACGAAGTTGAAGCATTGCGAATCTTCAATGTTACTAAATCTTTAATAAATGAAAATGGAGTTGATTTCATAAAACCTGAGTTACCGATAACAATGAAACAATGGGTTGCGTATGTACTAACTGGTAAAGGAGGTGTTAGAAAGAGCACTAACTCTAGAAGTACAACTGGCTTATCTTTTATTGAGCTAAATGTTGTATGGATAGTGATGGCTGTTTGTATCACAGCAAACATTGCACTGTTTGTAGCAGAGCTTATAAATAGATACGTAGGAAAACCAAGATTAGTTTAACATGACTAAACAGTGATTTGCTCTTAGAGTATTTTGCTTAAGGCTAATGCTATATGTGGGAAATGGTTTGAAAATAAACTACTGTACAAACACTTACTGTAATAGATACGAGTGCTGATTGATAGACTATTGATTTAAAATGCCATTTGTTATTTGAGCAATGCTAAAACTTTTATTTCACAAATTGCTGAGGTTTTCAAGAACTCAGGAATTTGAAAGACAAATAATTATATGATACTTGCAAATAAGTAAATTATTCAAGATTACGTTAGTACAATAATTGGTTGTACATAATAATTAAGTGTCTTATGTTTGTATTTAATAATTGACATAAATTAGCATGTTATATATTTACAACTTATTGAACAAACAAGCATGCTTTGTAAATATTTCTGCCGTAAACAAAATCAACGTTAGTAAAATTACACCAAATAGCATGGTCATTGCTCCCATAATCTTTTCTAGATTAATTGCATCAACATTTTGTAATCTAATTTGTTTCGCTGTCATGTTTTGATTTGCTACTTCCCTTGTATATTTAAACTGCTGCCTTTCTTTATGCGTCGACCAATCATTCCATGCAATCTGCAAACCAGATTGTTCAATCCACAAAAATGATTTCATGTACCAATATCTATTTATAATATTTATCATTATCATGAATTGTGAGTGGTAAAACCGAACTGGAGTTTGCAAACACTCGAACTTATGCCTTGCCATTATTGACTGTATTCTTTCAAATTCGAGATTTAGTTGACTTTCCAGTAAGGGATACACAAGTTTTTGACTGAGGAGTTTTGAAATGTTTTCTTCATACGTGCCAGGGTAGCTAGCTTTATGGAAACCTGATTTTTTCATTGAACCAACACCATGTGAAACGAAATCCTGCGTAAGGTTTGCTGCTGCTAGAAGTCGCATATATTTAGGTATCCAGACCATTTTATAGCTTTTACTGAAAATTTCTTTAAGAGACTGCATGGGTTTACGTTTTTCTGGTGCAATGGTCAAACTCGTAATTTCATTTTCATAATAGGTTTGAATCATCATTCCAGCAAACAAAGTAATAAATAAATAAATTCTTAACATTTGCTCTTTGGTAGTAGCTGTAAGCGGAATTTGCTTTAATAGTGCTTTAGATCCAATGTTAGTAATAATGTCTAACAGAATCATCACACACACAACTGCCCAAACATACTGGTGAATAGGTTGTAACCAAACCGTAAAATTGAACTCGAATGTTGAGTTTGATTTGATTCCCCGATTTTGCTGGCAATAGACCAGTCTTATTGAATCATAGCTTAAAATCTTATAGCCAGTAAGAAGCATTTTTTGTTTCGCGTCGTCTGGCATACTGTGCCTAAGAAGTTCACCAATTTTGCTACGGAATGGCATGATTGAAAAACAGAGTTGTGGATTTAAAGCAAATGCTACCAATACAAAAGGATCATTTACATTTTGAAAACGATAGGTTCCGTTATGAACATCTTGAATCAATGTTAGTATCGACATGACTTGTTGATTGCAAACTGGTAAGAAGTTGATTCGATTTACCTTATTCAAACACATTTCAGGTGATAGTAAAGAATACTCTTCAGATTGAATGTATGGTTCGTACAACACTGGTATTGTATTGAGATGTTTCCAAAACTGTATACGATGTAAACGAACTGGATTAATGGTACCTGAAAAACCGTCTAATAAACTTGTTAAAGGAATTTCCCACTTAAGTTCTTTTATGAGATAAAACCTATAACTTTTCAAGTCAACGGATAGAATTGTTGGGATAGCCGGTTTACTTTGTTCAAGTACGAGCTTATATAAGTTGCTAGGACAATTTTTCAGAAACACAAGCAACGTCTGTGGAACAGCAAAGTATTCCGGATATCGTATTAGTCCGTACATATCAACAATAATATGCGAATAAGCTCTTTGAGAAAGTTTGTCTGCAAATTTAAAATCCTTTCGTGAGAACTCAGTGTACATGTTCTGGGGATTGAAATTTGTTTCCGAAGGATAGTACATTGTACAAACTGGTTGAATGAATACCGAATAGTGTTGCCTTGAGAGCTTGTTTGGAAATCTTGGAATTTTGGGGTCTTCTGCAGACATATAATTTCCCTCTGTAGGTAATAATGGAGTAGCAATAATGTTGATTTGTGCAAATGGGTGTGTTTTGACATGTTCCGGTGTGCAGTAGGAGAATAATTCTGGGGCACTGGACAACCCAAAAAGGAAAAATACGTAGTTATCTATTTGATTTCCTCCAATGATCTCTATAATATTATATAAACAAGAAATTTCAAAACCTAACGAAAACTTTACAATAAAAATGAATAAGTATTGCCACAAAGCCATTTTCAGAATTATTTCGTCGCTATGCTTTCATCGAATTCCAATGAGAGTAAGAAAGCCAATGCGTTATCATTTGATAATTTGTTTTTAGTTTTCAAGGTTTTAAGTTCAAGAGTTCAAGTTTGCTTGTTTATAAAGAAACATGGCTTTCGTATCTCAGATGTTTATCAATTTGATGTTGGTTTAATGACGTTGTTTACCAAAGCTCAAAGCGTAGACGTATCTTGATATAATCGTTGGGTAATCACCGTACTTATTTGAAAAAAGAACGAGGCCGGAGGCTCATATAAAATACTGAAAATTGAGTTGCCTGGTATAAGTTACTACATTATTACATGTACTACCGCATTACATGTTCTTATTATTTTATGTCATATGATGTTTTTCTGCAATGATAGAAATCTATTGATTTAAGCAATGTATTACGCAAGAGAATGACATTATACTTAGTACTTACACAAACTGAAAATAAAAAAACTTCGCTTTTGCTTGAAACTGACTGACTCTAAAAGTATGAACTTTTACCTCAACACTTATTCATCACGTCTGAAGTTCTTTCTGTTCAAATACTGAAATATACGTTTTTATTCTATGCAATTGTTTTTCTTAGTCGTCATTCTTTGAATGATTTATAAGTTTTTGCTGAATTTTTACCCTACGGAATGGCACTATACAGAAGCTATAGTACTGTTACCCTTTTAATGATGATAACTACAAGTTAATGTAAAATATACTGACTCAATTACCGTTTCAGTCCCATTGGCTTTTTGTCTAAGCAACAGAAAATACGCGTATGCGGTTTGGTTGTGCGAGTTGTGTTAACAGATTGTGACTAAGCAAGACTATGCAAAAACTTTATTTGGTAGCGCCTTAATCTCAACATGATTTTCAAACTTTGATAATCTTGTCATATTACTACAGGATTCAAACAGACCAAATTCATACCTTACTTAGTTTTTTGGAGTTGAACGGTATTTAAAATGAACTATTGTTTCTAATGATATCCACTTACTATATTATAGAAAAAATAATTTCCAAATGGGTTTAGTGCGTGTATTTAGGAAAACTGAGGTTTCAAAGCTTACGTATAATATATTGCAACCTGCAAAGTGAAATTTTTTGCGTGTATAGAGGTTCTAGTTTTATTATGTTTAATTTAAATAAATTCCAAGAATTTAAATTACCCGGTATTGCATTTTAGCAGCCTTTGTATTATATTCATGTGTAACTGAAACATTGTCAATTATCTAATTAACGTTTTATGTACTTACAATGCAAATTAAACAAGTATAAAAGCTTCATTTCCTGAATTCCCAAAAATAATCTACATGATAACATTGTACAAGTATAAATATTTATTTGTGGCTAGTTAAGAGCATTCATTGCCAGTAACAATATTGACAGGTTTGGTGCTTTATTTTATACTTAAACTCATGCTGAAAACCTAAACGGAAATTTGGTATATTTCGAAACAAGCTTCTCACAGTATATCACACTATATGGATATTATACCTTTTTTGTACATGCTAAGTAGGTTCAGCTAATAGATACTTTTTTTAAAGTTTAAGAACATGAAAACTACATGCATATTCATTTCCTTAAACCTTTATTATTTTCAAAATGCTTTATGAATAAATATTCTTTAACTTTTTTTACCTTTGAACATTCAATAATATATACATAGTCGACAGTAACATACTTTACTACAACAACTTATCTCACAACAACTAAACATTTTTTAAAAATAAGGTTTACGTTAGCGCTTTATGAAAATATGAAGAAATTTTGACAAACTTCATATTAAATACTTATTCCAACAATTTGAACTGATAAAGTACGATAACGTATGTTGTCATTAACCCCAGAACCTGAAAACATGTTACAATTATTTATTTGTGTACAAATGGTAAATCTAATATAAAATTGCTGTGGACATACTATTGGAACTAAATGACGGCCTATAACAAACAAGTTTCCAGGTTGTATGCAAGGAGGATGTTTTATGGTTTGAATGAAAAATGAAAGAATCTACAAAGTAAAGATGTTTACATTGAATTCCTTTAAAACACAATTTTACAGCTACAAAATTATTGAAAAGTATGATTACCTTATCTTCACATTCCAAAGGAAGGTAACATATTTCGTGGTCTCGAAATAGAAGGGCGCATTGCTTTGCCTTTTAAAATATTATGCAGTCAAGTTATAATTGCTAAACGCCTAATAGTTAATAATTTTACATATAATATTACCTCTGATGTCATTGAAGAGGCGGCATCACAAAGAACATAGAATATCACAACGTCGACAATAATTTGGAGCAGTAGCGCTATTGCTTTAAGGATGTTACTACCATTTTCTTCAACTGAATCACTACTACTAGTCAAGACTATATTTGTCGCTTGAAAAACAGATTCTAAAGTAGATAGTAAAACCGTTTCACATGCGCATACCAGATAAATGCTAAAGAAGCTATGAAACTGCGAACGAAATCGTTCAATTGTTTTAAAACGTTCAAACATTTCATTAATGGTTGGTTTGTTAATCATATTCGATCTATTAGTTATATTAAGTGATTTATTGACATATTTAGGATTTTGTTGATTTGTCTTGAAAGGTTCAAAGACTTCTAAAGAGTTTTTCAAATTTATTAAAGAAAATGCAACATCAAAAAGAAAAATCAGAGAAATTGGTAACAGCAATCCTAACAAACGAATGTACGCAGTTATCAACCAATGCATCATAAATACAAAGAAAAACCATAATTCTATACCTTCTTCAAATACACGTCTTGCTTTGGGTATGAATAACAAGTACAGCACTAATATTTGCGACAAACCTGTTATAACCACAATGTATGCAATTTTTCTTAAGAATTTATACCTCTGCTGAAGCTTTTTAGAAATCAGTCTTTTGGTACTAATATTTGCAAGACTAATTAGAAACGACTTAAAAGATTCCAGAAAATCCGAAAAACTTTTTCCCTTATATAGCAAAAGTGCAATCCAAGTCATATCACAAAAACCGATACTTGAATTTGCAATAAAGTGTGAAAAACTAGCCGTTGTGCCAAACTGACCAGACACCATTTCAACTTCTGATTGATGAAAATATATAAAGCTTACTGCAGTAGTAACCACAATGAGTCGACAGATTACAAACAAAAGTCCCTTTCCAAACCAAATAAACTTGATGCCATTTCCATGCTCGTTGGTAGCAAGTGTCAAAGGAAATATTCCACACGCTTGATTAGCAACAATAGCAAATTTTAGGATTTGCGTTATTTGTTTCTGGACACTAGTGTGCTTCATATTCAACTGATAAACTGATAATAAAGTGGTCTTCTATTTAAAACATGTTAAAATGAACTTCAATAGCTGGCGACTAGCTAGGACGTAAAAGAATTATTATAATTATGCAGCTCACGCGTTAGGAATAACTTCAATTAATATAATTACTGCCGTTGTAAATTTGCTTATTACGTTAATCTTGATTTATATCTTCAATTGCCACGCCTCATATTCTTTAAAAGCTTTTGCTTGTAACATGCGGGTAATTTCTAAAAATGGATGAGATGGTCTATTCGGTCTTGACCTTATCGACCTATTTATTTTAGATTCTCGGAATCCCATTGTGTACTAATGAATATTAACTTGTACGAAGCAAAATTGCAATGTTCCGACATTGCGAAAAATTTGGGCAGTCAGCATATTCAAGCAAAACTGAAATGCAAGCTGTCTGAATTAATAACGCTCTCACAATTGCAATATCAAGCATTCACACTTCACTTTTTAGGTATCTTAGATTGATTAAGTTTTCTTATCATATTGTATTTTGTAATTTTAAATATGAAATAAACATTCTATTGAATAAGTGGCTTGCAATGACAATAAAAGTTGCAAATTTTAGCGGCGCCATATGCTAATTTTGACAAAAGTATTTTTGAATTACCACTTTGCAAGTAATTTCACGGAAAATATCTCCACTTTTTTTGAATGTTATGTAAAATTACACAAACTTTGGCGCTTAATAACTCCGAAAAAAGGCAGTATAACAACATGCGGATTTCAGTTCTGAAAAGTCAGTCTGTCTTCTATCGAATGGCACTAGTTTCGTGCTGTTACATATTTATTGGTAAGAAATCAAACAATAATGTTACTTAAGATAAATGTACATTTTAGCCGCCTCCTGGCTAAGAAATGCAAACAACTTGAAGCAAGCTAAATTCACGATTCAACTTTGAAAGTTGTTGTAAAACACATAACGCAATTAGATGTCATATATTATGAAGATGAGAAAATGCGAGATTCTTAAGATAATGAAGAAAAAGAAAAGATATTAATTAACATTGCTCACTAATGTGGAGGATGGCTACTGGCGGCGTCACTGCAAACCCGAGTAAAAAATACTAAAAGCAAAACTTACAAATATCCAGTGGCTTTTCCTTCTATACTAACTCTAGGTAATTGGCTCTTTTACTTTTAATTTACTTTACTTTGACTTATGAATCATGAGTTCAAATAAAAGGTATTACACAAAGCTAATTTAATTGAAAAGTTTACTACTTCAAAACTAAAGTGTTGTTAAGTACACTTAAATTAGCAATATAGCAATTGTTTGATTGGCTATGTCTTTTTATAACTTATTCTCTAATTCTAAGTATATCTAATAAATGAAATTTCACTTTATTTATTTACACTAACCAAATCACGTTGTTGTTGTGAGTAATAATCTTTTCTCAGGTACGTGGAAACCACCAACCTTCCGCTTTGTTGCGTCTTGCATATTCGAAACTCATTCAAAGCCGGTAGCCACTCCCAAATCTTAGAGTTGACTACGGGCCCGTTGTTGATCCATTTTGAAATCTCTTGCGTCTCGTTGTTTTGTATCATGTAATTTGCTTGACTAAATTGTTGAGTATCACGAGACATGATTTGTAATTTAGTCAAAGATGGAAGTCTGAGCAAAAACTGGTAGTTGACCACAAATGAGTCTTGTAGCAACAATGTACGCAAGACTGGCAATGCAAAGTCGGTTATCCCGTTCAATGAATCTGTCGCACATGACGACAGGTCTAGAATCCGAATGCTACGTTTAAACAGTGATGCTTTAAATGTAATAACTTGTTGGGTGTTTGATACAATTCGTAGTTTTTGTAAGTTACATCCTTTTAGATTTGCATCCCACCTCCCAGATATGTAGACTTCCAGCTCCGTTAAAACAGAATAAAACGTGGGACACATTTGAAAGAACAAACCTTGGGGTAAAATTAGCGTTAGCTTTCGCATCCTTGATCCTTTATGATTTATATACGACGAAAGCAGGGTATCAAAAACCTCTCCTTGAAACTTTTCTACTGGCTGATAATCAATTTTAAGTCTTTCCAGGTATGGCAAAGGAGGCAATGGCCGTCTTTGAAAAATTAAAGACAAATTTCTACTTTCCATTTGATTTTCAAACAGCACAGATAGCGCTCTTAAGTTTGGCGTCAATTGTAGTGTTGCACGGAGGCGTTTGTAAAACTGCAAAGTAGTCTCGAATTCCACATTAGTGCTAAAAATTAAGTGTCTAATTACACAACCAAATCGGTTCAAAAACTGAAGAACAGAGTGCTCGTAAAGTTCTCGCGGTTCACCATTTTCCTTGGGATTTAGGAAAACACACTGCCCAAAAAGTGCCTCTCTAAAGAATCTACTCTTTGTGGATGACTCCATGAAGTATTCACAGGCTTCTGAGGTTCGAAAACGGACAACCGGATTTGTCGTTGCTAATTTAAATAGAGAGCAGTTATGGTCTACCTCAGTAGTGTGTACTGGCAGGTCAAGTTGAGAATCTTCGTTGTATGGCCTACGATCTGGATGATTGATCAGCAAATTATGAATTTCTAGATCCCACAATTTACATGCTTGGCGACAAGCAAGGACGCTATTAATTGTCAAGTGTTTTGAAAGATTTGGTAGAATCTAAGCAAATTGAAATTATAAAATTATTTTATAAATGACAACAATCAAGTTCATCAATACTTCTCATTTTGTTTTACTTGCCTGTCCAAATAACCATTTGGGCTTTTGCTTGTGTAAATGATTTGCCATCATTGGAAACGCGAGTAGAACATTGTGCCGGTTTGGAATGTTGTCGATTATCTTTTCCCAAATCTACATGAGCACAAAGAAGGATTTTAAATATGTAACGGTAAGGAAAATACATTTCATCACATGAAATATAACAACAATACTTACTGTAAATCCGTAGAAGCGGAGGTCATGGATGCCATTTTTGTAAAACATACAACTTTTACTCAAGCTTTCGGTAGTTTACTACTACCTTCATCAGGAGAATACTGATAGAATAACAAGAGTAAACGATAATGTTGAATTGATGCTTATTGAGTAATTAGTATTTTACCTCTTCGGGAAATACGGTGAACAAGCTATACAGCTCCATTTTATACAGCCAGTGTCTTTATAAAAAAATATGACACTTTGTGTCAGTAGTGTTAAAAACTTTCTAACAAACTTTTATCTATTTTTTTTGTTTCAGTTTTTCTACCTAATGCATAATGACATGTTTTTATAAAATCACGCATTCAATAGTCAAAAAATGTATTGCAGTTTTAAACTCTTTCTGATTAGAAAAATATTCAAGAGTGAAAAGCAACGTAAAAGGTTGCTGCACAACTCACGGCAACAGCTGAGCTATTTGTTTCTTGCTGAGCTTTCGCTCTGCTACATTCTGACCATTTCGTATACCCAACAGCTTACTGTTTGCATTCCGGGTTGGCATGGCTGTAAGTAAATACACTTTTCATGTACCCCTTGAAAGGGTCAAATTTTGACTCAAAATGCACCAAAAAGAAGAGAGAACACTTGAATTTTGTTTGCTTTTATTACGATTTTGGGTAATATTTTTGTTGCGATTTGATACAAAACAAATTCTAATTGGTATTTGAGTTATTTTACGGAAAATAATAGAGGTACCTATGTATACCTAAATATTGTAATCGTATAATTTATTTAGAAATATTGTTCACTGTCTTCTTAATCTTAAATGCCTCGTACGTGTAGACAAGACTGCCAGCAGTACTGTAAAAAATGAAAATAATTGTGATATTAAATTATCTTCAAATAATCGATGCAACAAAATAATATTTAACGTTTGAATTTTTTAAATACCATATATTTAGTCCAATGAAGTTAACCCAGTTGAACACGTAATCTCCCCCGACAAACATTCCACCATACGTGATTACGATACCCTTTAGACAACCTACTACCATAGTGGTTAAAGCCGAGTTTACATGGGTACACAATACGACGCTGATATTCAGCACAAAGCCCAAAAAACAAGTTGACAGGAATGCGGCTACAAAAATGTAATTGTTCCAGCTTTCGAATTCTACAGCCTTTAATCATACAATATGTTGTAATTTTAGTTGTTTCTAACTTTCCTTTTATAATTTCATTCAATTAAAAACCAACGTACCCGGTCAATATCTCCAGTAAGTTTGGCAATTATCAAACCTGGTATGAAGATAAATAAAGAGTTGTAAAAAAGTAGTCCATATTTTCCAAAGTTGGTCGTGTCTAGCTTTTTCTTTATATACACTCCATTTCTGAATTAATGAAAAAAATGTGCATGATATTTATTCTAGTTTCTTATGAAATAAAGTTTTTAAAACTTACGAAGCTGTAAAACAGTTGTTAATCGTCACCATCAAATATCCGTAAAAGCTAAAACTGAGATCGTTTGCTGCAGCAACTAGTGATCCCAGTATCATTGTAAAAACTGAGAATTGTACTGTCAATGTGGGTTTCGATCTATGGAAGAAGCAAAACGTAAATTTTATAATTTGAGATAATTTACCCACTTATTGCTTAAGGACTCAAAAAAATGCAGATGATCCCATTCAAACTCAGGCGATTAATTACCCCAGTATAATAACCTCAGCAATTATTGTAAAAAGTATGGAAAACTTGCGGAGTGCCGAAAGCATGGGTAGACTGACAGCCTTGGTTCCACCCAGCCCAGAGTAGGCGTTGCCCATAAATAAAAATGGCAACGGAAATATCTATCAAATTGTAATTCATATAAGTAGAAATGAATGTTAGTTGTATAGGTTTAAAATTTGTGTATATTGTTATTTAAAGCTTGCCAAGCAACTAAATTACCCTCCTGAAAGTGCCACGTTCCAACTGAGGAAATTCTATTAGCTTCAACTCTCGGGCTGAAAATAAGACAACAATTGCTGTTCCGATTTGACCCAGAGCCACAACTTGATAAGAAGGAAACCTAAAATATTGCAAATTTTCTCGATAAATTCAAAGAATTTTGCTAAAGCACTAAACTTTAAAAAATTGAAACTTACTGGTACGTTGTCAGCACTACTTTGTTTTCCATTGTCATTACGGTACATGTCAGCACATAAAACAATGCTGCGCCAATGCGAATCCATAACGGGTGTTCCTTTTTCTCCACATGTGTCTTAAATTCTCCTGATAAGGTACTAATAGGAATTTTAACATCCAACCTATCATATAAACTGGAAATATTTCCACTCTCAGTGTTAGTCTTGCTATCTTTTGAATTAATTAAATGCTCGGACTCAGACGTTTGCACTGAAACATTATAAAGTTTTGGACTGGGTACTTTGTTTTTGGACACGGTGAATATGTTGGTTCCAGTCATATTAACAATCGCTTTGGGCTTTGGCAAGCACAAGTAAAAAATGGAACTTGATGTACAAAATCACATCCTGGCTTTAAACTTTATTCAAAGGAGTTTGGTTTAAAATGGTTTTAGTATTAGGTAACATTTAAAACTGCTTTAAAATTTTAATGTTTTCTGATTTATGAAATATTATTTGTAAGTAGGAACGTCGACAGACTACTACACTTTTACTGCATGAGCCAGTAAGCTATACGGCAAGGAGCACCTAATAAGCAATGAAATTTATTTTCTTACATTTTTCTATGAACACTGAATTTCTGATCCGTACTAATATTAACAGGTGTCATACATTGCAATGTGGGCCTAGATCCCGTTTACTAAATTTAGTCATGCATAAAGTTAAAGAAAGGTACATGTTGCTATGTGCTATGTAAACCCACAGGTTCAATCTGGCAGAGTCTACCCTTAATGGAACATTGTTGGGTATCAGGGTTGAAATAAGCCATCCAAGCAAAATGCTATGTGCGGAAATATCTTTACGAATTATACATTACATATACAAAAACCTTGTACTTTGTTTGAAAACGTTTTCTTTTTTTAAGTCTTGCGACACTAAAATGAAACAATTCCCTGCAATACTGAAAAGGCGTGTATTAAAAACCATGCATACTGACAAACACAATTCCTTCAAATTTACATTTTAAGGATTGATAGGCTTTTTAGGGATCTCGCAGTATTGGTGCAGCTAAACATAGCCAATATGAAAATTTGGTTTGTAAAGTAAGCAGTGAAATAAATAGATTTGGAGTAATGAAGAGCTGTTTTGTTGTAAGCAGTTTGAGTCTGAAACCTGACAGTGTATTTATCAAGCCATTCGTTTTGAGGAAAGATTCTTTCCGAAAGAAAAGAAATTTTTATTTCAAATTAACCATTTGATATTTTACAGAGGAGAGGACGCATTAAATTAGTGTAGCAGTAGAAACTTAGGTTATTAATTTACGATATAAGATATTTTTATTAAGTATCTGCGATACTTAATAAGATTATATTCCAGCCGTCCGGCCGTCCAACGAAACGCGTTTTTCTCAGCAATGGCTACTCCAAATTTAAAAAAACTTAGCATAGAGATACTAGAGGCTCTTGCAATTATTTGCAATAATATTTGGAAATAAGCTTTTATTAAACACTTGATGAGCATTATTTGTTACATGTGTACAACCTATTGAATAAACAAGCATACTTTCCCAATATTATAATATTTCGTCACAACGTGTTTTCGCTGTAATCACAATTATACACTTGTTGTACTATTTATTAACTACCAGCAGCATTGCATTCTGAGGTATTTTTGTAACGTTTTTGGGCATTATTTTTCATGTAATTCAACACTGTTGGTTTTGGTAGTTAATCATTTACGAAGGTTCTTGTTTTTATTACGATCACACTTACCGCTCCAAATTTATTGAATTGCTTAAGCCTACTAACAATTTGATTTCCGCACCTCAGTTTTAGCGAAAGTTTCTGAATGGTTTTGAAACATCCAGAAAGTTTTGTAAATAGTTCTATCAGAAACACAGCAGCTGTTGTCAGCAGTGCATAAATATAAATAATCATTGCACCCATCATTTTTTGGAGATTTATAGCGTCAACGTTCCGTAACATATACTCTTCGTCAGAGAATTCATTCTGCTTTCTAGCTTCCCTGACGAATCGCAGATTGAGTCGTTCTACATACGTGGACCAGTCATTCCATACGTTCTGTAAGCCAGATTGTTCCAACCACAAAAAAGATTTCTTGTACCAGTACCTATTCAACTCAACAAGTTGAATATATATATGGAGTTTATGTAGTAGAAGCGAACGGGAGTCTCAAAGCATTCGACATTATATTCTGACATTATTGACTGTAATACAGTCACTGTATTCGTTTCAGTTTAAGATCTAATTGGCTTTGTAGTACAGGATATACATATTTTTGACGAAGAAATTTGGGAATATATGTTTCAAAAGTGCCTGGATTCTCTGGAAAGTGTACGCCAGAAGTCAGCATAGACTATACTCCGTGGGAAATAAAGTCTTGCTTAAAATCAGCTTTAAGCCGAGTTAATTGCTTCAATGCGTCAGCTATCCATACAATTCTATAACCATTTTGAAAAATTTCTTTAAGTGTCTGCATGGGTCTTATTTTCACTGGCACAATAGCTAAACTTGTAATCATGTTTTCGTAATAACTTTGTATCACCATACCAAGAAACAAGGCAGTTAACAGGTATGACCTTAATAATTGCTGCTTTGTGACTACAAAAAAGTTTTTGCTTTTTATATCTCCTGAATGCAGACGTAAGAAAAATGAAAACACAATAACAAACACAAGTATCCACATATGCGTTTGCAGAGGTTGTATCCAAACCATAAAATCGAACTCAAACCCATAAGTTTTTTTATGATGAGCCTTGTGGCAATAAAGTAGCCGGATGACGTCATAACTTACAACTTCAAAACCAGTTTCGAGCACTTCAATTTTAAATTTGTCCGTATGAACAAATCGTTGAAGATATTCAGCAACTTTACTACGAAATGGCAGAATGTAAAACCTAGATTCTATATCGATGGCAACGTTTAGTAGAAACATTGGATCACCTAACTTGAAAAAGATGCAAGTACCGTTATGAACATCTTGAATCAAGGTTATTAGCGTTTTGACTTCTTGGTTGCACACAGGTAAAAATTTGAGCATACTCTCAGTACAAACTGTAGGCGAAATCCAGGAGTATTTTGTGTCTTGTATGGGCTCATATATTACTGAAACTTGGCTTGAAAGTTTCCAAAAGTGTAAGCGATGTAGTTGGACAGGATCAATTGCACCAATTGAAACGCTGGGCAGGTTTTTTAAAGGAACTTCTTATTTCATATGGTTTAAAATAAACATCTGACGATTTTTAATGCTCACGGTTAGTATTGCTGGAATAAAAGGTTTACTCTGTTCTATTACGAAATTGTGCAGATTGCTAGGACAATTTTTTATAAGCACCAGGAGAGTTTGTGGAACCGCAAGCAGCCTGACGTAACGTAACGAGTAATATGCTCGAGCAAGTTTCTTAGGAAACATTGGACTATTTTGTGGATATTCTGGGTACGTATTAAAAGGATTGAACATCGTATCCGGTGGATAGTACGGTGTGCACACGGGTTGAATAATTACACAGAACTGTTGGTGACTTAGCTTTATTTGAGGTCTAGATGCAATAACATAGGCAATGTTCTCTACCAAACGATAATTTCCTAATGTGGGAATAAGAGGAGTAGAAACAATAGAAAATTGCACATATGATAACGATATGGAATAGTTTGGAATGCAATTGACAAATATGTTTGCAGTACCAAGAAATCCATATAGGAAAAAGACATAATTGTCTATTTGCTTGTTACCTATGTTGTCTATGAGGTCTGGTAAGCACGAGATTTCAAAAGCCGTGGAAGCTTTCTTGGTAAAAGCTGTAAATAGTAAAACCTCATAAATTATTATTCGGAAGCGCATTGTAAAAAATATTTCGAGAAACTGGACGTACTAAAAAATAAGGCAAATAAGATCCTTGTTCTAAAAACTTACAATTGCTTCAAAGTTCCACTGGTACTCAATTATGGTTCAGATAAGGAATATAAGCAGTTGAAAATATGGTGTGCAAGAAAGTTTTGTCTTGTCATTTACGAGTATAATTTGAAACACATGTTTTTCTAAGATAAACTAAACAGTAGTCACCACGCCTCTGTTATGATGAAGTTATGTAAGATGCGCAGTTGTAATTTAATTACATATCTGTAAAATGTACCCGATTATTTTTTAAACTGGAATTAACAATTGCGTACAAATTTCTACACTATAACTTAAATAAGCTTGCGCTATTTAGTTGTGGTATTTATTGAAACACTGAACTATTTTACGCAATTTACCGTTTGATATTTAATTGTTTCTGAACATGAATCCTGCAAACATTCAAAATAGATAATGTCAAAGTTTTAGCCTTCCTTAAATGGAAAATACAAGAAGAAATATACATAGTTTCGTACATAATATGCTCCAATTAACCTTTCAATTGGCATGTAAGATTAAACTACAATTGTTTCTTCTTAGCAACACTGGTTCACAAAATAAATAACTGGGATTAAAATTAACGTGACCAATAAAATCATAAATTAACGTCTTGTTATTTTAACCAGTTTTATAGCAATTAGCTCAGAGACATGGACATTTTGTTTTGAATGATTAGTTCTCTTACAAGCTAAAGATGCTATGAAAATGAATTATAATGTACAAGCAGTTTCTTTATTATTTTCAGCAAATACATAACAATACGTAAATTATGTATTTATTCAATAAAAATGCTAAAGAAGTGTTGTAAAATGATTGATATTTTAGTAGTCAATGTTACTCTGTTGTATTTAAAACAGTTGGTATTTATTTCAGACTTGTACTGACAATTCTTGATGAATTTGCTTACAGGGCTGACAGCTTCGATGGGTTTTGTCGTTCCCGGAAAAGCGAGTATAATCCAAAACTCACCCAAGTAGGAGGACATTTTACATAATAATAAAAGTGCATGCGCATTTTTGAACGGAAATACAGTAGGTAGGTATGTACCTAATAAAAAATTGAATGCACTTTTACAGTAGTTCGTTTATGCAAAACTCAAATGCTATGAATCCTATCAGGATAATGACAAATTAAAGCATAAAGGCAGTTCACACAGGTAAATGGATAAATCCAGATGAATACGAAGGAAACCCATAAGGAAGAAAATGTGAATCAAAGAGTGCCTATTACCGCATGCAGTAAACTAAATACGACTTGTTTTATTTTGCGGCATTCTTCTCTAAAAGGTGTATTCGAGCAATGTATAGAGTATATATGCCTATGTATGCCTTTTCATAGTACAGAATACTTTGTAGATGGGAGTTTGACCTTTGAATTTCTATTGTTTTATCGTCGAAAAAGGAACTGCCTCGATCCAGTATAAAGACAAAGAAGCATTTCTCAAGATAGGACATTTTCACAGTTCAGAATATTTTTTGTAGATGGGAATTTACATTCACAACTTCAGTAATCCGTTCAAATCTGACCTTTACACATAAATACCTATAACCAAATATACATTACAAAAATGGCTCAAAGTAGTCAAGCATATAGAAACCATTGCAAGCTTCCAGGATATTTAGGGCTTCTTAAGGGACATTGATTGTTGTAGGGTATACGTCAATATAGTTTTTTCTGTACTACACAAACTTGATAATGTGTGAAGAAAAACTAATGGTGAGGTAGCGTTAATGTTTTACGCATTTCTACACCTAAGACATTGGAGACGCATTATTTTTTAAAGTAAAATCATAATCAAGCAACAAGCATATCCCCAAAAACAGTTTTATTTCAGTTTTCTCTATTACCCGGAGCAGTTGTTTATGTTGCAAGATTCACTTCTTCTAATTTATTTTAAGAGTAGTTCGTAAATGAACCGTGCCAACTAGATTTCTTTAACGTTACAAACCATTAGTGAGTTATTGATTTCTGAAGTGAGCATTTTCATTTTATTTGTTCTAGTAATAATAAATACCAAAGGGCATAGTTATCCAAAGATTTTTTTGTGGCAATTGAAACACAAGCACAAACATGTCAAATGAAACACCTTGGAACGTACGACTTAATTGGACTGGTCGCATAACCAGCCCTGAACAAAACCTATCAGTTACTTCTGGAGAAACATCTTACATTTACTCTGTAAAAACGTCTTCTGATAAGGAAAATGACCCAAAACTGGGTCTGAAGTTCTCATTGAAATGCTTTGGTAGAACTGGACCAGTAAAAGGGAGTGGACCGTATACCTTTACTGACAACGAAGGTTTATCTTTGTACGCTGAACCTCTATTGATGAAAAAATACCTTGCGGAGAAACTGATGCTATCAGTTGAAGCATCAGTTTCAATTTCGGATGTTGCCAGTCCAATTAATTTTATCCCTCGTACTCCCCGTTTGCTAACATTTGGCTCAAACTCTGGTGCAAAAGAAAACATCAAATGCATGATAAGAGAATTGGCAGCCTTGTCGCAGTGGTCGGGTTTACATCCCTCTGAAAATGAATGGGCGTCACATCCCAGAATGGAATATAGCAACACTTTGCTTCTATCCGTACTCCTGAAAGTAAATGTTATCAACACCAATATTCCCAAATCGTTAAGTAGCAGCAGTCCTACTTTTCAATTGATTGAGGACTTCAATGCTTTGTATGGATCCGAAAATAACTTGTCAGATATCAAACTACAATCCAGAGATAACATGATCATCTCAGCCCACAAATTCGTTTTGGCTGCAAGAAGTCCAAACTTCCGTCATCTACTTGAATCCGAAGACCTTAGTATAGACCAGCCCCTGTTGATTAGCAATGTGGATGCTAAACCACTGCTTGCCATTTTATACTGGATGTACTCTGGCAATTTGTCGGAAAATGCGGGAAATCTGGTGGAAGAAATGTATAAAGGCAGCAAATACTTTGAGTTGGAAGACTTGTCAAATGACATAGATGCCAAAATGATTACTCTTTGCAACAAGGATAATATGTACCAAATGATGCAGATTGCTAAAACCAATTCACTTCAGAACGCAGAAAAAGATATTTTGGAATTTATAAAAACGTAAGTCTAGCTACATTCTGTATTAAACTTATTTTTTGGTTTGATTTCATTTCATTAAGTACTAGAACTTTTTTGTTTTCATTTTTTTGTTTTTAGCAACATCAACAATGAACAAACTGGAAAAATTAAAACATCTTTAACATCAATCAAAACAGCTATAAAATCAGCAATAAAATGGCGGCAAGAAGTACTTCCAATCAACAAATTTCTTCGCAATTTGTTTTACCTTGATGATATTTGCGTTATAGTGATTTCCATAAAATTTCTATTAACATACTTTTTTATGCAAAATTTTTAGTCTCCTTGTAGTATTTTTCAAGTGTCAAGTAATATTTATCAAAAAGAGAACAATGTCCAAAGCGCTTTATGTTTTTAAGTAACGTGATTATGTTTTAGCCATTATTGGGAATAAGACAACTTATAATCATTAATCGTCTTCATCAAAGGCGAACGCTCTCATGATGTAACTGTTTCCTAATCCATTTTAAATTGAAACATTATTGCCTCGCTGTGAGCTGGTGTAATATTGTCAGATATATGCAAATACAAAATAAATTTAAATGTATTCAGAGACACTACTGGTCTACGTACACAAACAGATTTGTGTTTGTAAGTTAGTTTTTTATACCTAATAAATGTTAAGTGAAAAGTCAAGTTAAATATGAAATCTAAATGATAGCCGCTTGTTATTAAAGTAAAAGCGTGTTGTGGTATGCAGTGTGCAGTGTGCATGACATATTATGATTATAATGGTATTAATGGTTACAAATTATACTTAAGTTAACGCTTCCAATTAATTTATTCAATTCTAGAATGAAACGTTTTCCAATAATTATTACCATGTTGCAAATTGGGTATTGGTAAGGTTACAATCAAATATATGTAAATACTATTTCCACCAGTTTGTGGTAGTCCACAATATAGTGCACTAGCCTTTTGTACAAATACAAATGCACGGTAATATTGTTGTTACTCTTGATTTAAATATATACTGTTTTTCTTTAGAAATTATCCTAAGAGACATAGCTACAATTACAACTACGATGTTGACTCTGATATTTTTTCATAGTACGTTTGATCTGTTTATAACAAAATAATCTTTTTAACAAACTGTAAATAAAAATGTTATACGTCTACTCAACGCTCAATGTTGTTTTTGAAAATTCCATTTTATTCCTTTTGTGTATCTATAATTCATTGCAAAAATCTGTCATTGGTAATGTGAGGATTTTACATATCGTAAACGTTTATTTGATGAAAATATAGAATAACCCATCCTAAGAACTATTCTCTGGAGTAATCTTGGATAGGTCTATTATGTTTTTGCAACAACTGATTTAAACGTTGTATGGCGTTTTTTGTATTGCTGTGGTCATGGTCGGTTCTTAAAAAACGGTCTGAGCAAGAAATCGGCAGATCCCACATTCCAGGGCAATTTTATATCTATCTACAATGATAATTATAGAGCTGACGAGGAAACTGATTTACTTTCGGTTTGTATTTTATACGAAATTTGAACCGGGGTTCTGGTACGCCTTAAAAAATCTTGAAACCTTTACTTTCTCCAGGATGATCCTTTGATATGTATAAAGCTATACAATAAAACCAGTATCACAAAATCATTATGCCGCATTCCTCATTATCGCTCCTGACCCTTTACATTGTAAACTTTCTGCGCACTAGTTTCTGATTTTACCTTTCAATTTCGCTTGTAAAACTTTCTCCGTCTGTCAATACTCACAAAGTCTAGCAGTTAATGAAAAAATTACGTAGCCATATATGCTTTGCTGGTATTTAACAGCTGTCTTAATAGCTTATCAACAAACGTCATAAAATTTTTCAATGAAACCAATGTTTCGTTGATTGAGCCCTCATTACTGAAAAGTTATAAATTTGGATTTTATCTAAACTGTGATCAATATCGGTCATCAGTTTTACTTTGTCAATCTGTTTTTTTGCATTAACTGGGTAAAACATTCCTGCTGGGTTGATTATTTTAAAATTTTAAATTAATAAATGACCTTATTCAAGTTCTCACTAGTTGGGCCCGTGCCTTAGATTTTCAACCACAACTTAAATGGTTATAAGTTATAACTAATAGCTCATTCGGAAGGGGGATATAAGTGCTACTACCTCACAGTCCAGTTGTGTCTCGATTTGGTTGTGCATAAATTTAATATAATAATTTATCATATTATATTTTGTAACTTCGACTTCTAGCATAGGTGATGCAGATGCTTGTTTTGTTCTTTTCGACAAAGTGTAGAGCCATAACAGGAAATCAGTAACAAGTTTAAATTAAAAATTATTTTTCAATGTTTCGGATTAGCAATCATTTTATTGATACATTATAAAAAATTATTCTTATAATTAATAAGCAGTTGAAAAAAACTTACTATCTATGCTTAACCACTACAGCTTACGTCAACGGCACCGGGACGACATCATCACTTATTATCCATAGGCTTCCTGCTAATTTGTTACCAGTATCTTTTGCAAACACTTTATGTACATCGTCTCCACTTAGTCCCTGATCATTGTAAATATACAATCGTTTTCCATCAGTGCCCCTCGCTGATAAATGAAACAACCAAAGATCAGAATTTTCACTTCCAACTAGCTTTGTCTTTTGCTCCTTTGTTGGCCAAACTATTTCCCACTTTGTAAATTTGTAAGTTTCATTAAAAACCATAACAGTATTCAGACTGCTGCATAAATTAACATTGTACTTGCCATCTTGTTCCTTCAAACAAAGAAGTTTACAATGAAAATTACCATTAAGATACTCTGGATAAAAGAATAGAACGTATTTCTTTGAGTAATTGTCTGGTTGGTGTTCCGCATTTCTAAAAGACCAGCTCTCCACAAGTTGCATGCTGGCATGAGTATGTACTCTCCTGAAGCATTCTTCATGCCGGTTATTAGTGGTCATTCCAAGATACTCTTTTGATTTAAAATTTTCTATTTGGAAACTGTCTTTTGCAATGCGAGTAAACGGCACAGAAAATCTTTTCAATGAAACATCTGTGGCCCATTGTTCCCTGTTGGAATACATTCCTGGACGGTTACGAGTCAACAATGAGAGTAGCATAATCTCATCTGGATTCTTAGAACCTTCTATTTGGAATGCGAGTAAATGGTACTGCACTAAAGTTTCTCAGTAAAATTTTTGTAGCCCGTTGTTCCGCATCCTTGTTCAAATACACTCCTTGACGGTTATAAATCAACCATGCTAATTGCATAATCTCATCTGGATTTTTAAAACCTGGCAATAGTTGATGCGCTAAAAACTTCCAGCAAACCAGTTTATACCTATGTAACCTTAAACCGTTCACAAAGTTGACAATTAAACTAAAATTAGTGACATTGTTGGCATACGCCTTGCTTAGTAAATTAAGCAATACGTCTGCCACTGTTTCAAAATAAAAGTTACCAAAAAGGCTAGACATATTTTGAGTTGTTTTCTGTAGTATTAAAAATTCCCAACCTACAGTCAGTTTGGATAATTGGTTGGAAATTCCTTGAGACCGTTCTAATGTGTGATTGCTAGAGCAATTTTTAGAAACTGTGTCGAACCAAACAATATCGTAATTTTCAGTTAAGCCATGCTCAATAAATAATTCCATTACTGCATTCAGTCCAGTTATTTGAAGAGTATAGCCAATGACACCAGCCGATTTTTCAAGCCACTGAGCAATTAGTTGTGCGTTATTTACATTTCCATCAAAAATTAACCTAATAATTTCCGGAACGTGATCAGTATAGTTGCTGAGTGTTTGTATTAATTGTGATGCCGGAATAAATTTTCGACGGGAAACAAGCCCAATCACATTGTAAAATTTCAAAAGATTTTGTGATGTGGTATGAACTGGGTTTGAGCAAAATGATTCATGAACAAAATTTGAGGTATAATCAAGTTTTACTAACTCTGAGTAAAATTTGTAAGATTCTAACGAATTTTCAATACTAGATAATTCAATGGAAACCTCATCAAACAGAATGAAACTTACTTGTTCCAAAATTTCAACAATTTGTGTATGGTTTATTGTGCTAGCACACGCAGTAATGTTTATATAGCGATTTACCCCAGAAAGCCTAACCACAGCCTTGTTCAGAGAATCAAAGTTACTCGGGTGAATCAGAGTCAACACTTCAGATTTATATTTGTCTAAAAGTTCACTAAACAATTTATTAATTTCCACTTTAATCGACATCTGAAGCTGTGGCAAAAGTTGTGAGCTTATGTTATTCCATGTTGTAGTTTTCAGTTCTTGTAATTGATTCAGAGTAGAATGATATATAAAAGGAAGTTTATTCTGTGGCTGTTGTTGACCATTAAATATAGTTTTATTCAGGAATCGAATCAGCTTTAAATTTGCCAAGGACAATCACTGGTATCCAATTCTGGGCAAGCCAGTGTCTTGTAGGAACAGGTTTTCTAGTTTAATTAGAGTCGCTGTAGTATCAAGGGATGAATTGCGTGCTGAGTGTGCCGAAAATATTTCTACATCGGTCTCCAGCATAATTGTAGCGTTTATGGCGCTTGAGCTTGTCATTTGATTTTCAAACGCATGCAAAAACATTTGTAAGTAATCGATATATACAAAATTCTGAATCGTTCCATTCGTCTTAGAGTACAAGGCGTCAAGAATATTTGGAAAAATTGTAGTTCTAACTTTGTTTTGCAAACTATGCCGAACTGACTGGCTGAAACTTGTAACAGTGGAATTCGTCCATGGCAAAATATTTGTAACAAGATGATTTACTTTGTGTTGAAAGTCAGTTAAATAAGTTTGAATTTTTGTAATTGGGCCACAAGTCATTGGAAGTTGTAGAATCAAAACACTTCGACTGTCAATATTTTTACTGTTCAACAGACTTTGCGCTAAAAGTATCTGTCGTTGTAAAACATATTTTCCTTTGGTTTGGATTTGAGAATTGTCATACGATTTTTGAAAAAATTTAACAACTTTTCAAATTTTTGGTAAACTCTTGACATTAGTTCATTGTCACGTAATGAGTCTTCAGCACCAGTGAAATTATTGACCTGATGTATAAAAATAAGTCCAATTGACTTCTGTGACCTTTTCAGATCTTTGAGTTGATGCACTATGGACTTAAAGAACTGATCTAGTCTAACGGAGTCTGAAACGCTGTTTTGATGCTTTAGTAATTGTTGCTTGAAAATTGGACAAGCGTTTGATGGACTAAATTCTGATCCTAGCTGATCCACACTTAATGTTTTTCCAAGTAAGAAGATGGCAACTATATTAAGGACAAATAGTGCAGCCATTTTTAAGATAGCTTTGAAACAACCTTGAATTTTTAAATTAAGATTGCAATTTTAATAAAGTTTAGATGATCCTAATTGAAAACATTAGCAATTATTTCAGTCGAAACCAACAATCACAACAATTTTTTGTAAGTCATACCAGTTTTTATGCAATTTGCAATTTTGAAACCTTAGCTCATAATACATGCATTTGTCTTGGTTGCTGGTTGCAGACCAAGATTTCCTGAGTTAAAGTGTGGTGTACTAAAAAATCTAGCCACTACTTATTTAACAGGCCAGGCATATTTTATGTTGTTGCATTCAAACTATACTCTTTTACTGAAGGATAAAAAAAAATTTAAGAAGTACCAAACCACGTCACATGTAAATGGTAAGGAAGAGTTTGCGTCAAATTAGCGGTAGAAATCATACACGTGTAAATGATTAAATTGCTTTCATTGCTTTCTTATGCGGCGGCACGTGGGCTTGTTATCATTTCTGAACATTGTATTAGTTAATTAGTAGTTTTAGTCGTTATGCGGTACACTACGTCAGAAAATTATCATAACAATTTGTGACGTACAGTAAAATATTGCGGTTTTTCTGGCGTTAACTTCCAAAAAACAGATTTTATTCCAGATCATAGATTCTTTCTCAGGTTTCAGGACTTGGAAGCGCCTTTTAGGTATATTATGAATAAACACTTATTACTGTTTTACCCCCAAGCATTTAAGGGTATAAAACACAAGTTTCATTCGAACCTTTTCCATTTGCAATTCATATAAAGACAAAACAGACGTTTCATTGGGGTTTTGCTAAATCAAGCCCATTACTAAAGCCGCAGCCAAAAATCCTCCTCACGATCCTAACTTTAACATTTTTGAAAGAAAGAATTGTTCGCAATCTTAATGTCCCATATTTTAACTTCCAATTCGTTCTAATGTAAAGTAACATGCTCAGTATTTAAATTGCAAGTGATATGATGTCTTGGTTTTCTTTTAGCTTTGCATAAACTGCTGTGATGAACAGAATGGACAACCAAATGCGATAATATGATTATGATTCCAAGGATTTAAATTTTTTAAGCATCACTATTTCCCGATTGAACGATAGTCAGCAAGTTTAAGTCCCCATAACAAACCATTAAAAGAAGCTTGCTGCTATAGATCAATGACTTCTTAATATTAGATTATTACAGAAAAATCAAAATTACAAAACCTCAGAAACTATAATGCTTGCAAAAATTCTACTCACTCGGCAAGCAAATGAATTCATTAATTTGTAGTTGCTCCTGCTAATGCCTACTAGATGGAAATATTGGAAAAGCGAATCAACTTAGACCATTTCAGAACTACGAAACTTCTTTCCAAGGGTTTGGAATTTTGTAGAAAGTAAGTTCTTAAAAGACCAGTCTTAGGAAGGGGACCTCTCAACGGATTCTGGAAACTTTACAAAAGGCTTTTAATCCCTCCAGATAATTAATTGCGTCTGTCACTCAGCGTCTATTAACTTCACTTATTGCTAATTTCAAGACCCTTACAAAACTGTGAAAGTTGGTAAATCAGACAAGAAACAAAATTCAAAGGGAATCCATCCAAAACGTTCTGAATGTGCAGTGAAATAATGCACCTCACTAAATGGGTTTGGTCTAATTCAAAATTTCAACGCATTTTTCACATTCCAACAGCACGACAATGAGTGAGACTAGTGCAATTACGCGACTACTTGTTGCAACCTAAACGGGTTGAGAAGAGCAACAACAGCGGACGACACTCCAATGTTTGTTCTACTTCCAGATAAAACCCGAATGTTTTTGTTCTTCCCCATTCCACATTCCCAAGATATTAAAGTTGAGGTAATTTATGCATTAAATTTTTTAGACATTGTTTATTGAATAGACAAACATTTCATTAAATAAATTTGGTGGTAAATCGTTAATTCCTGTATTTGTCAATTTATCAGATAGCGCTTCATGAATTCAAACGGTGCAATCAAGCATTTCAGAAAGTATTTATCAAATTTACTTAGGCAAAATAGTGTAAACCGCTTGCGGCTAATACCTAAATATTTAGTAAAATACTTAATAAGAAGTCTAGTCGAGTATGGGAGACCGCAAAGTCACAGAAAGAACAAAATTACTAGTAAAGGGAGTTTGTTCTCAATTGTTCCCTAATTATAAAACAAGCAACTAGACTTTACTTTTTTTAAAGCACGACGAAGACTTCAGCTTACCAGCATTTGTGTTACTTACTCAAGTCCTAAAAATTAAGCTCCTTAATCCGCTGAACCCAAAATACCAAGTACCTGTTTCTTACATAGTACCCATACCAAAATTCGGTCTATGAGCTAATGACATGTAAAAACAAAGCTTGATCAGCCCATTTCCCTTAAGCTAACCTACTAGTATATAGTTTAAATTATTATCACTTTTAACGTATCCTACGTGCTGTAGGGTCCTTCCAATCCTAAAATGTTGTTTTTAGCACACTCGTAACTTAGTGGGGAAAATAACAAGTCATTTGGTTTACCTGTTGTGTACTAGGTAGAAACTCACCACTTTAGAGTACTTTTGTTTAGTTTCGTTACACTTTGAGACTGCACTCCATTACGTTTCCCATTTCAATTTTATTGCAGATAAATATTTGTTAACACAGCTTTATTTGCAAATAATCAGAATTGTATTTAAAAATGGCTGCTAATGAACAAACAGTAGAAAGAGGACCTCTCCACGTGTTTCCTTTAGAGGTAAGCCAACTTATATTTAAACCTAAAGTTTCCAGTGAATCTTTTAGATTATTTGTGTTGTCTTGAATATTTATCAATTATGTTTTGTGTTCTAGTTATGGATTCTGATTCTGAATCGAATGGATGATACCATTGAAAGATATCATACGCTTTTGTCACTACCTGAGCTAGATGCTCTTTTGTGGACAGAAAAACCGAAATTGTATTTTGGAAAGGTACATAATGGAGAAAATCAGAACATTGAATTATTTTAAATTCAATATGTAATTTAAAATTTATCTTAAATTCCTTCAGGTACTTTCCATGCTTGGCGAATTTTTAACCACAAGCGACATTCTTACTTCTCGTCAAGTGTGCAAAATGTGGCACCACGATCTGCACAATCTGATAAACAATCATCCATTTCACGTGACTTACAATGAAGATCCCCAAAATGGACTACCGCTGAATACATTGGAAATAAATAAACGTTGCTCTTTGTTCAAGTTGAGTACATCAAATCCAATACTCAGATTTTGTAACGGAAATAGAATCAACCAATTTTTAGAACTCGCAGAGAACAAGAACTTCTCTGGGAGATCAATTTTTGGAAAAACTGTCTATTTTGATCCGTCACCAAGAACGGAAATTTCTAGCGAACAGTATGTAATCAGAAGCCTTGAGTTTTTAGACAAGTTTGGAAGGCAAATAAACCATTTAGTATTAAGCAGTCATCGAGAATTCGAAACTACTGTAAATTTCTACAAGCGACTTCGTGCTATATTAGGGCGCACTCCAAATTTGAAGTCTCTTAGCATTAATATTCAAAATCAAGATGACACAAACTGCCTATCCCTACTCATGACGAGACGTCCATTGCCTTCTTTGAAATTTCTGGAAACTGTTCGTATAGGATATGATCGCAATGGAATAAATGCAAACATTTTGGATGTTCTTCTTTCCCTTGCTGAACGAGAAGGATCGAGAGTTCGAAAATTAGTTATTCCGCAACTGCATCATGTCCCTAGTTTTAAAACCTATAGCTCAGCTTTTTGCAACTTAACCGAGCTTGAAATTCATGAAGGGTTTCATGAAGACTTGTTTCCACAGTTAATGGGAAGTAAAATACAAAAACTTGTAGTAACCGACGTTCGTTATTTCAGACCTCTCCAGATAAATCCGTCTACAGAATTCAAACTACGACTTGATTTAAGTGAACTGCGTGTACTACACACCCATATTTTTTATATTCCCGATAATTGTCCTATGCGACTTGCCAACCTTCATACATTACGCCTTTTAGACGATCAATATTTAGATTACAATTTTTTACTGCAGTTTCCGTCGCTTAAATTATTGGAGATTGAGAAATATCCAGAGACAGAAATGAGCACGCGTCGATACTTAGAGTGTCAGGGGTTTGGCAAGAATGAAATCACCAAAGAAATGGTAAACTGGGTTTATTCCGGTCCAGTTAAAAACTCGCCAGTTTGGAAGTGGCTTCCAACTCTTAAGCAGATAAGAGTTTGCAGTCTAAATACAGGAACAACTGGACATTTGACTTTGAAAAGATGGACTACGTTTTGTCGGCCATAGTAATATCACGAACTGAACGTTATGCAGATACATTGTTGTGAGATTTTATAAATTTAAAATGCGGGCAAGTGTTGCTGCATCCGAAGTGAATGGTAGGCATAGATTTAATTTTTTATATTTTGTAACTGATATGTAACTACAAATGTCTACATATATATAACATGTATACAACATGTATATAACATGCATGTATAATATAGGTATTTTCATAAAATTGAATAAATTGTAACATAAGATTGCATGATTAAAATAGGTTTTACAACCATACACATTTTAACAATGTATATGTACCTTACACCACAGTACATTGTTTGTTTTGCTTGAGCAACAAAATAATAGCATATTAATAAAAATGTTTAAACTTATTATCTTGATGGCTACCTGTAGCCGATGGTAAACAGATATTTACAGCAGTAAACTTGCTATTTCTAAACTCCTAGTGATACCAATTAGTATAGCTTTTAGTGTAATAATGGGTGTGCTAGATAAAAACTAACCTTGACGTAAAACATCCAGGTATTTATAAGTACTAAGGTTCGAAATCATTTTGGTAGTCCAGTATTACGAACAAATTGCTTACATATTGTGCGCTGTTGCTCTGCGTTTGCAGAACCTTAAAAATTAAAAATGTCAAACGCGATTGAGAACTAATCAAAATTCCGTTATACGTTTCTTATTACCGTTTTGCTATTCTTTTAATAAATCGTATAGTATTTACTTTAAAGAAACAAAACAGTTATGTGAAATTCATCTTCTCTTTGATTAATAGTGTTGTAGTGGGAACAGTTAGTATTTTTGCTTGTGTTTGGTATTTCTACGTATCATACCAAAACCTACCTCTAACAATTCTATCAATCCATTAAATCATTTTAAGTTACTAATGTTAATACTTTTTGAAATACAGCTTGGGCTTACATACATTAAACTTACTATGGCGACTTCATTAGAACTTATTCAGACTTCGCTTTTTTTGACGAGTCTCCATTTCAATTTTTCTCGCAACGGCACCACCAAAATCCGAACGTAACCAACTGCTGAAAATTGTCAATTGATTAATTATTTATTAATTCAATTAACTTACATTGCTTGATTAAAATAATTCAGTGAGTACCGATTTCACTGATTTTGCAATGACCACTTGAGTGAACCAGAACAGTTTTTAATACTAGCTGTTCAGCTGAGTAGCTTTGTTTGGCGTTGCAGTCATAGAGCAAAATTCGTTTTGGTGGACACTTGCGATACGTGCATTTGCTCAATTCCTTGCTTTGTATGCAATGTAGCCACGTAGTAGTTGCAAATTTGAAGTTTAATTAATAATTAACTAGCAAGCACAGTTACTGCAGTAGAGTACCAGGGGGTCTATATAGACACCCTGGGGGCCTATATAGACCCCTTCCGAAGGGGTCTATATAGGCCCCCAGGGTGTCTATATAGACCCCCTGGTACTCTACTGTACTGTAGAAAAACGCATGTTTGACCTAAGTACAAGTATTGCATCCTTTGAGCATTTTCAAAGGAAAGTTGAATAAATTGAGACATAAGATTACATAATTTGAAGTAGGTTTTACAATCTTTTGAGAAACAAACTTTAACAACGTACATACATGCACCTAGCACCTGCACATTGCTTCGTTTGCTTAAGCAACAAAATAATAGCAAATTGATAAAAACGTTTAAACTTATTACCTTGATGGATACCTAAAGCAGAAGGTAAACAGGTGTCTACAGCTATAAACTTGCTATTCTAAACTCTTTGGAATACCAATTAGTTTTTAGTTGTTGCTTTTAGTGTAATAATGGGTGTACTAGATATAATTTTTTACACTTTTACGTAAAATATCCAGACAGGTATTTATAAGCACTATGTTCAAAATCATTTTGGTAGTCCAGTATTACGAACGAATTGCTTACATATTGTGCGCTGTTGCCCTATGTTTGCAGAACCTTAAAAATTAAAAATGTCAAACGCGCTTGAAAACTATATCAAAATTCCTTTATACGTTTCTTATTACTGTTTTGCTATTCCTTTAATAAGTCGTAAGGTATTTTCATTAAAGGAACAAAACAGTTATGTGAAATTCGTCCTCTCTTTCATCCATAGTGTTGCAGTTGGAACCCTTAGTATTTTTGCTTGTGTTTGGTATTTCTACGTATCATACCAAAATCTACCTAGCAATTCTATCAATCCATTAAATCATTTTAAGTTGCTAATGTTAATACTTTTTGAAATACAGCTTGGGCTTACATTAAACTTACTATGGCGACGTCAAACAATTATGGCGAATATATTACAAATTGTTAAAACTTTACCTGCCTGTCTTAATTCCATATCTTTTCAATCTGCCATAAAACACAAACTTATTATTTTCGGGTTTTGTTTTTTCTTTTTTGGAATGTCCATTTTGTTTGCGGTATTAAATCAACTACATAATTTTAAAAATAAATCTATTACTGCAACCTTTATCGTGAGCGTTCTATCGGAGGTTCATGCTAACAATATTTTTAGCTTTTGTGGTCTATTTTTAATGTGCATTGTAATGATGGTTTGGAATATTGTCACAAATTTTTCAAAATTGTTAGATAACACCGAAACAAACTGGAGGGACATTGAAACTTCACTCGAATACATACAAAGTTTAGTAAATCAAATAAATCTTTTAATTGGAAATTCAGTAACGTGTTACTTGGTCGAGGCAACATTTTATTATTCTGTAGGTGCTGAAGCAGCGTTAGCCAAGAAAGAAAAGTTTGAAAACTGGACGGCAAGCCTGGAGCTTGCACTAAATATAGGTTCTAGTGCAGTTTTTATTCTTTTAATGGCAGATATTAATCATAGAGTAAGCCAGGTGAAAATCTGGCTCATGCAACCAAAGAACGCAAAGTTGGTAGAACCTCCTTGGAACATTCATCTAGTTTTGGATGCAATTAATTCAAACATGATTTCTATAAAGGCCAGCAACATTTTCCCAATTACGTTTGGATGTTTCGCAACTGTAAGCCTCACTCAAAAATTCTTAGACTTTACTAAACCAGTTTACAGTTATTGAAGATAAGTTTCATTTTTTCAGATGATAACCACGATGGCTACATATTTTGTTATATGTGCGCAGACAAGAACAAGTGTTTGAGCAAGTTAAAAAAAATTATTTTCACTCTGTCAGTTAACGAGTTGCATCATGTTGTCCCTCTTATAATTTGTACTTGCACTAATCTACTAACTGTTACTTAGTCAATTTGAATTCAGTTTTATCATTGATTATTTATTTAAAATTTAAAATGTGTTTGCTTGTTGCGCTAATACATTAAAATTTGTTTCGTAAGCAATTTTACATCAATATTAAAATCCTTATTTATCATTTTTATAATCACTAAAAATAATCATGGGTTAATCAAGGTTTTTGCAGGCACATGTCTCCTTTTATTTTCATTAAAATATCAGGTTATTTGTTTCTATAGCCACATGCCAGAAATGAATAATAGCTTACCAACTTCTGTATTGCCTAAATTGGTATTTCCATCTTGGGAAAATTCTTTATACAATCTGCTCTATCAATAATGTAATTAGTGCTCCACCAAGTAAGATAGCTGTCAAGATCCATACAATTTTTAGCACACCTACCGACACTGGTTTGGTTTCCGTGTGTATTATGGTTCCCAGAGCTGATTTGCTTGCATAGTAATACCCTCTCCAAATGTCTTTCTTTATAAAATATTGAATGTTGGAAACGTTGATTTTTAAATTTTTCAATTCATTTTCTATTTGATAAAAATTTATAATTCCATTAAAGTCATTATGATATTCATCCCAACGTGTGTAAAGACCAGCTTCAAAAATTTGTCCTAGTGCCCGCTTAAAAAGCGGATAAAAATATCCTCTGGTCACGGTCCAAGGCATTGTTGTTACAAACTTACTAACACGTATAACTGGTGAAACAAATTTTTGTGGCATGAATAAATTTAGAGCTTGCTTCTGCATTATTGTGTGTTTTAAAGGCTCGAACACAGCATATTCTTCCGGATATGGGTCCCAGCTCATAGTTTGGTTTGGCAAAAGATGCATATTGACTTGTGCAAAATGTCTGGCAGTATATATACGCAGTCCAAAAAGCCAGGAGCCAAATTGAACAACCAATTTTTTAAATTTTTCGTAATAGGCAGGATATGATAAATTTAATTTCTTAGCTGAGTCAATGGTTTCTTCTATATGAACGAGAACAGCAGCATTCCATCTCCAACGATGTGCCGTGCCAGTGTATGTTACTACTTGTAACTCCGTATTAGCCAGTTCTTCCAAAGTTTTCGGATATTTTGGGTAGTGATGGTAAACGATTAATCGCGATTCCAAAACGATTTCCGATCCGATTTGTAGTAAAATCGTTTAGATAATCGGAAAACCGATTCGATTAGTGCTTAAAACGTTTGAAAATCGAAAAAATCGCGATTTTTACTTCCTTAGAAATTTCCATAAAATCAATCAGGTTTCCATAAAATCTACTCACAGTCCTACACATAGCAACTACAAAACCTGAGAAAAGTAAAAATTTGAAAACATAAAGCATGTGGCTAAATCAATTTGGGTAATTTTCTGTGTAAATTGATTACTCACTACTAATTTAAGCATCTTTAAATGCTAATTTTGCCTTTAAATCACATTTTCTAGAAATCGCGATTAATCGCGATTTTCGATTCGATTTTTGTATAAAACGTTTCCCATCACGCACAAAACGTTTGGACAAAAATCGGAATAATCGCGATTAATCACGATTAGTTTCCGATTTTTGCCATCACTAATTTTGGGTTAGGCGACTTTGTCAAAAACGCAAACATTTCTCCTTTGTAGCATTGATTTAGAACTAACGTCATTGCAATATACCAATAAACCCAATTCAGCCGATAAACTAGTGTTTTTAGAGGTACACGTAAAGATGCAAGTTCTCTTGGATAGAGGCCTTGGTCTATCATGGCTCCAAATACCAAAATAGATACTTCAATACCTTTATTGTTACATTTGATATTATTTGTTCGTATTCCTACAGCAAAGATAATTGAGATAAGTGTAATACATAGACATGTTGCTAACCAAGTAGTGGTATCAAATGGGCCAAGTAGGGCTTTTTTGTGAACTTCTATTCTGTTCTTGGCTACAACATATGCCCATTGATCATACACAAAACCAAGTTCACTGATTTCCCGTCTCTGAGGAATTAGCTCATTTTCAATATAGTCCAATGACAGAACTTGTCGTCGCTTAATACTAGGCGTATCAAATAGCTGGTATTCTTTTACTTCTTTTGTAAGTTGGAGTGTGAAATTAAGCTTTTGGCTCATGTGAAGTAATACACATTTTTCCACTGTGGGAGGTCGGTTTAACACATTATATTCGCTACTAAAATCACACGTACGAATGTATCTTGCTTTTTCATATTCAGCTAAATCTGAATGTATAAAGTATTTATTTAAATTTGACATTTGGTAGATACGTCTTCTCTCTTCGAGCTTGCCTGGAAATCTGGAAATATACTGGAAAAATTGGCTGCTTAGGCAAGTTACACACACCAGCATTACTTCAGATAAATTTGACACAATATAGGTTGATGCAATAGTATAATAAGACAATTCTAAATTGTATTTAACGTTTTGAAGAAAGGTTTTCCAACCCTGTGGATGATTTTTTATTTTAAACACAAACAGCACATAGTCGGGATTTGATAGCCAGCTTTCTTTTCTAACATTTTCGATCGGCACAACTTGTGCTTCATAAATATGAACTAAGCAAGCAGAATGCCGGTTAATTGTGTGCCTACTTTTTTGGCGGGGATGATACGTAAAGTTTTGATCCTGAGTAAGCGCTTTACTAGAAAATGTGTACATATGCGGTTTGTGTGATTTTGTAAAGAACATTAATGCCAAGTGGTTTAGATACTCCTCCATTTCCATTTCTATTGGGATGTGAAAATGCTGAATATGGCAGGAATCCCATGTTTTAAACAAGTTTGAAAAATCTGTTCCTGTAATATTAAATAAAGGAGAGCTAACTATGGATGCTCGACTTTTGGCTACAAAATGTATACGTAAAGTTAAAAAAACAAGACAAGATATACTGAAATATTGTATGTCCAAAAACATTTCTTAGTATTATCTAATTATAATATAGCCCCTTAATTATAATACCCGAGATAACACAAGTGATAAATTACGGTAGAATATATTATTATTATAATGGCAACATTGCGTATTTTGCAAAGCTGAATCTACGATCAAGTGTATGACAACTATATTTTGTACATAGAATGGGGAATAAATAAATTTTATTCACACGTAACTCTGTTTGAAAATGTAGTAGGGGTGTATAATGTGTTATCATAACTGTTCGGATTACATTTTATGACAAACACCTGAAATTCAATTACTTTCATGAGTTAAGTTGATTTAGGATAGTAAGTAGAAGATTCATTAAATACAAATAAATGATGTTCTGGCTACTTAAACTTTCTTAATCACGCACAATGATTCGTCAATGATTATGAAATTACTTTTTCTGAACGTTTGTTTCATTAGGCTGCTTCAATTCAAACATATGCCTTTGTTTGAGAAACTCTTGTCATTGAACTGACACTATGTCTTTGTAAGTATGACATAGCCCATCAGTAAGAATCAATCTAACCCATAAACATAGGACTATAAAGTAATTGTTAAATGAAAGTTTATTATAATGTTCTTTGTAATTGGTCTGTAATTGTGTTATGTGTGCCGCAAAGTTGGTATTTTGTGGCAATTAAATTTTAAATGAGTAGTATATGACTATAATCTCTTTTCTCTCTTGTGTTCATATATCAACCTTGGAAACTTTAAATATTGTTTAATGCTTTTGTGTTGAGTTTGTAGGAAGACACTTGTTGACATATATAACCAAACCTTCCTAAATATCCTATCCTAAGGTTGTCAGAATTTAAAATGTACGACATAGTACACCAGCTAAAACCACTTTTGATTTCTGATTTAATGTCTTAGTAAATCTCACGTAAAAACGTAATTATTGTAAGCTACTTGACAGTTTTTTATTCTACTTTTAAAAATTCAATTTACTACATCCTATCTCTGCGGTCAAATTAAAATCTGTCTATTACAGCAAACTTACAATTGCCGCTTTGCCCACGCATGCTTTATTTGTAAGTGTTCTAACACTAGAAAACTCAAGAGAGTAACTCAACTGCAATGAAATTTACATAAGTCGATTACATGAAAAAGTTTTGTGTAACCGGTAACCACATCAAAAGGCAATAATATTTTTAGTCATTTCAATGAGCGTTGGTCAACGCAAAAGTTAATGATACAAATGTTTAGCTCTGCTGATTTTTAATCATACCGTTTTATGGTTTATTCAGTTCAGGCGTTTTAGCATTAATGCGATATGGCTTAGCAGCAAAAAATGAAAAGCAGGTAGTTTTTATCTAATTTGCTAAACCACTAAGATTTATTTAAAACATTTATATCAAGTACAAGTTATAAAATGCTTCAAACTCGCAACAATATAATTTTAAAATACTTATCATTGCTTTAATTATTTTCTATTATTCAAAAAATTAGTTTGAGGTTGCCGTGCCGCATTTTTGCAGATATATTATTTTTAGTGTTTGCAATCAAACAGAGATTTTTACATGATATCTTCGAATCGGATTAATGTAAGCAATGAAAATAATCTGCCATATATGTACCCATCAACTTGTTTTTAACATCAATTCACCTCGTGGATTTACCAGAAACCTTTTATCATTCCGCTAATATGTAGTTTTGAGTCTGAATCAATGCTGCTAATTTATAAACACATTTTCAAGTTTGGGCCTGTTTGGTTGCTTAATGCCAATACAAGTCAATCCCAATGTCTTTCTGATAAAATATTTACAATTGATATTTGTTGTAATTCATCCTAATATTAGAGAATAGCTTGGTCCCAAATCTACTGAGCGTGTAATAATAATATTGTTAATGAAATTGGTCACTGAACTTGTAATAATATGGTATATGCAAATGGATTGGCAACTGGCAAGAGATTGTGTGCTATTTCATCAATAAATGTTCTGTTTGGTGTTCGGTTTCATTTCGGGGTTTTGCTATGGAATTTGTTCATGTCATAATTTGTCAATTGCATAACCAATTAACCGGAACAATATGTAGCATCTGGCTTGATCATTTAGAATGTTTTAAGACTTAAAAACATATTTGCGCATTTTTAAGACAGATGTGTTGTATCAGTTCGAAACAGCAACTCATATATTATGTCTTAAGCAAGTATTTATCAAAATAGGTGATTGAACATTAAATCACAATTCAATATTTTAGTTCCTCCAAAAATGCCTTATAATTGTCATTTAGGCATTTCAATAAGCTACTATTCAAAAGACAATGGTGTTTGCATTTTGCGTGTTGCATACAGGATTAATGAAGTAAAATATATCTGAAGATCATGAAACGTACCTAAAGCAAAAAAATGACAATAAGTAAAAAACTCCCAAGCTTCTACTGCATTATTAGGTAGGCCACTGCCACTGGTACTATTTGCTTTTACCTATTCGTTAAAATAACACTGGCAAAAAAATTTATGGCCATTGTTCGTAAAAAAGTATTCTAATGAGCATGTAAGCTAAAGCAGTAAATTTTACAAACTGAGTGTATTATGTTAATATCACCAGCCATCCATTTAAAAGTCAGAATACTATGATTTATTTCCAACTTTTCAACAGCACTAAAAAACCCTACTTCTCACTCTCTATTGCTGCTTATCCCTTAATAGGTATACACCTTAAAAAGCTTATTTAGAAAACTGCTTGCCTAATCCCACAAAAAATTTCAACAATAAGTAAAATACTAAGCCAGAAACTTATCATGCAATTAAAAGATTATATGTGAAAATATGTATCCACCCAAAAATGTATTAGAAAAGGAGAAGCGTATTTATTTTTCAGTGGAAAATGGATCGGGTGTTTTTAGCATTGAATAATAGTAACAGAAGTATGTGGTTAATAAAGTCAGTATGCTCAATGTGAAAATATCCGTTTTTTTTTACCAACAATAGCTTAGCTTAATATTCAAACAGTATTGTTCCAGGAAGGGTTGATACAGAGAGGGTACAAAATGTGTGTACGTGAGAGTTATTCACAGCAAAGAAAGCTTATAAAAAGCACAAAGAGCTTAAAGTCCAGCATTCCTTAGTTTACGATTCCCCGAACTGCTATCCAACAATGCGATTTCCATTCATAACTTAAAGTTCACGGTCTAATCCATACATTTTATTTCTGACAATTAAGGTTTGCTGTTCTCATTTTCTCAAGTTTTAAATACCTCAGTTCTTCCATTCGTTTTTCCAAATAGGCAAAATAATGCAACGGCTCAAGCCGGACAACGATATTTAGACTTCATTTACAAGTTGGTGTTGAACCATTATTTTCTCTTCACAAACGTGTTTCATATTTAGTTCCAACAAAATTATCTTATCAACTAGAAACTTTCCAATTACTTTAGTTTGAGTAAAACCAATAATACATGTGTCTCTAAACGTTTCCAATTCTGAAATATTTATGTTTTGATCGGTCACTTTAAAGTATTTCGTGAAAATTTAAAATGGTAAAACGCGCACGTGATGAGTTATTGTTAACTAATGGCAATAGTGCTACCACAAAACCTGACCAGAAGCGTGCAAAGTTGGACAATGGGCAGCCCGAAAAGGTGAACATATTCATTCAAACTTCAATTTTGCATTGCTTTACAAAATATTAAGGACAAAATGGAAATCATATTTCTTTTGAATTGTTTTCAGGTTCCTACAAACTCAACTTCGCCAAGCCAGTCCACATCCAAAACAATTTGGCTTATTGATAAGGTATGTTATATCAGCATTTCAAACTTCTGATAAACTCGCCTAGTCAGTAACTAATTGAAGTATTTCGTTTGCAGGTTTTTCCCTTCATTTACAAATACATACATCAAGACCTCACTCAAGTGCTACGCTGTCGTCTGGTTTCAAAGCTGTGGTGTTTGGCAGTGGACGATTTCTTTGAAAAACATCCATCTTGTTATCCCTATGGCGACAATAACACAACTCGTTGCACGGTACCTTACACAGATTTTAATTACCTGGATTTAAAACATGACGTGGGAAAGATTCCAGTTACAACTGTGAGCAGCGACAACATACGGGATAGCTGGATAAAGTTTGCTATTCATTCAGGGAATCCATTTTGCGGTCGTTCAGTCAAGTTCATGCAGGTAGTTGATACTCAACTTGAAAATGATAACGATTACAAACGTGTAGGTAGGCAGTCCCAAGCTTTCCTTTCAAACTGTGTTACGTTTTGTCACACATTTGGACATGAAATCTGGGAAGTGGATTTTGACTTTGCTCCATTTTTTCCTCAAAGTTTTGAAGAGTTGAAGAATATAATAGATGACTTGTTCAAACTGTTGTCAAAGTTACCAGAACTGAGATCTCTCAGATTGAACATGAGCCTAAGTGAGGTTTTCATGTCCAAACAAAATATTAACAAATTTGCCATGAAGGTGGACAAGCTCAAAGTAGATCTGGAGCTAAAACACTTGTCAACCTTGATATTACCGGGTGTAGTAGAAGACTCTGACATTCTAGATTTCAAAAAAGTTATCGTGAAGAAACTAAGCCAAAAATGCGTGATAAAGAAATTAGTAATTTCTGAGCACACTTGGCAAAGTAATTGCAAGGAATACTTTCCAAGCTTAAATGAGCTATCCATAGATATGCACTCACCAAATTACAGCAACAATTGTTTGCAAATCTTAAAAGATGTTGGTACTCATGCACTGAAAAAGTTAACAATTCAAACCTCACAAGACGTAGGGTTCAACATGAATAAATTATTTTGTTTGCTGCAAAATTTGAGCGTTGAGGAACTACAAATACGAAATGCTTTTGGTGGGGCGGAACTAATGTACCAGCCAGGAGAAATTTGGGAATTGGCAATACCAAGTGTAAAATTCATCAGTTTTAGAGATTCTACGGTTGGATTTAATGCCAATTTTTTGAAGATATTTCCGTCGCTAGAGCATGTTCAGGTTATAGGAACCAAGTGCACAGAGACGGATTTTCAAACAAAACAGGAAATCAGAACAACAGGCATGCTAGATAAATTGCGTTGCTACATGTATATGCGCTTTGTTCCAATGTATATTAATATCTGGGATGACCTAAAATCCTTAAGATTGCTAACTTTGAACAATGGTATGGTAACAAAGCAGTTTGCCAGGGAATATAAAAATATCCCCTTTGTTATTGACAGCAGTTGGGCAAAAGAAATGGGCAACAAGAACGATGTAAATGGTTGTATGGAAAATGGATTTACAGCCAAGTAGTACAAATGTTGAATTGTGTTTATGTTTATCTAGAGGTTTTATTTATTCTCAATAACATAATAAATTGACTATGTAGAGTTAGCAGTAATAACTAGTGGACTATGTTTAAAATAAATATTTTTAAAAGTTTTATGTTGATGCCATGCCAATTCCAGGTAGACCTGTTGTAAATGTATTACCATTCTTTTTTTCGCAATTTGAATTTATAGTACCTAATTATGTATATTATATTCAATAGTTTTGTTAATTCTAGTTTTAGTTCTTTAGTTGTTTACAATAAAACGTTTTAAAATCAAACATAATTTGCATTTCACAGATATTGCAACATTGTTTTATTCATTCGGATTCTGCTTCAGCCACTTTGTAAGCTTAAACATCACAAATGCAGAAAATGCACTATCAATGTGACATGACAAGGTTTTAAAACTCTTTTCAATGTCATCACTCTCTCCCTTCGCTTCAGCTACATCCTAAGTAAATACAAAAAATGTGAATTACTTTGTTTCACGGAATGCAATTTTCTTTAAAATAAATCATCTTTGCACCTACCTGAAATGCTAGCAGCATCATTGGCTTTGCATCAATATCCATTTCCATTCTCATGTCTATTTGGAACTTGAATTCACTCCAATTTTCTATGCGAGCACGCTTTGTTTGTGGCTCCGCATCTGAACCAACTTTCTCCTGAATTTCACCTGCCTGGACAATAAAACCCTGCAACAAATTCTCTGAATGTTTACCCTCTTCTTCAATCGGGTTGATGTTATACGGTCCGTACTCCACCTTCCCGTCTTGTTTACGTCCCTCCCAAAATGGATATGCAACGCTGACAATCCAAGATTTTACCAGTGGCTCGTCGCAAAACTCCTTAATTTTCTTCATGACCTTTTCTTTCAATCCCGCTCCTAGTACTTCTCTTCTTCAATTTCCCTTTCCTTTCTCCAAAACATCAGCCAATTTTGTTCTGTAGTCTTCTCTGCATCTACGCATTTCTTCAGCAAGCAAATCATTCGGAATGTCCAAATTAGGTTGAGCATCCAATTTCAGCCCATCAGTAAAAAACTCTTTTATAAACGTCTTTCCAAATTCCGGCCACAATGTTGCCACCAATTTACGGAATCTAATATCTCGTTCATCGTTGTCCATTTCAACAAGCACTAAAGCTTGAGCCAACCTTTCAGCCAACAATTCAACAAATACGGACTCAACTGTTAGTTGCAACTGAAACTTCTTTAGCTTACAGTTTTCAACTGGAGAAACATTAGTATTAGAAGTGGTTGCCACAGGCTCTGGCTTTACTTGAGCATTATCTAAATTCGGCGGTTCGGTTATCAGGTCAACTTTACAATGAAGACGTCTCACACTAAAAACGTCTAGAATAGACCATCCCTCTTGAGAAATGTGAGACAAAGCATTATATGCTATTTTGCACGCATTTTGAAACTTTCTCAAAATATTTTGTTTGGTAACGCCACCAACATTAAAATCCAAAACAAATGGATCTTGTATGCATAAACAATGTCGCAGTTTTAGAGCATTTGGCGTTATCTTTTTTCTCAACACCAGACTACTTAAAGGTTTTGGCAGAATTGGAATCTCATTTTGAAATTCAATTCTGGGCAAAATTTCTCCAAGCAGTGGACATATGACAATAGAACCATAATCTAATTCCCCAAACATTTCAAAAAATCCTTTTGCCAATTTTAAAATTTCATTTGCCTTTGGCTGAGTGTTAACCCTTACAAACGGGTCTCGCTCAAACTGTTGCTCTATCATTCCTACATTTTGACAGAATGAGCCATTCCAGCCATTTACAATGTCAGAGTTAATTGATATCCCCAGGGCTTCTCTTTCCATTGCTTTGAGCTGCTGGAGGAAGTGCACAGACGGCAAGATCTTTTCTTTCATAAGAAAAACCAGTGCCATTAGTGATATGGCGTACATTTTCAGCTTTTGCTCGCCAGCTATATCATGAAATCCTGACCATGCTCTGAGGAAAACAAGGAATGGCTTGACTCTGGGATCAAAGTCCATGTAGAACTTTAGCAGTTCCGTCGTTTTTGCGGATAATCGATTTGAAAATGACAAGTTACACTGAATGCCTGTCTTGGTGTGCTTCATGCGAATTAGAATGGCCTTGTTTTTCATTGGCAAGGCATTTTCAACAAAGTGTTTTCCAGTTCTAGCACAATATGCATTCCTCAAGTGTTCTAAAACTTCATCTCTAACTGCCTCAGAAATCTTTCTTCCAATTCTATTTAGAATCCCTCCATTATCCCCATATATATCCACGAAGATATCCATATCAGAAGATGAGTCACCTAGACCCGTTAAATGAGAGCCAAATGGATACAGTTCACAACTGTGAAATGTCTTGTACCTACGTAAAATAGCTTTCAACTCATCCACAATTATATTACGCTTCTCAACTTCTTCTGGAGATATTTGCTGTGCTTTCAAAATGCTAGAAAACTGCTCGTCCAACGAAAGATTTTTGAATTGATCAGCAGACAAATTATTATAATCTTTTAGAACCTTTTTGAAAAACAGTCCTGCCTCAGTCCACAAAGTTGGCAGTTGTAACTGAGACGATGCTGAGACATGCCCAAAGATGTTTTTGTTATTAGAATTTTTACCCCATTTGGATTTATCTTGTCTATTTGACATTCTCCCGATGACGCGGGAACGGCCTTTGTATTTTATAAGTGGACGTTGTCGACGGCTCGGTCGGTTTACCGAATTTTGCACACTTCTGCTGTCAGTAGTAGGGTAGGTAATAAGACGCCCATGTTGCTTTTGAATAGTTACATTATTCCTGGCGTCCACCATAACCATTGGAAGTTGTGGCTGCTGTAAGGGCAAGCTGGTAGTTGGGTTTTGGCGTTGATATCGATAATTATTTGACGAATTGGAAAGTACTTGTTTCCTGTTCCGGTTACCATTTTCACGGACACTCCTATAGCCATGGGGATTCCGCTGGAAAGACTTTTCCCTGGAACTATTTCCATTTTGTCGTTGGTAATTTTTTCGACTATGTCGATTGCCCGAACTGCTGTTCTTTTTATTTCGCTTTGACACTAGACAATCCAATCAAAAATATTTTCTAAAATATGTAATATAGTTAACCAGCACAAATTTGTTTTATCAAAACATGCTTGTAAAAGTTAACTAATAATTTTCTGTTTACTTTTTGCTTTCCGTTTTTTATGTGGTGTGAGTGATAAACTTAAAATATATGTTCATTTTTTATATGTTTTAGCAAATAATCAACTTTCTTTAAAACGCTCTATACAGCAATTATTGGCTTTTAAATTCTTGACTTGCACCTGACTTGAAATTCTGCCTTCTGGCTGATTTTATACTATTGACTATTGCAAATAGCGAGCATGCAGCACTGTCCTATATAAGCAAACACGTTTTTCTTCGTTAATCTGACGATAAACTGTTATGCACTATACAGTGACAACAACAACCAATTGTCAAAAGCCACTTATTTCTTATAGTCATGTTAGTTACAGTTACACAGCCAAGTTATTTGGCAAAATTTTTTACAGCTTTTACGGAGAAATTTACCAGTACTATTCTATTATCTACACAGCAATTTTATAAGCACACCATGTTTCTGTGAGAATATACTTATGACCTCGACTGCATTTTATGAATTAGCGCATATGTGACAATTGTAGTTTCTGTGTAGGTTGATAGTTTGGGATAAGGTTATTAAGCGTACCCACAAAACAATTGCGCCTTCATATAATTGTATGCATTTGCATTTTACATATGAGTCATGAATTTTACATAGTCTACTAATATACACATTTAATGCCCATGCACCGTGGAATGAGCCAAAATAGATTTTGTGTCATTTTTGTATATAAAAGTATTACAGTCTAAAGCTATTTTTTAATGTTCAGTTTCATGAGGTTCAATAATTTCGTGACAGATGGCGTTTACCTATGCCATTTGGATGAGTCATGTGCATTTTGCATAGTGTTCGTTTATTAAGTATCTAATACTTATGAAATGTTTTCGAGTCAATCAAGTGAAAAATTGTTTTGAAAGATCACTCAATAACAGAGTGAGGTGTTGCCGTGTTGCAAACTACGTACTTGAATAAGTATATTTTCAGTTTCCTCCACATTTATGCCAGATAATTTTAATTTGTTAATAAAAAGATTTAAAAGATGGCTATTTAGGTTTACAACTGGAGATAAACGAATCGATTTTGAAACTGAAAGTAACTACCCATTACAAATTGTCAATGTGCAACTTAATGGTAGGTACGTAAATATATAAATACAACCTATGAATTAACTTAAAATATAAAAGTTCGTTGTGTTGTAAAAGACTTTAAAATTGAAGCTACAGAAGATGCACAGAACATCATTTCTATCCTAACAGGAATACACGCTATCCATTATTCTGCAATACATCATGAATTTACAGAGGCACTAAATCAATACACACACTACAATGCCCAAGTTATCTACAGAATTGCATGCAAATTTAAAGTCCAACGACAATTGGAAATAGGCTACAAGCAAAGTTACTTGAAGCTTAGCTTTTCAAAGATACAAATATACCGAAACATAAAGGTTACATGTTTTCTGATTTTATTTTTAAACATACACATCTAGCACTGACTAAGTACTCTAAAAGGAAATTTGAAGATATGATATATTAAAAAAATGTTTTTGGCCATGCAGAAAACGTAACAACAACAAATTAATTTTGGTTATCAATTTTGCATGCCTTTTTTATTTTACTCGTTTATTAAAAGATTCTTTTTGATACTTTACATACCAACAAATCCTACCTGAAGGGGTGTATCGACAATTTGTAGGATAGGTGCACTAAAAGTTTTGTGAAATGGTTATTCATATAAAGGCTTAGAAAAATGCTTAGAATCTTAATTACCTGGTATTACCTTCTAACAGCTTTTGTATTTTAATGGTCTGTTCTTGAAACATTGCCAATTATCTGAGTAATGTTCTTTTAGGATTAAAAGCCAAAATGGTCAGGTATAAAAGCTGCATTTCTGAATTGGCAAAATATTCTATTTGTTCTTTGTACAAGTATAAACATTTATTTGTGGCTAGTTATAAGCATCCATTACCAATCACAATATTGACTGGTTTTGTACTTTATTTGAATGTAAAACTTGTTGACTTTTTAAATGAAAAAACAGTAATTAATAAAATAACATATATCATCTAGATATGGATTTTTTATGACATACCAGTTTATAATTTACAATTGAGATAGACAGAACAAATTATATCTGCATTCAATAAAATTCTTTGATTGTTAATCGTATTCAAATACATTAGCTTCCCCATGCTCCATCCAAGAACTAGTTCTAGCTCAAGACCTATGTATTCTTTTAACTCAAATGACAATCTTTTATACATTGAACTTAATATACGACAAAATACAAATACACGTTAACCTAGAGAATGCATATAAATATTAAGTCGAATTGCATTTACACACATGTAAAATAACTAAGCACTTGATAGGATTACTAGCATGTAGAGTAGAACAAATAGAATGTGAATGAAGTCTTGAAAATCTGCCAAATGAATATCTTTTACGTAATACCTCGCTATAGAAAACAAATGGACCAAAGTCATGTACGTCACGTCAGCAAAAGTTTACTGTAATCCATTTCACACTTCCAAAACTTGTCCGTGGTTTTGCATCTATTTAATTGATTATAGTTGACACAGTAAGTATATCAACGTCAAATTCGGTATCAAAATCAAAACACCTTGGTTCTACAGACGTGCATAATTTTCTGAAAATATTAGCTATTTAACACGTACGTAAATGTCAATTTTTTAAAGCATTTTTCAAGAACAGATTGAGCAGAGCCTATACAAAGTTAAATATCTACAAAATTATATGTTATAAATACACGAAATTTTTACTTTAAAAACCACACCGTACATTCTACTTATTTAACCATTTACTTAAGTTCTCAAAGTCATCGGATGCTAACAAAGTATTCAATAAATTTCCAAAAGAAACACACATGGTGTACAGAAAGCAGGATAAAATTGCGCGAAAATCTGGCGGTTGTTGTGTTTGCTTCTTTTACGTCCGGACTCATTTCAAAGAGATGAATACAAGGCTCAAGGTAGATCTGCAAATCAAAGCCAAATAAGCTGTTGCTTTTTGTGTTTTTCATTTCACTTCTTATCCTCACAAAGCTTTTTTCAATACCAGCAGTGCATTTTTGTGCTCGAGATTTTACATTGAGTAAATAACTATCACTGTGAGTTATATTATAGTGTACTGCGTATTACTACGTTGTTTTTTGTGATAAAGATTAGATTTTCTAATTGGTAAGTTTTTACAGTTGATGGTGATACAGTGTATTAATTAAGGTTGATCTTTAATTAATAAATAAATATTGTGGCGAGTAAAAATAAGTTGCTATGTTTTGAAACAAAAGACAAGGGCGATTTTATACAACATGAGCTGTGGAATGACTTGCACTAATGCCTTGTGTTATTTTCGTAGATTCTTAAAATGACGCTTGCAGCGTACGCATTTCCATACCGTCCTACCACCCGTCGTACTTCCGCCCCTGCGACCGCCAAGGTCACGAAACCTAAGAAAGCTGTAGCTGCCAAGCCAAAGAAGTCCTCTACCCACCCAACGTATGCTGTTATGCTTCAAAACGCTGTCAAGGCTCTGAATGAGCAAGGTGGCTCTAGCATTCATGCCATCAAGAAGTACATCGTGACCAATTTCCAGGTTGATCCCGACAAACTTGGCCCCCACATGAAGCGTGGGCTCAAGACTGCCTTGACCGCTGGAACCCTGTCTCAAGTGAAGGGAAAGGGAATGTCAGGATCTTATAAGTTGGGGAAAGCAGCCAAGGTACCAAAGAAAGAAAAAGATGTATCCTTGAAGAAGGCAGTTAAGATGGAGACAGCTTGCATCCCAAAGAAACCAAACGTAGCTGCTAAGAAGCCCGTTGCTGAACCAAAGGTAAAAAATTATAAATATTTTACAGTTTTTGGACTTCCAAAAATCATGTCATACAGTTTAGTATTATGTCATTTCACTTTATTATTCTTCAGGTCATGAAGTCCAAGAGGAATGAAAAATCCAAAGCTGTTGTCAAGAAGTCCACCTCTCCGAAGGAAACCTGGGCCAAGGCACCGAAAACCCGTAATAGACCTTAAGCCTAAGTTTGTCAAGATGAGTAAAAATAAGTGAGCTGTTTAACTTTTTGGTGTATTAACTTAAAAAATAAGCATAAAATAAAATAAACACTAGATATTTTAGACACTGATTTTACAAACTATTTACACAATTTAAAAGAAACTTTCCGGAAAGCTTTATTTTATTAGTTTACTAAAATCTTACAAGAATAGCTACTTCAGCGATTGTGAAAAAAGCCATTTTCAAGTTACAATTTTATATTGGTATAATTTTTGCATTTAAAATTATGCTTCGTTGTTCTTTAAGTGTTCATTAGAGTTATTGTGCATGTGTTCAATATGATTCAACCATGCACTGATTTTTTACAATATGCCAAATTTGCGTGACTACAGTAAACCAAGAAATTGATTTACAAGTAGTTTTAAGATTTTACGTTGACCCTATTGTTTTTTGCTTTAATCTAGCCATATCTTTAAAATGTGCATTTCTAATTGATTGTTTTAGTTTTTAAATATGAATTTGCTTAAACCAAAGATAATTATGTGCATAAATCTACAGTTTTTTTACAGATGATTCAAAACTTAAGATTATACAATTTTGGTATATTTTTTGTAAAATTATACATATTAAAAGTTCAATTATTCTATTGATAATGATGAAACAATTATTATTACTAAATAATAATTTATTAGTTATGAGTTGTAGTAAATTGTGTTTGAGATGGTAAGTGGAATTTAAAGATTTAATGTTTTGAATATAAAATCATGTAATTGTTATATTTTTTTAAAAATAAAACATACAATTGAAATTTGGATTGATTTCTTTTGGTGTAGTTTCGAAAGTTTATTTACCAATATCACCAATAATTTTATTTGTTAACCATTGCCCAGTAATTTCGGTAATTTTCAAATACATAATTTTAGCATGAAAATCAGTTCAAAGCATTTTCCAAAATATTAGAAATAATCTGTCCAATTATGTAATTCTGGTAGTCCCGCTTTAAATCTTCCGGAGAAAGAAACATCCTATTTCCAATCCGCAATTGCTTTAGCTTTGGCAACATATCCCACGCCAACTGTAAACCTGTCCATAATCCCCCTTCGGTCCTTTTTTCATTCTCGTAGTCATCCGGAACTCTAAACCCAATTTTGAAATACTCTAAACCTACCGTCCGTTCCAGCAATGCCCATACCCTGTCCATTCTCGTTTTACGTAACTCCTCCTCTTTTACATGGTCCAGTTTAATGGCCAGTGACTTCAGCCAAGGCAGAGTGGCGTTTCGCAAGATGCCATCGTGGCTAGATTCCACGATGTCATTACCAATCGAATTTTTTAGAATAAAGTCATCTTCAATGTTGTAAATCGACACCCAAAAACTCTTAAGGTTTCTCAGAAAATGAAGGGCGCCCCACAACTCGGTAAGGGAGTGATAGCGACAGTTCCACGAGCCAATCAGCAACTTTTCTAGATCTGGCCATTGGTCACCCAGTTTGAGTTCCAAGGCTTTGAGAATACTGCGCTCTTTGTAAGGCGATCCTGAATACCAATCCAGCAAATGAACTTGTCGAATTCCCCCGAACTTGGTGCTGACATTGTCCATAGTGTTTATCAAGCTACTGGAAATAACCACTTTTCTCAGAGTACCACTTAGAAGATATTTCTCCAGAAGAGGATTGATCACCGAGTGACGAACATCTTGCAAGTCAAAATTCTTCTGAGTACCTCGCATTAGTCCCCACACCTCTAAGGAACACAGGTGGGCAAAGTCCGGAAACGGATTTTGCTGAACGACTTGCTCCAAGGCGGTGGCATCTCTGGTAATGTCGGTTGAAGACTCAAGTGTTACCAAGTGGTCCACTAGCTGTAAATTGCGAATATTTGGCAAAAGGTTTAAACAGCGACAAAAAGCATGATAGAGGGTGGGATACTCGGGAGAGTGCTCAGAGGAGAGAAAAATGGGCAAGGTGACATGCCAAAGGTGAATCCCAAACTTTTCCAGGATGGAGTGTACCAGAGAATAAAACTGACGCCAGTCGCCTGCATCATGATCATGGCTAAATGATTTAAAGGCGATTGCACGGCCTATAAATGGATTCTGGTGGGAGGAGTAGGATGCAGTGCTTTCCTGAAACTGGAGAAGATCCTGCTGTTTTTTGAGCTGAATGAAGGGGGCGTTCAACCAATGGGGCAAACTTAAGTCATGATCATTTTGTCGCTGGTTGGGGGAGGAATTTACTCCATTAAGTTCAAGGAAGCGATTTACAGAAAAACGCCACCAGGAGCAAGTGTGTAGGCAGGAAAGAAGGTCATTCTTGGAAAGACATTTGAACAATTTCCAGATAACCTGACAAAGGGATTTTTAAAATTTTAAGCTATTTCGCGACGAAGATGAAACCGGAAATGGACAGAAATGTTTTTACCACGTCAAAGCACCAAGTGGGTCTGTGCAAATAGCTTCGAAGACTGGGATAAGCTTCTAAAAGGGCACGCATTTGCTCGGGTGACCCTTTCAGCTTGGCTAGAATGGCGACCCATACCAGTTCAGGGAACCGGGTCAGGGGAACATTCTTGTTTTGATAATGCGGAAGAGGACTGTCTGGTTGACGTAGAGTTGATGTTGAAGCCATCATTTTAAAAGAAATGCTAAGGAATAAGATAAAAAGGTAAGAAGGAGTTTGCCGAAAATGGAAGTTTTTCTAACAATGACGAAAAGTTGACAGTTGAAAATATTTGAATATTAAATTGCATAATATTGGAAGTATGGTTTGGTTGACATGGCATAACTATATTAAGATTCGGCATCGATTCCGCCAGGGTAGAAACACTTTCAGTTAAAAGTAGACAGTTAACCTGAAAACATTCAAACTTTTTAGCACTCCTTCTTCTGCTTGACTTCTCCTTTCTTGGGTAACGCTCACAATGCCATTTAAAAAGGGAAACATCATTTTTAAAGATAATGATCTCTAAGTTTTTGAATCCTCTTAAATCTCCTTCCCTCGTTCGTTCGAGTCTCGAGATGTCCATGTAAAGCCAAATGGCCCAGAACGTTTCCCCAAAAACCAAGCTTGGAGTGAGTACATTTTTAGAAATTCTTCACTAATTAAATTGCGTTTAGATGTAGGATGATGTGTTTCTGGAATAAGGTTGTAATTGTAGTAGTTTGGTACAAGAAATAAAACTGTATTCTGTACAAGCATTAAGAATAAAAGTTTTTTTAAAAGATTGTTTTGATCCATAAAAATGTTGCGTTTTTCTTTGATAAGAATGTGCAGATTTATTTCGAACTAGGTATAATACAATTTGCACGTGTCATATATAACACTGATAAGAGACAGCAATGTCTAAACAATTTGTATATAAAAACGCTATTTAATTTCACAAAGCATTTTAATTTTGCGATGACAAGCCTTCTTAGCTACGCATCTGAAAAATTATAATAGCGTATGTTGTTACGGCTCCCAGCATCTAAACAAAGTATGAATACTTCAATTAGTTTTTTAAAAATTACGGAACCCATTGTGATTAATTACGAAAAAGCAAATTAACTTACCGTGGTTAATAGTTTATACGTGACATTGAATAGTCGACAGGACAAAGCCGGTGGGTTAAAGTTTAGATCTAATTCAAGTGCTATTAACTGATTTTGTGTGCTAATGTAATTTAAACTTTTCTCTGTAAAATTATCCTGACTTTTAATCAGTGCAGTTTTGTGCCATTTGGTAACTGTGCGATTTACTGAATAGTGAAATTCTGCTGCGGCCAACCAAGTTGCTGTATTTATAATGTAAAATATACACAAGCTTAACATGCTATCTTGAACGTAATAATCATGAAATTGATCCGGTATTTCACAAAAGTACGAAAGAACAACTAGCGTCCATGCCAAGAGTTGACCACCTATTAAATCATTAATTTCGTTTAGCCTGTCCTGCAAACCATGATAATGTAAGATACCTGTCTGTACACTTACAAACTTATTAGTTTCAAAATAAGTTTGAAACTCTTTTGATATTGCTAATATGCTACAAGTTAAAGCAAACACCAAACAGTGGGTAAAATAATACGAGCATAGTACATGAACTTGTATTACCTTCCACACTAGCCTGGTTGATGAATACGTTGTCAAAAACTGATTTAATGTTAAATACAAAGTAAAATCTGGCATTGTGTCCATGACAGGTGGTTCGTCTACGTTTCGGACTATTTCAGCGTATGAATACACAGCCAAGACGCATCCGATTAATATTAAAACTTGAACAATTTTATACCAAATTGTGCTAATGCTTTGGAATGTAGTGGAATTATACATAGCTTCAAGTTTGTTGTTTGGTGTATTCCATAACATGTTCAGAAACACTATTAGAAAACTTAACGATCCAATAGTAACAACAAAATCAAAACTAGTACTCAGATATGAACCATGTTTGTCCTCCAAACGGTATGCGTGATCCATAACATTGAAAACGTAAAATTGAAACAATAGCAAATGCGCACAGAAACAAACGCAACGCTGAAACTTGTTTTGCTCTAATATATAACGATTGGATATAGTATCCCATTTTACGTAGAAAGGTATGTATAAGAAGAAAAAGTTTACGTTGGTAAACCAGACAAAAAAGGAAACTGGCTTATTTTCTGGTAAAGAGCTGAACGGTTTTGAGAAAAAAATGCGGAAAGTCAACCGAGACTTTTTTAGTTCCATTTTTTGCACCACAGCCATGAATGTAGAATATTTTAGAGACTTTTGCATGGGTTTGGTTGTGCTGCTTGATAGTTTCTAACGACGGAACTAAAAGATTCATATGACAAACAAACACAATCTTACAAATTCGAATATGATTAATATTACAAATTGAATGCCCCTTTAAAATTATAATATTCAATATTGCTATGAAGTATAGGCGCGGTCAAAAAATAGCTTAAGCAAATAAACTTAAAAGCTTTTTGTTTAATAACAAACAACTCAGGCAGCAGCAATTGTGTAAGAATAGCAAAGGTTTATACAAAATGCAAATGTTTTATAAATTACATTAATGAAATGGAAAATGTAATTAGCAAAATTATACGGTAAACAAATTAATAAATTAGAGCCACAATGTTGCTGGCATGCATTAAAAGTTAAAATTGATTGTTTGATATTTCCGTGCTGTATCTTTTGAAAACCCAGAAATGCAAGATCAGAAATTAAAGCTGAACGGGTTATATATGACGCCGCTACAAACAAAAGTGGTCAGTCAAGAGCACATCAAATTTGAGCCCTATAACTTTACATTTTCCCAGAGATTCATATCCATCTTTCTTAGCGCTTGTTACTACACATGTTTCATTCCTTTTCGATTTCAACTTATCCAGAATAAAAACTTGGAGTATAAGTGGTGCACCCACTCTAACAAATTTCAAAAGGTACTTGCAAATATAAATTATTATGCAATGAAAGCAGTTTCTCTAAAACACTATTTTTATTTCAGATCATATGCATTATAATACATGTTGTTTTGACCTTCTGGACCCTGCCTAAGCTATTGATTTTGCTTTATAAAGGATATCAGCATCAAGAGTCCAAAAGCATTTTGTCATTTTTTCTCATGTTTCTAGGGACCTTGATATGTATTCAATTTCAGTATAACGTTTGGTTTCAGCAAAAATCCTACCTACTTCTGGTTGACTTTCCACGAAAGTTTTACAAGATAACCTATAACAAAAAAGAACGTATTCAAAATATTTTTTCAGCTTTATTTTCAATAGCCACTGTAGTATGCTTTACAGTTTTAACTACATTGGGCGATTCAGTGACCCAGTCCAATCAAGTCAAATACAAGAATCAAAATGCAAGCCAGGTAATCGGAATAGAAATTATTCTAGTTATGTACATTGTTCTGGCAAATTATCCAGATCTTGTGTATCGTAGCTTAGTGCTCTGCTTCCAGAATCACGCGAAAATATTTTTAAGTATGTTGAAAAATTATAGTAAACTAAAAACTCAACCAGCAGTTGTGGTACACGAGTATTATAAGTTGGAAAGCTGCATTTCAAAGCTAAATTCAAATTTTGGCAACTGGATTTTATTATGCACGGTATTTACTGTACCATTTTATGCACAAATGTTTATTGAAATGTTTCGTGGTTTAGTGCCGTTGCATGTTGGAATTTTGAATTTATCATTTTTCACTGGAATGTTTCACTTTTTATTGCTGCCTGCTCAGATAAGCAACGAGGTACGTTTCATATAATAATTACGTTTAATTAGATAATTACCAACTATATTCTAGCTATTTGTTTTAGATATGTGAAGAAATGAAGCAATGGCTAGTAGATAAGGAAAATCATCAACATATGTCAACTACGGAAGCAACCATATTGTTGTCCAAATTAACAACGGACGTAATTGGCTTACGGGGCAAGAACTTTTTTACAATAACTTACCCGTTTGTTGGAACAGTAAGTATAAAAACTAATTGTACTATCGATTTCAATACTGCTGTTTTATGTATACAAAAGTTAATGATGATGTAACTATTTATGCACACATTTCATACGTCCAAACAGATTATCAGCTTGATCTTGACATTTGCTTTCATCGACCAAACTAGTACTACCGTAACACATACCACATAATTAGATGATTAGGATCTCTAAGAAATGTAATATATAAGGGAATTATATTATTCAAAGTAAACATCTGGCTGGTCAGCATAATACAACTTATTCCCATATTAATGTTAAACTATTTGAAAGCTTTGTTATTTCCATATGTTAGCATTTTGATACTAGTGCACGAAACCTAATCTTAAGTAGCTGTGAGTTTAGGCTCTTAAGAATAAAATTTTCACTCTGAATAAAAATGTCGGATCAAGAACTAAAGAAAATATTTACGATGCCAATAATAACAGAAAGAGTTACTCCCAAAAACCACATGTTACAACGCAGTGCTCTTACATTTTCACAAAAATTCGTCTACGGCTTTCTTTGCATTTTCTATTACACAGGTTTCATACCTTTTCGCTTGAAGTTGTATCAGGATTATAGATTTGAGCGAAAATGGGGTATCCATAGAAATAAATTTCAAAAGGTAAATACAGATACAGGAGGCATTATTCAAAAGTGTAAAAGATTAAATACATTTTAAAATATATTGTTCAATATGAATGATAAATTATTTATGGTAAATATCCTTATTTTTTACATTTCAGATTATGTGCATAATAGTCCATATGCTATTGATGTTCACAACAGTGCCAATGTTAATATACATGCTTTATAAGGGATTTGTAGGTTCCGGGTCCAGAAGCATTTTGTCCTTTCTCCTAGTGTTTTTAGGAATATGTAATTGCATCAAGTTTATACACAGTGTCTGGTTTCATCAAGAGCTATATCTTCTACTTGTCGACTTTCCCAAAAACTTTTATCCAATTATCTACTGCAGGGAAGAACATAGGCAAAACGTTCTCTCTGTGTGGCATTTTCAGTAGCAACTGCATTGCGTTTCATACTTTTGACCATTTTGACGAACTCAATTCCTCAATCAAGTCAAACCCAGAAAACAATTAGTGGGCTAGTTTTACCTTTATTTATAGTGCTAGGAAACTTCCCAGATCTTTTGTATCGTAGCTTGGTTCTCTGCTTTCGGGATCGTACGAATGTATTTTTGAGTGCATTAGAAAATTCTGACAGCTTGAAAACACAGACCAAAATCAAAGAATATTACAAACTTGAGAGTTTTGTCAACAAGCTGAATACCGATTTTGGCATGTGGATTTTATTGTGTACTATATTGACAGTGCCATTCTATGCACAAAAGTTTATTGAAATGTTTAAGGGGCTGGTTTCATTGCATGTTGGAATTTTAAACTTGTCTTTTTTCCCTGGCATGTTTTACTTTTTACTACTTCCTGCTCAAATAAGTCACCAGGTAGCAAGAAATATATTCAAACACGATTTGTATGAGTTGCTTAACCTAACGATACCAAAATTATTTACTTATAGATATCCGATGGAATGAAAAGGTGGTTAATGAACAAAGAAAACTACCAGCACCTCTCAAATGTAGAAGCAACATTATTACTAAGCAAAGTAACTACTGACATTATTGGTCTACGTGGCAATAACTTTTTCACAATTACTTATCCGTTTGTAGGGTCGGTGAGTAAAATGATATTAAAGTAACACAACCACAATCTAAATTTAATGTGTCTACTTTTTGTAGATTGTCAGCTTGATTTTGACGTTTGCTTTCATCGACCAAAATAACATGAGCGTGACTACACCACAAGACGCATAAAACAAAGTTTGGGCTAAGGCTACGCCAACTCCCGACAGCCATATTTCGAAGTTTCGAAAAACCAAATTATTTGTGCTTTGGTGGACAACTAGTGTCAAGCTAATAGTAACACAAAAAAATTCAAGTTAAATAAAGCTAGCATAAGGAAGTTATGGACGTTTTAAGTTTAAATGTGTTTGAACATTTAGCACTGTAAAAATGCAAAATTGATAAATTAAAAAATTTGGCTATTTTGGAATAAACATATACAAGTAGAGGAACAATTTATGACATTAAAAACATCAAAAAGTTAATTATTTTTTAAATTGCCCTGTTAACGTTAACTGCAATTATCTTTTTTGCGCCACCAATGCTAAGCCTGCTTACAACGGTTTTTGGTACTTTAAAGGGAGCTGGTATTAATGACGTTTGTATTTGCTTTAGCACAGGTGGCGCAAAAAAGATAATTGCAGTTAAAATTAACAGGGCAATTAAAAAAATATTTAACTTTTTGATGTTTTTAGTGTCACAAATTGTTCCCCTACTTGCATATGTTTATTCCAAAATAGCCAAATTTTTTACTTCATCGATATCGCCTTTTGACGATAATAAACATACAGACAAGTTCATGAAATACGAATATGTTGACTTCATTTTTTGTCGGGAGTTGGCGTAGCCTTAGCCTTGGAAACTAATAAAAAAGTCTACAGTCTATGGCGCACCGTAACTTTACCTTCAACTTTTGTATATGTTTGAATTCATGCTGTTTATTAACCAACGGATGTTATTTTATGGTGATAAGCAATTATAACAGCCACACAATAAAGCACTTGTTGCCCTTTTGTGTCCAGCCACAGCTTCCTCAACGGCTCACGCATTCTTAGGACTTCTAGAATATTTAGTCATTCAATATTCCGTAGCTAACCATTCCATCATTCTTAAACGACTCTTTACGTTTCAGTTTTAAATTTTGTATCTTGCGTATATATTTTAAATTTTAAAAAATAACCTAATCTATCAATATGTACGAAAGACTAGATTTTTGGAATTGCTTTTTTCTAGACGCTATAAATCATACAGTTTTTGCTAAAGCTACTAAAGTGAAAGAGTCCCCTGTTTTGTTAAAAATTGGAAATGCCAGCTTCGGAGTCCAAGATATTCAACTGGTTCATACAAAATCTATGGAGACACATTGCTACTACTGCAAAGCCAGTGGAACTTCGATAACGGGAAATTTAGAAATTGGAAGAGCTCTAAATTTTGTATTATTTGTATTTATAGTTCTGGTTGGACTTTTTGGTGTCATTTCAAATATTCTGAATATCTTGTTGCTAAGAAGAGCCTTTTCAGCAAAAGGCACAGTATCTTTTAAAAAGTCTCTTGTGTTGTTGTCAGTTATAGAACTAGTGCTTTGCTTGGGAACCATCTCATTTTCTGGTGCTAAAATACTAATTTTGGGTAATACATCTGTAAATAGTACATTAATAATTTATAATGTAATCATAACTAAAAAGGCTTCTTATACACGTATATATATTTTATTGTTATTGGTTTGTAGAAAATGTAAGCAGAAGCTATTTCACTATGGATTTCTTCCGAATTTGTAATCTTGTTTTCACCGTCACCAGAACCATGTCAGTATACACCACCATCTTGATAACAATAGAACGCTATTTAGTCGTGGCTTTTCCTATAAGATCCAAAAACTGGCTATATGACAAATCATACAAATCCAGGCTTGCTTTGAGTTCAGTCCTAGGATTTGCTATACTCTTAAATGTTCCCTGGTTCTTCAAATCCAGTCTGGTAGCAAATGAGTATCTCTATCAGAATTTTACTGAAGATGGAAATGCAACTCATTATGATGCAGAGGAAAATGACAATATCACCGTGTTGATGTCTAAAGAGCTTATGGATTTTCCGTATTTGATAAAAAGGAATGAGTTTGCTAAGAGCTTTAATAGAGGACTTCAGGAAACAATGCTGGCATTGGATTTTATCTTCCCGTTTCCTGTACTACTGACCTTCAATGCCTTGCTGTATTATTCGGTAAGATAAATTAAATATGATTAAAGTAATTACATTAATAACGCTGATGAGGATGTGAGCAATGCTTTTGTTATTTAGATTTACAACTGGAACATGAAACGAGCTGCCCTAAGTGGACACCAGCAGCGAGAAATAAATGCGGCCAAAATGTTTTCCGTTGTGGTTTTAATTCTGCTGTCGTGTCACTCTGTTTCCTGCATTGTATTTTTTACTTCTCGAGTACAGAAAGTTATTTACAGGGAGCTTATGCTACTGCAGAGCCTGGCGGTTGTGTTTGGAGCTTCAGCAAACTTTATGGTTTACTATTGGTTTGGAACACAATTTCAACGGGAGTTTTGGACGGGAATGAGGAGCGTGTTTGGAGAAAATTTTTATTGGATAAATAAACACTTTGAAAAACTTAGAAAAGACTCGCTTGAAAATGAGACAACGTATCACCCAAGACGAGCAACAAAGAGAAAATTTACTTTATAATTCTTCACGCTTGTATTCGTGTTCTAGTATTGCGGGTTATATTGAACTTCAATAATTGAAGATTATTTTTTGCTATACCAACTTTTATATAATTGAATCCTTTTCGCTTCACTTAGAATCTCTTTTGAATAGATTTAGCTGCTTTTCAATATTCAATTAAGCAACGAGCAAAGATAAAGAGCTGATGGTAAACGGCTCTACCATAAGAGAGTAGGTAGCACGTTTAAACTTTTATTTTTCTTCTAATAAAATATGCATACTAATTACTAAAATTATTTATTATTTTCATCTTGTGTCATTTCGTTGTAAGTTACTTATGTAAATAAAGGTAATGTTGTTAAAACATTAAAAAATTTCAGATTTAATCGTAAGGACCATTTGCAGTAGAACTTATTTCCGCCATTTGCATTGCTGAACTTACTTCGGTTCCTTTTACCAATGTTCTTTTCAAAAACGGAAATAATTGCATAAGAACGGCTTTCGTTTGATTCCTAAATCCAATTTCTCCACAGTAGTAAATTGGTGGGTTTAATGCCGTGTTCAGCGCAAATGAAGCCAACATACCTACTTGAGTTTCTCTGTACAAAACCAACTTCAGAACAAAAGCATAGTGTACCATTGGTTCGATGTTGCAAATGAAAAGAGCAATAACCACAGGAACAAACATTTTAACCGCGCGTATTTCCTTTCTGTAACGACTGTTGGTAACGGATTCTCTTTTCCTGGAAAACTCCTTTATCTACAGATTTTAAAATTCACGAAATATTTGAATTGAATTATGTTGAATTTTAAAATTCTTTTATAATTTTGAAGTATTAAGTGTTAATACCTTTACAAAAATTAACCCATTAAAAATCAGCAATACCGGCAATGGTACCAAAACGTAAATTTTATCAAAAAATCCCTTAAGCGTCTTATGCCACAAATTGTGCAGGCTAGTATTTTGTATAATGTAGTCTAAATGCTCTGTAGCTTCTACATTAGTGCTTTCAAAGTTTTGTTTAATTTGTGAGCTAGTGTAACGTGGAATTCCCATTATCAGCGAAGAAACAATCATAAAGCCAATAATAAATTTTGCTCTTCTTTGAGTCATCCAAATACGAGATCTTAGAGGATAAGCAATTGCAAAGTAGCGTTCTAAAGTAATTGCTACTGTCATAAATGATGAAGCCGATTTTCCTAATAAAACGGTATGGATTCCAAACCAGAGCAAGAAAATGGTAATAAGACCTCGACTTATATCCTCTGAAAAATAGGCATTTTAAATTTCTTAAAGAAAATCAGTTTTATGATCTTACCTATATATAAATCTCAACAAATCTTACCTAAATAAAAAACTGCTGCTGTTGTAGTAATAACGCAAAATAAACCAGTTAATATATCAGCCCATGCTAACGCTTCCAATAAGATATCAAACGTAGTTCTTATCTTTCTTTTTCGAAGAACATAAACTGTTATGGCATTTCCAGCTACTCCCAGAAATCCAACACAAAGTGTAAAAAGCCATAGGAGAATTATAAATATATGGCCTGTGGATTCTAAATGATTTATTGATTCTCCCGTAATAAACTTGGCAACAATTGAACAGCGAATACAAATACAAGGATCTTCAGCTGAACATGATATCCGAGAGTCAGGCATATCTAGTAGAAAGCAAGAATTCAGGGACAGGTCAGTGGTATTCATTGTAAACTTGGAAATTCCAAGTTAGAATCAATATTTTATAATTTAAAAAAGGGTTTGCTGTTTGTATTAGATTTCGCTACGGCATTAAAATCTTTACACAAAATGAAATTGCTACATGCCTTAGCTTTACGGCAGTTAGTGGTGGCTTCAAAATTACCACTTCCTGCAACAGCGCTGCTAAGAAAGACTGCTATCAGCTTAAAATTTCTATGAAATACGACTTTAATTAGTGGCTGGAGTTATCATCTTTTGTCGTTAGTCGCTGCGACCACAGTGCGGGGGTAGACGTTGATCAAGCTGTGAATTTTTCCCAGTTCCAACCTGCACAAAAATCATCCCAAGGTACGTCGACCCCAGTTGGAGCTGAAAGTAATTCTGCTGCAAAAACAATCCTGTGCACCAAACAGTGCCGTTGCATCCAAAAATGCAAAAACAGAAGAATGTCACAATGTTCTTCTGACTTACCTTGTCGATAACTGCTAAGAAAACCCCTGACCACAGATGGCTTTCCAAATAATATGTAAACCACATGCCATTTGAATGACGGCGATCCTACAAGATGTATTACATTCAGGGCACACCATCACTGATCTTGTGACAATAAAATACACAGAAACTTTTTTACTCAGAGTAATGAAAATCTTTTAGAAAGCAACAGAACCCCAACTTTTAGGGCTGGGGTTCCACGGTCTGCGGTAAATAGTACATGAAGCAACAAATAACATGAAAATTATGGCTACGTGTTTGCCATTGCCATAAAACACTTGTATGTTTCAGAGTGAAATTTTGTGCTCTGTTAAAGTTTCATTACTTACAAAACGGAGTATAATATACACATAATATTGCGATGGGACTGAGCAATTAGAACATAAAAGCCAATAAAGAGAAAACTTTATCGCAATGTCCGATAAAAATGTTTAAAATATTAGTAAAAGGTATTCTCAGATAAAGTGCGGCTTCATAATTAAGAAAATGAATAATATTAATTAAGTCGATTGCTCAAGTACATACTTCTATTATCTAGCATAGTTGTAAATAGTTCATTTAACTGCGCACCATGGTTATTAAGTATTTAAACTATTGGCCTTTTTAACGATTTAAACTTTCTGGTTTCGAATCTGAAGTATTTTGAACAATTAACTATGGAATATTTTTGACATATTTGGTTTTCGTATTTAACGTTAGTAGTTTAGTAAAGAGCCTAAACTAGGAAACTTTAATTATGTTTTATTCTATTGAAAACGTATAATTTAATAGTTTAGTTGTCATTATATCCAAACAGTTTTAGCATTTTTATAACTATGGTAGCATTGAAAAGATCCCCAATCATTTAAAGAATTGTAAACTAGAAAGATTAAGTAAAACGTTAATTATATAAGACCTTAGAATTGTAATTTGAAGTGCACAAACCTTCTAATGTAATTGTGTAATGAAAGCAATTAACGTTTTTTATTTATTAAATTTGAAAGTTGAAGGCACATAATATTTTATGGTCAAATCCATTCAAGCTGTTCAAGGTTTAGGTGGCAGACTTTAACAGAAATTCTAGATAAATTTCAAACAAAACATACAAGCATATACACAATAGCTAGGATATATTCAATTTGTTTAATATTCAAAAATAAATTTCATTTATTGAACACACTTTAAATCACAGATATTGTTAACTTACTGAACAACACTTTGGTCGATACACAAGTCATCTATCAGTTTTCTGACATATTTAAGAAAACATCATGACAACACCTTTACTTTACAAAAACTTGGTTTACTTTGATAAAATTGCCAGTTTTCCAATATGCCCCTTTATATATTCTATTAATAACAAAACTGGCCAATTCTACACACGACGAGACAGATGGAAAAGAGCAACATATTATGTGACATCCATTCTAGTTTTCGTGATGGGTGTAATTCTGCCTGTTTCCAATTTCTTGATATTTGCATTTGGAATTTTGAAAACTTCTTGGACCCTCATTGTCATAAACTTGTTGGTTCTTGCAGCCGCGTTAATGGCAACTGGCACAAATCTTATTTTTATGAACGGCCACGCTAATATACCGGAGTTGACTAATGCATTGATAAAATTCGAATTTCTTCTAAAAGGAATACAAAAACCTCAGTCAAACCTCAACTGTGACAGTTTGGATAAGTTCTTGAATGACTTTTTTATTAATATTAACGAAGAAATTTTAAACCTAGTACATATGCGACGTGACACTGATATTAAGAGCTTAATTTGCTTTTCGTGTATAACAAATTGCATGGTAGTAACGTTCATTGCAGTACCAATTGCAGTATATATGAATTTGGATCCAGTTGTTCCCGTTTTTGAAATCATTATTCAAGCATACCCCAACATACCACTATTACGTAATTTGATGTTGTTTCTGCGGTTTCTGCTAAATATGACAAGTGTTTATTTCTGCTGCATTACTGATGCATTCATTAGCATGTGGGGATTACATACAACATCAGTGTTTGGATTGTCCATCAAAGTTTTAAGAAAGATGGCTAAAATAGAAAAAATATTTAAAGTTAAGCGATCCTCTAGTACGTTAATCAACTACATTCAATTACGGTTACTTTACATGTATGGAGACGAATTTGTTCCACAATTAATATCGGTAGCACTCGGAATGACATTCCTTTGGAGTGTTTTTCTAAATGCTCTGGCATTTGTGGGATGGGAAGTACTTGACTTTGGACTGTATATATCAATACTACCAAGTGGAGCTGTTATTATCTTGTTACTAAGATATAACTTTATAGCCAGTGTTGATTTTTACGAGGAAACAAAGGCGTTGATAACACACGAATGGCCAACGCAGATCTGCAAACATTTCAATCGTTTAAACGGCTATAGTAGGAAACTGTATCTGAGAGAAATTAAAATGCAGAGACCGCTTTACTATAGAAGTGGTTCCATGGCAACACTGGATAAGCCAACGGTTACGAGCTATTATTCGTACATAGTTATTTACACAGCTAACTGTTTACTGCTATTTAGAGAAAAAATGGTTAAGAGTTTGTAATTATAATACATAGTTGCTAATCCAAAAATTTAATAAAGAAAACTATGCTACATGGAAAGTTGTATTAAATAAAAATTAAAATTTTGTCTTTATTTTGAAATCACAGATACTCCAATCAAAAGATCTTTGTCTCATCAGTCCTTTGCATATATAATTTAGTTTGTTTACCCTAAGAAAGCCTCCTGTCTATATAAAGCATCTATGGAAATCAAGCTCATATGAAAGTGTATCGTACCGTATACAAATAATTTAAAAGAAAGCCATATGCATATAATTTAATAAGATATAAAGAGGTTTTTCTGTATAATATATGATTCCGGGACTATTCACTACAAATCAATAAACGGCGCCGCGATAAAAAGGTAGCCGATGAAATGATAAATTGATTGCGATAGAAGTGCTGATACCATAAAAACTGGTAGAAGTTAAAAATTTCTTGGAAATGTAGCTTTAATTAGTGGCTGGGGATGTCGCCTTAGATTATTGGTCCGGCGATTGGCATAGTTCTTATCAAAATGTTGTTCTAGGCTCCCTTGAAAGTCTTTAAAATAATGATCAACCAAAGTCGGTGGGTTTCTTCAATTTAGACCAGTACAACAGCCAACGCCAGGTATAACTGGCAGATATGGAGCTGAATGTTGTTTAGCTACAACACCGATCAGTGCCGCTGCTCGTGACAGCTGCAAAAATGCCATATTTTTCTGCTGTTGGTGAGGACTCGGACTGCTATAGTATACACCTACGCAAATAGCTTAGTCGTTTTGGTCATGGATAATGACGTCAAGGTGTCATTTGGATGACAGAGATCCTACAAGATGTATTACATTCAGGGCATAGTACCACATATCTTATGACAGTAAACTGTAAAGATAGGGACTTTACGAAAAAGTTACTGAAATGGTCCAGTTTGTTCCCAAACACATTTGATTTTCAAATTGAAGGATGGAACATGTTTCAAAGGAACGTATAAATTCAGCAGAGCTAGCATACCACAGGTACCATTTTAATATCTCAGTCAACGAATCAGTTTTGGTCAATACTTTTGGCGTTAGAGAATGTGGGTATGATTCCATCGTTTTCTCAAAAACGAAAGTTGGCTACGGCAGTAAGCATGGGGGAGATGCAATATGTACATCATGCCGACATGTGAATGTTTATGTATAAAGACAAAATGATTTACATTAAATTTAAATTAATCTTCTAAAACGCAATCCCCTTTCTGCTTCGTACTTCCTCAAATCATTTACAGGCTGGAACATAATTACTTTCACCCTGATACGATCAGATGTATGCATTCACCATCATTAGCAAGCATCTCACCTTACACTTTAGTTCTACATCTTTAGCCATTTGTTACAACATCTGGCCATCCGTAATATCACCAAAAGTATAGATAAAATAAAACTGTATGTTAGGGCCTTGCGATTACGGCACAGGAAAGTTACAATGGCAAAATATCAAGTCCTTTTATTTTGAAGGTGAAATTGTTTGGCATTGGCATGGATTACGTAAGTACAGGTCATTCAGGGCAACAACCTGAAAAATATTTTGCGCATTTATGCCATTTTGAGTTCTTTGTTCTGTCACGCATTATGACATGACGTACGTTTCTAAAACTACAGAAAAAATCTACTAATGAAGCCAAATTACACTTGCTTGTTATTCTACTGGGACCAAAATGGAAAAAAATATGACCCAATTATGTTACTTTCAAACATCAACATTTTTAATACTTACATACATTCTACAAACGCATTTTGAATTTGAAAGACATCAACTACTAGTTATAATTTGTTATTTGCACTATCATTCACTATATTATTTGTTTTGCAATTTTCATTGCTCGAAGCAACAAAAGATGTTGTTTCTCCCTCAGAAATCTCAGAGTCCTTTTCGATTCTCAAACCAAGCTTGTTTTTGAAGAAAGGAAACAGCCGAATCATTGTAGCCTTTGCCTCATTTCTGAACTCCACTCTTCTACAGTAGATTGGCAGATTCAACGCAGTATTCAGTGCAAAGGAAGCAAACATGGCAATTTGTAATTCTCGATACACTATTTTGTCATTCACAAGCTTCCAGTGCACCATGGGTTCAATGTTGCATATAAAAACTGCGATAACCACAGGGTAGAACATTTTAACAGCTCGGATTTCTTTTTTCTCGCTAATGCTGACAATTTGCCTTTTCACGGAGAGTTGCTTAACCTACAATTAAAACGAAAACATGAAGGTAAACTTCGGGGAAAAAACTTTTTGTATGATCAAATTAGTACAAATTAAAATTCTATTAAACCTTAAAATATATTAGTCCATTAAAGAGCAGCAACATAGGCCATGGTACGTAGATAAAAATCCTGTTGAAGATTTTTTTCACCAGTTTGGTAAAACCTGTTGTTGAACCAGTTGACAAAATCAAATAGTCCAGATGCATTGTAGCTTCCACACGCGTGTCCTCAGAATTGATTGCAATTTTAGAAGTGCAAAATCGAGGAAGGGACAATATCAGAGAAAATAAGAGCATAGCTCCGATTAAAATCTGAGCTTTTCTGTGTGTCATCCAGGAACGGAATCTGAGTGGATTTGAAATGGCAATGTAACGCTCAATGGTTATCACCACTGTCATGAAAGAGGAAGCAATTCTTGAGAAATAGGAGGAATGGCTTCCGATCCAAAACGAAGCTATGGTGCAAAGGCCTTGACTTATATTTTCTGAAAACATTTACAGTTTTTACATTTTGTACATTTGAAAATTAAATCATTTTTATTTGCTTAAGTTTTTCTTACCAAAATAAGCCAATGCGGCTGTGGTGTACAGAATGCACGTAAATGCAAATACTACATCCACCCATGATAATGCCTCTAGTAGAATCTCAAACGCTGATCGATTTTTCTGTCGACGAAAAATATAAATTGCTATCGCATTTCCAAATATTCCTGCAAGTCCCACGAGAAATGTGAAAAGCCAAAGTAGGATAATTGTAATATGCCCAGCAAATCCAAATTGATCAATGCTTTCTCCTGTAAAAAACTTGACCGTATATGCACATTTAATGCAAACTGAAGAATTTTCTACTGAACAAGAAGTTTTAGACTCTGGCATATCCAGCAAATGGCACAATAATAGAGGAACTGGCGTTACAGAAATATTTGAAACACTCATGTTGAAAATCAAAATTTGATAAATACTTGATTAAAACGAAAAGTTTTGGTAATGTATAATTGTGTGTAATCCTGCTCAGACACGTGCAGATTTGCAACTAAGCGACCGTGTGTAGCAAGTGATAAATTTATGCATAAGGTGTCAATTTATGATACTTGTACTATTATATAATGCAAATACACAACAGTATTTACGCATTCCATTACGCATTCCATTACGCATTCCATTCCCAGCTCTCCTCACAGGCAGTCGCATATTTGCTGCCTCTCTCATTTTTTACTTTATACACCACCGGCCCAGTAAACTACCCAACATGGCTTCAAGCGAAGGAGATACACCAAAAGATACCAGCTTTGAAGACGAGGAAGAGTATTACACAGATATGGAAGGAATGGAATCAGCCAACGAAGAACCCGAAGCCGATGATTTGACCAACAAACTTGTGAACTCAATTGAAAAAGTGCTAGCACAAAAATTAGATGATAGACTTAAATCATTTGAAACTCGGTTAATAGGAGCAGTGAACAAACATGGAAATCAAATTCAAAACCTACAAAGCAAGTGCAAAAATATGGAATCCAAAGTGTCGGAATTAGAAAAATCTAACATTCTTCTGCAACAGTTAGTCAGAGAGAAAAACATCATGATTATTGGTCTCAGTGATGAAGATGTGACAGATGACGTTCTAACAGCCAAAGTGACAAAACTGTTTTCAGAAGTGTTGAAGACTGAAATAAAACTTGATGACGTTTTTCGCTTAGGAAAATTCTTACCTGGAAAATGTCGCGTCGTTTGTGCACGTTTGCTTACGTTTACAGACAAAAAACGAATCTTAAGCAACGCTAAATCATTCAAAGACCTTAATCCATCAATAATAGTGAAGGCTGACATGCCTTTTGAAATTAGACAAGCGCATAAACTGCTTTTTGGAAAACGTGAAGAATTATCAAAAGCGGGCGAAACGGGAACAATTTGTTTTAAAACTCTGCAAATTACATCCAACAAAGGTGACACGTATAAGGTTAAGGACGGACAGCTCGACAAGGTCAATCCTAAATCAGCACCAATCAAAAGAACAGCCAAAGAACCTGCTCAACGTGATGAGGAGACTCCGGAAAGTGGCGAACACGAAGACCAACAAACCAAAAAGCAAAGGACATCGGAAGGAAAAGCGCCTTTTTTAGGAAACTATCAACTACGACCATCAACTACGGTACAACGACCAGCGAACAAGAACCAACCGGGGAAGACAACACAACCAAGCAAGTGAACATCCTGAAAGAGATGATACAAGAGGAGATTCGTTCGGTAAAGCAATCGATTCTAAAAATAGGACATTTAAATATTAGGTCTATGATCAATAAAAGGGTTGAACTAGGTAATTTATTAGAAACCCAAACTTATGACGTGCTTTGTCTAACCGAATCATGTACAAAACCGCAGCATAATATTAGCCCTTTTCCGCAATACTCTCTCTTAAGAAATGACATTATTGACAAAGGACAGAGAGGCACAGCAATATTAATTCAAGAAACATTAAAAGTTAAGCAGTTTAAATGTAATTTAAGGAAACCTGAAAACATCGAACTACAAAATATTTTAGTACAACTAAATTTTAACAAAGCAATCATTATTTCTTGTCTCTATAGACATCCTAACTACGCAAAGAAGGTTCTCAAGCAAGATTATGACTTTATCAACAACTGGGTAGAATATCTTCACTCACTTCCACACAATTTTGTACTTGTAGGCGATTTCAACCTTAAAGATGCATATCTTAAGCCTGTAACAGAGTTTACGGAATCTTTACACATTACACAGCTTATAAGATTACCAACAAGGGAGAAAAACATTTTAGATTTAATCTTCGTAAAGCATGCTAATTCAGTCCAAAGCCATAAAACATTCGATGCCTACCTATCAGACCACAAATTAGTAGAATGCAACATTTCATGCTGTAAACCAGAACCACCATCTATCTTAATAAAAAAGAGAAATGTAAATACTCAAATGATTCCTGCTTTCCTAGATAGACTAAGCCAATGTTTCTTTTTCACTATTGACGAACCCACTATTCTTCTTGACACATTCACAGTGCTGGTGGATATGATGTTTCCTTACAAAACTAAACAAATCACAGTAAGACCCAAGACTAAGGTACTTTCAAAAAAAACAATTTGTCACATTAAGAGGGCAAAAAAATTGTACCACCGCTATCGTAAATGGCCTTGTGCTGTTGCAAAGCGACGTATGTTACTCTCCAAAAAGCAAGTCAGACATAGCACCAAAATGGACGCTAAACATCAATTTGACATTCTTATGCAAAAGAGTAACCTCTGGTCTAGTCTAAAGGGCATGTTTCCTCTAAAAAATAAAATATCTCAGTGCCAGAATATGGATGCTGATGAAATCAACGATCACTACATTAAAATATCCACAAAAATACCAAGCACAGTACCACCTCCACAAAAACCTAAAGACATAAACTCTTCTCATCTTTCATTCTGTTTTGACTATCTGACAGTGGCTGATATCAAAGAAGCTTGGAAGAAAATGAGTAACAAAAATTCAAAGTCAAATGATCCACTTGGTCTTTCCAACAATATTTTTAACATAGCAATGAATAGCTATCCATTCTGTAAATCGTTAGCTGAGTGTTTCAACTTCTGTATAAGAGAAGGGTATATTCCTGAACAGTGGAAAATTTCAAGAATAGTTCCTGTACCCAAAGTCAATCAACCAAAAACACCAAATGAAACTAGACCGATTTCCATACAACCTGTGACAACAAAGTTATTAGATAAGTGCATACTTAAGCAACTCTCAGAGTATTTGAATAAAAATAATATGATTAGTGAAACTCAATTTGGCTTTAGGAAAGGTCTCAGTACAAGTCATGCACTAATTGCTTTATGTGATATTATTTACCAAACACTAGATCAAAACAAAATTTGTATAGTTGTGTCGCTTGACTTTGAAAAAGCTTATGATTCAATGGACAGAGAAATTTACAAAGATAAATGTGAATGGTATGGCATTATTAGCGATATTATAGAGAACATGCTTAATGAAAGAACTCAATATGTAGAACTAAGAAAAGACAGCCACACTGAAAAATCCGCATCTAAGGCTACTACGCGTGGAATAATCCAGGGTTCGTCGACATCCAGTCTATACTTCACTATATTTATTAATGATCTTCCTTATTGTGTTGAACACTCTAAACTACTTATGTTTGCGGACGACTCTAATTTATGTTTATCTGACCATCCGAAAAATGTAAATGAACTAGTAAAAAAGGTTGAATCTGACTTGCGTAGAGTAAATACCTGGCTTAAGCAAAATAAGATTAGTTTGAACATTAATAAGACAAAATTCATTGTATTTGGAAGACCTAAAACACTTCAGTCGCTGCCTCCTATTGACATAAAAATTGAATCACACGCAATACAACGTGTTAATACTCTTAAAATACTAGGAATAACTTTCGACGAGTCTCTTACTTTTAACAACCATATGAATAATGTCACTCAAAAATGTTTCGGTATACTGGGTATGTTACGTTCTTTTAGAAGCGTTATTTCTCGTAAAAACAAAATTACACTTGTAAAGTCTCTGATATTCTCCATTTTAAACTATGGATCGATCGTTTGGCTTAGTAATATGAATAATACTATAGAAAACAAATATAATAAAATAGTTAGAAGCTGTGCCAGATACATACTTGGTAAACGTAAATTTGACTCTGTATCGAATGAAATCTGTAATGATTTGGGTTTTTATTTTGCTGATTCTAGATACTCTTATGAAGTACTCCTCTTTGCTTATAAATGTGCGTTCCAAACAAAATCAGGATATTTTAATAATTTCATCGACTTTTCTTACATCCCAATTAAAACCACTAGAAATAAAACCTTTTTTGAGCCTGCTTTTAATGTAAATTCCAAATGGGGAAGAAATTGTATAAAATATGTTGCCGTTAAGAAATGGCTTGAATTGCCTAACTCTGTCAGAAATATGGTAATCAACTTAAAATGTTTTAAGAAAGCTATTCACAATTATGTACTAGAACTACAAAAAATTGAAAATGATAATGTATTAGACGATGAAGACTTTGACCTTGAATTATTGTTTATAACTAAATGAAATTTTAAGATTTAAAAACAAAACAAAAAAAAACTATGTTAAAACCGTTTGTTCTCTCACATGTAAAACTTAAGAAAAAAATGTAAAATGCGACACATGTATGTCATTGGAGTAACTACCTTTTTTTGTATAAGGAATCTTATTGACAATAAATAAATTAAAATTAAAAATTAAATTACGTTTTTACAACATTCTTGTCTTTGTATACACACTACACACAGAATGGAAAAATCCTACCACTCCCTTTTATTCAATTTCTTAATACTCAAACTAATACACGCTTGTTCTACCGTCTACTCCATCAAAACCACTTTGTACTAGCATAAAAATTCGGTAAAATAAAACGATAAAAATCATCGCACGTTGTCATTGCTGAAAAATTATTGACCTGTTAGTCCACTATCTTACCAAGTAGACTGGAACTGGAAGTTGTCTCATTATGTGATATGAAATGGAATCGTAAGAAATCCTATTCACGTAAACCTTACTCAGGTTTGCTTTTTATCTGCATTTTTACTGCATGTGTATGAATGCTTTTCATGGTACATAAATGTGTTGGAATCAGGAATACTGGCGGTTTATGAAATGAGAAATTCTACAATTTTTGCTAATTGATAATTTTGACTACTTGTCAAGCTAATTATTTATGTGGTGGGATAATAATTACTGCTTGGTTTTCTCATCTAGTATCATACTGGAAAGACTGACGATATTGGAGTAAGCAGAAAAACTTTAATATGTAGCATACTACATAGAACGTTTCGATGACAGTATAAACAAAGGAATTAGAGTTAAATTTGGTATAAATTGTATTTGGTCTTACTCATTCATTTATACTCTAAAGCTTTACAAGGTTTTAAAACTCTTAAGGTGTTGTAAGGTTTTAAACTCAAAATTTGTACTATTATCTAAAACTAGCAAAAATATCAACCCTATCAGTTTGCAAATCAAGCAATGTCCTGTAAATGATGAATGATTATCACTAAGAAAAACTAAACTAGTCGATCCAGAAGTAAAGTATCCAAATGAGCACGAATAAGTTATTTCAAAAATACTTTTCATCCTCTTCAAAAATTGGTAGGTATAACATTTTGAAATAAGGTTTAAAATAAAAGTGAACAAAAGACGATGTAAGCGCAGATACCAAAAGGTTAAATACGGTGAAAGCAGAGCAATAACTAAGATAAGATGCAGACAATAGAGTTGTCAACTGTAAAAGTATCTTTACATAATATCATTCCACAAAAGCATGAAAGAAACTTTTTCAAATTGGTTTTATCACCTATAAAGTTTGTGTGCATACACCAAATGAAGCAAAAATGAAATCTTGATAAAAAGTAACCATTTTTTAGCTCAACGTGTGTAAGTTGAAATATGATATTTCATTGGGTAACCTGAAAGCATTTGTGGTATGATTTCCGAAAAGGTCATAGACATAGCTGTGGGTTCCAAGTTTGCAGAGTTAAAAGGTTTTCATTTCTAAATTCTCAGTATGAAAACTATTTACCAACCCGCTTGACTAACCAAAACCATTCATTCCATTATACATTGCCATATCAATAGTGCTAAAGATAAGCTTACTTATCAAGCGAGTAGAATTTCTGAAGACTATTGAAATTTCAGTAAAAGTAGATTACTTACAATGCAAACAGGATGAATATAGGCTTTCCAGTTTCAATAATATTTTGGTATTTATTCATGCAATCGTGCACTGTGTCAACTCTTAGTGTACCTCGTATACAGCAAGCTGCTTCAAAATTGATTATGAATCATTCGGAATGCCATGTAGAATTTATTCTTTCAAAAAGGCAGTCAAGAAGTTCAAAAAGCTTTGAAATGACACTAAACGTTCTTCATTTAGATAAGAATGTCATATTTTTGAAAACTGTTCTAACTGATCTAAACAGAACAGTCGCACATAATCATCTTCATTGTAAATTACACGGTCTTTGTTGCAATGTGGTTTTTCAATACCTTTATTCCGAAACATATTCTCTGACGACAGGAAGCAGTGCTTGCAAAATTGCATGCATTTTAAAAATATTTTTGGATCAGAGAAAAGTAACGCCAACTGTATTAGAAACTGTGAAGTTGAAAATGAAACAAGACAATTCAAACGCAATTCTGTTTGCGTACTTAATTTTGGACATGGTTGAACACCAGAATATGTATGTTATTTGTATTACCTGTCAAATTGACAATTCCCCATTAAGTCACAGCCAATTAAATGGTTTACAGATAACACAAGATGAGTATCGTCATCACAAAAAATCTTTTAACGGTGATTCTGTTGCTGTTTCATTGCCCTATGAAACCCAGCTGTCGAATGGAGTTTGCGCAAATTTAGAATTACAAGTGTTGAGTGCCCTCAGCAATCATCTAAATTTCTCTCATAACATTAGCACTTTGAGCAGTCAGAAAGTTTTCACGACATTAATTCATAGAGTTGACCATACTTCCAACACAAAACATATTCTATGGCCAAAGAGTAGCTTTTCAGAAATTTCCTTTGAAGAAGAGAATATGGGATTCATTTATATTTCTGAGAAACGTAACATATATAATAGGCGTGTACTCGGTATGTTTGAAGTGAAACTTTGGGCTTGCCTACTTGGATTGTATCTTATGATCCGGATCTCCAATTTATTTTCATTTCTATTAACCTCAAACGTAAACTCATTACATAGAGACATGTACCCAAGTATTGTGTTTGCTGTAAAAGTACTGTTTCTTGGAAATGTTTGCAAAATATTGTTTTCACAATATATGAGAAAACAGTGGCATCATTTTTTAGTTCATCTGGTTGTGAAAGTTTTTTGGATCTGGACAGTGTTTTTCTTGGCTGCGTCAGCATACCGAGGAAAGTTTACGTTATACCTGACCACGCAGCTTGTACTCGACTATCCAAGTAATTTAGATAAAGCTCTAAAACAAAACGTTACGCTTTATGCGCTTGTAAGTTCAGCTTCAAAAACATTGTTTCACGGCAAATATCCCATATTATTTAACCACACAATAGATTTACAACAACAAACTCCAATTGTAATATTGGGACATTTTAACAATTTAAACAAACTCAAAATTGCGACAAAGTTTAGCATCGTAAGAAAACAAACATCACCCGTAATACAACTGAATACTGTTTCAAAGACCAAATCCTGGAGGGTTTCCAAGAACTACTTTTACCCGCATTTTAGATATGGTCTAGTTAAGTTGTTTGAGGGTGGAATATATCAGCACTGGGTACACATGGATTTAATTATGGAAAACATTACTAAAATTCTTCCTAGATTTAGTAGGATTGAATCAAGACAAAGCAGAAATAATTTCACTACGGAGTCATGGCAAGCATTCTGTAAATTTGAATGCTTGACAAAGAAACGTCGAAAGTTTTTCAAACGGGGGAGGAAGCTAACTTTGCATGAAATTAGATTTATCTGGACTATTCACTCCGTTCTTTGGACAGTGTCTATTTTTGTTTTCATATTTGAAATCCTTATGCACAAAATAACACAACTTTGTAATTTGGTAAGATATATAGACACGGAAAGTTAAATAGTAAATGTATTTATTCATGTTATTCTCATTTCAAATTTCTAGTATAAAATAAAGGGTAGTAATACAAGTAATACTACAATGTGTAATAAACCAAAAATATGTTTATTCAATTGCGCTGTTAGTTCTCATTAGCACAAGTTGAGTGGTTTCAGATTCTCTTTGTGGTGATTCCTTTATGCAAAAACATTGTTGAAAAGTTTTCTTCATCTGCTTTTTGAAGTCTGTTCTTCTCCAGTAATACATTGGCAAGTTTACGGCGGCATTCAGTGTAAAGGAAGCAAACATTCCAAAATGGGTTTCCCTGTAAACTATAAAGTTGTACACAAAAGCGTAGTGCACTATTGGCTCAATATAACAAACAAACAGTGCAATCACCACAGGATAAAATGCTTTCACTGCTCTTATTTCCTTGTGTTCACGGCTGCATATGGACTGCCGTTTCTTATAAAATTCTAGAATCTGCAACAATAATTTTGTTAAATAGTATTTCTAAATTATTGCTTGTTAGCACAGCTATAACTATCACTCACCTTTTTGTAAATTAATCCATTAAAAAGCAACAACAAAGGCAGTGGTAGCCATAGGTCAACTTTGTTAAAGAATCCTCTCAGCGTTTTATACCAAAACCCATTCAAGCCTGTAGGCAGAATCAAGTAGCTCAAGTGCTTTGTTGCATTGACCTTAGTATCAGCCAGATTTTCTCCAATTTCTGTACTTGTATATCGCGGAATGGCCATTGCTAAAGAAAACGTTACTACACCTAATATCAGAAACCTATCCCGTTTTTGATTCATCAAATTATGAACTTTTAGTGGATAAGCAACAGAAATGTAACGCTCTACGGTTATCACTACTGTCATGAAGGATGAAACAGACCGCGCAAAAAATGCTGTATGATGACCGATCAAGAAAAGATATAATGTTAATACACTGCGACTAAAGTTTTCTAAAACAAAAAATGAAATATTTTATTTTTGTGATTTCAATTAATTTGTTTCTGTTACGTGAATATCCCACTTACCAAAATATATTACAGCTGAAGTAATAGTAAGAATACACATAACGGAACATACTAAATCAGAACATGCTAATGCCTGAAGTAAATTGTCAAATGAGCTCTTATTGTTTTGTTTGCAAAACACTGAAACTACAAATATGTTTCCACACGTTCCAAAAAATCCAACGGTAAAAGTGAAAACCCAAAGAATGATAATAATTAGATGGCCGGTAGAATCAAAGTCGTTAACTGTTTCTCCACTAATGAATTTTGAAAGATACCGACAAGTAATACAAACGCTTGAATTATCTTCTGAACAAAGTGTTCGGGAATCAGGAATATCCAATAAAATACACGAGAGCAATGGGAAATTGGTATTGGACTTTGTTGTCATTTCGAATGTCAGCAATGTTAAGCGACTTGAAGTGCATGAAGATTTTCAAACCCTTTGTGTAACCACTTGGCTTTACCAACTAATTAGTTTTTCTTTCATCATATTACTTCTGCATAAAACATTGTAAAATGCTAAACCTAAACTGATTAAAATCATTCCCAATTAAATCATTCACATTAAACCACAAGAAGAGTCTGCCAATTATTATATAGAACCCACAACATTAATTTAACTACTGATAAATGAATGGAATCGGAGTAGAGTAACAACCAAAGAAACGTTAACAAAGACACAATGAAATGAAATTACACATGAGTAATGCACCAAGAAAATGTCTTGGCTCAACATTTCTTGACTTAGAAAGCTTTTATAATTAACCTAATTAAATTGCTGTAGTGCTAAAGTTCATCTTGACAATGTCAAGATAATTCTGTCAAAGAGCATACTATCAAAGTATTTTACATGTTTACATATGTATTAAAAATCACAATACCCTCAATAAACTATAAAAATAGTAATTTCAAAGCTCCAAAAGCCTGTATATGTTAATGTAAAGAACCATAAATGTTTACCACATTTTTAAACTGAATTTTCAAGCTATATACGCAACATTTATTACCCTCAGTGACTATTGAATGTTTATAATAAACCAAATAAGGAAAACTTTACAAAGAATAATTATCATAATTAAATTTGAAAGAAAGCAAACGAAATATCATGTGATCAATTTTAACAGCTTTAAAAATATGAAAGTTTAAAAAAAGTATCATTTAGCAATCAACTGATTCTGCAATGATACTCCAAACCTCCGCTTTGACGTGCTGACGGCAGGACTGCAAAGTACACTTGGCTGCAGATTTTTCGTCTTCTGTAAACGCTTTGCTAGATTTAAACATTCCAGCAAAGAATTCTAGCATAGGCCGATTGGTTTCTTGTAGTAAATGTACAATTAAAAATAGCTTCCAATCTTTTTCGAACCCGTTTGGAAGCTTATATGATAACAAAACCAGTCCTTGCGCAATCCAGTAATTAATAAAATTTTCATCTAGAAAACTTATTCCTTGCTGTTGTGGTCCCTCGTTTGCATCAAAGTTAGGATTTTGAAATGCAAGCATACCGTAGTCTAGATCAGACACCCCAGGGTTTTCGTGAAAACGACCCTTAAGAAAACTATCTAGAAAGCCCATGGGTTTATCAGCAAACACAATCTTGTAAGCCATGTATACATGAATTACTCTCATTGCCCAACGAACATCATTTTTGTGCCTTTTGTTTTCAATATTAGCTATTTGTATACGTTTGTTGAAAAGGTTTGTATCATATTCAAGGCATATGTGAACCTTTGTTAACAAAAAATCATCACTCTTTATCAAACTGTTATCAAATAAACTTGGCACATTGGAAATTACGTGACAAAGATTGGGCGTGATACTGTAAATACCGAGAACTGATTTTAGATTATCTGAAATTGATGACACATTTGCCAGCTTGTAAATCATTTTTTCGGCATCGCCCACGGACATAAATGACTGATGTGCCTCTGTGTTGATAAAATCTTTCAAGTAACTAACACATTGGCTGCGTGTTGCCGCAATTACTGAAACTCCCGGAAGTTCTGAAATACAAACCAATGGAAACGATTATTTTATAAATAATGAATAGATATGTTCAGTATTATACATTTTATTAAAGTTTTCGTACTATTAAGATTTTTTATTATTGTTGAACACAATTCCAGTATTCTTTCGTTGGTATCCAGTTCGATTCCACTTAAAGCCACATTATCATACTCTTCATCCAATACTGCTTGTAAGTCATCCAATACTATTAGAACTAGGTTGTTTGGACTTGAACTTGTGAGACACAAGTGTATTACCTCTTTTCCAAAACTATGACTTGATAGAAATGTAGAAATAGCAAGGGAGACACTATTGTCGTGTCTGGTTACGTACCATTGTACAAACTCTCTTGTGGGTAAAATTAATGTAATTAGGCTGCTGGTTTTTGCATGCTGCTGAAGAGAAACTGATTTTCCGGAGTATGGAGCACCAGTAACAATGCAACTCTTGTAAGAAATATTAAGCGTGTTTCTAAAATTAAAAAGAAATTTGGTCGCACTTAAAGACATGATTTGAACATGTACATGTACAACACATATTATGCATACTTAAAGTTCTTTTTAATACTTACAATGGGACCAAAATTGTTGGTTCTTCAAAGAATATTTTGTCTGAGTTGAGAACCTCAGGCTGTTTGTCGTCAATAATATCAAGCAATAGTTCACCTTCCAATGCTTTGAATATTTCGTCATGCGGATTTCCAAACGAACCCAAAGTTCTTTCCTTTCTACATACTAAAACTTTTCGAAGCATTAGCTCTCTTTTAAATGGTTCACCAAGACATTTCCAGGAACTTGGAACGTATTTATATGCATTGATATTTTCCATTTTCTTATGAATGTTAAATAAATTTGCTTCGTCTTTTCCCAGGATGAGGACAGCAGAAATGGGCAAATACTTTTCATGGATTTTTAGGGCATTAACAATATCCTCTGTAATTATGATAACCACAGGTGTTGCTGTCCATTCGTTTTTGTTCCATGAAATTTGATGGACAAGATTTGTGTTATCTAAGGCATTGGCTGGGTAATGTAAAGTTGTTATCGCTGCACTGTTTTCCTTGATTAGTATAACAGTCGTATCTTTGTTCGGATGATTATGCGTATTCTTTATAATGTGGAAGCTGGAATGAGGTTTTTGTTTTGTTTCAAACGCGGCTATTAACCGTCCTGAATTTAAAGCAAATTATATAAACCGATGAAACAGATACTAAATTCTATAATATATGTGTACTATAGGATACATTATTACCTTCCTCTAGATCCAGTTTAAGAACTCGCAAAGAAAGTTCATACAAAATCCATCGAATATCGGCATGTCTGTCTTCGTAATGCTTCTGTGTATTTACTGCCGTGCTGGGTGACGGAGTCATTTCATTGTCTTCAAAAACTTTCAATACAGGCAGGAAGTTTTGGAAATTGTTGAAAAATGAAAAAAGTGCCTCTTCTTTCGATTCTGTTATACTGCTATGTTTCCCTTTATGTTCGTCAAAATGAGACATAAAATTTCGGACTAGTCGAATCATTTGGTATAGTTCGTCTTCCGTATACTTAGCCCAGCCTTGTATATTCTTAAATGAATTGGGTACAGATTGCTTCCAACCCCTAACATTGTTTGTCACTATGCGAAAATATTTTTGCAAAGTTTTCATTTTTATTACAGCATCAAAGTCGTTAGCGTCTATTTTGTCCTTGCATTTAGCGCAGTAGTGGTTCATTTTATCAATGTATTGTATTAAGTTAGCTGGCTCACTGAAAGAGGGGTGTCGAATCAATGTGTATGTATCTAGAGTCACATTAATTGTTCCTGGAGGGCAGTTATTGTAATGAAAATCCGGAATTTTCACGGAATTAGCTTGTGATACACCATGATAATATGGAGGCTGACCTATAATAAAAAATACAGAGTGTTTAAAAGGTACGCACGTCTATACGATGAAATTTCAACAAACTAAACGCCATTTGTTTTAACACATTTCAAAAGCTTCAAAATTGTAAAAATATATACATTATTTAGAGTTCTTGTTAGAGCGGGTTTGTTATATAATTTTTGCATTATACAAATAGCATGTGACAAGTAGACTTAGCAACATGAATGATTTTAGATTTGTACTAATTTAATAGTACTTTTACCGTGTTGAATCTTCCCGGAAGGGCTAGCAGGTTGTTTGTGTGTCAATGATTTAGTAGGTTGACCAGTCGCCATTATTTATAAATATATGATCAAACTGCAAAAAATTAAAAAATTTTTTTGAATTCAACAAAAATTTGTTAGCAAAAGTTTGCAAAATTTTTACTGTTTTGTTAAAAAACCAATGCACCTAACCTGGTACGTGGTGCTCACAGTAAAATATTTCGGGTTAATGTGGCTTTTTATTCCCTGGAAAAGTATGTTAGTGTTAAAAGTATGACAAAATTAAGCACACTTCCTTTATACACTTGAACAAGTTTCATACATACACTACCTGAATCTTTCACCGAACAACACAATGACTATCCTGTGACTCAAATCAAAGTAAACATTTTTGCACATTTTGTGAGATAGTGTGGTGTATACATATTCACATACTCATGCAAAAATAAGACAAATAACTCACAAATATATCAATAACTAAGCACTTTATAGTTTGTGATACTGATATATAAAGTTGCAATATGACTTATTTGATGTAAGCTCTGAACGGTGGCAGTTACTTTTACCCCAATCCTTTCATCGCATAATTGTTTCATTCCTATTATTTTTCAAAATTAATCATTTCCGTGTGACGAACTAAAATTATAATATCTCCACAAAACGACTACTTGGAAAATAATTTTGTACATAATACAATTCCTGTTTAAAAAACTCACTGCGCCTTTAGTGAACATTTTACATTGCAACAATTTTTAGTTTATGCATGTTTTTCGTTCATGTTTTGCTTGCTGCGGGTTTTGTATGCAATTTCCTCCATATACTCCAATCAATTTCAAGAAACAGTTCCGCGTTGTCGCTTGTCGATATAAAAGCCATGATGGACATAACAAACTTATCTAGTTTTTTCTATATGAATATGTCTTGAAGATCAGAAAATTAGCATAAATTTTACAAAATAATACAAAACCCGTCCATTGCAAACCAATAAACATGCTCAATGCCAAACACACATAAAACGGCTTGAATGCAATCAAAATCGTTTCAAGAAAATGCCTAAAAACATGTTAAACGTACAAAAACTCAACTTTCGCACATGCCTTGTTTAGAGCCCATCAAGTCTATTTTAAAGCTCATTTAGCCCGGTTTAGAGCTCATTTGCCCCGGTTTAGAACCTATGGAGCATAGCTACTTATTAAAATTATGACCATCGGTAAGGTTTAGGAGGAGTTGAAATCATTGGTGAAAGACATCTGACGAACGCCCTGTATATTTTTCTCATTTTCGGAAATGTACACAGCAAAACTGTTTACCAGTGTACATCATATCTTTTATTAACTTTAGTAAAAGATGTACATTATAAGCCTTTAATTGCATGAATCATGCCACTGACTTGCAAGAAATATGTTCCAGAAAATAAATACCAGCGGTAAAATGGCTCCGCGACAAAATAGTTTTGAAATGAATTGGTTTGCGACAAAAATTTTTTGAAATGAATTGGAAAGATAGTGAAAACTGATTGTGCGATGACTTCATTGCGAGATGATAAAATGATAATACTATTAAATAACCCGAGTAAATATTCCGAGAATTCATTTTTAGACCTACTCCAGTATTCATAAATTTCAACGCAACGCCCTACCACTTTGTGAATAGGTATGGTAACTTTTAAATAAACTACGCTTCAAATAGTATGTATACTTAAATAATTGAACAATAGCTTAAACTTTGTGGATACGATTTTACTGCTTTTGCGTATTACCCATGCTAAAATTTGGCCGTTGTTATGTAGGACATAGCTTGCGCGCGTGATTGCTCTCTTATCAACTTTATTCAGATAAGAACTAATTTTCCAAAGATATTACTGGTTACTGGTGTGGCTTTACTAATAAGCTTATGTATTTTATAACTTATTTGCTTAATATACTCAAAGTCTAATTGCTAATATTTGGCAGTTTATCATTGGTCAGATTATTATAACTGATCGATAACACTCTCGAGTTATAATTCAGTGTTCCAGAATATTCATTGGCTTTTGGTTGCGTTGCTGGAATTTTTGCAAAAACGTTATAGACGTTATGGTTTTTTTGGGGCATTTCAAAACGCTCCAAGAAGATCAAGCTTTGGCATTAGATAAAATATACGAACAAAGTTCTTACTCAGTACAAGTATTACGCAAGAATTCTGAAGTTTGAAAATGGCTGATAAAAAGGTAAGCTAAAAATAATATTCATTTCTGCGTCTGTATCAAATCTACATAACTAAATTCACGTTTCATTTTTAGAAACCAGTAGCGGGGTCCAATCTTCAACCCGAATATTCAGGATCGGCAGACGTACATGATTTTGGTCCTAGAATGTCGGTTAGTATTTAGAATGTATTAAAGCGGAAAATATTAATTCCAATGATAATACGTGATTAATGGAATATGAAATTGCCTCGTTTTGAATATAGCCGCGGCAACCTTCTCATTATTATGCTCAACTTCCCCCAAATTTTGCACAGATACAAGGAATATTGGTATGCAGTGATATATATGGTTTAAGTCAAGCAATATATTATGCAATTGAAACAAATATCAACGATAAATATAACAGCGATTTAATATCTTTAAACGTTTCCCAGGGTTTGTTGGGTTCAAACAATTCTGGTATTCGTGCACAAAAAGGCTTAGTGCCGAACTCGTACAAGGAAGATGTAAACCAAGCACTGGTATTTTATATATTACTAATTCATTCCGAAATAACTCTTTACCAATAATTTTGATTTTAAAATGTCCATTTTCTATCAATTTATTTAGTTTGAGCTAGCAGGTCAACAATTTAACCCATCCCCATTATACAAACAAGAGATTAGTTCCTAAGCATGATTATATTTAGCATGTTTGTGACTTTATATTATAATGCCAAAAATCTCGTAGGAAGCACCAAAACGTTCTCAATGGACATATCCTTCACCTGGACGTTCAATCGTACAAGGTTCAAATATTGGAAATGCAGGATTGTTTGCGAAGTACGCAGATTCAGAGCACAACTCATCTAAAAGTCTAGACCAGCAAAGGGTATGCGAAAATATTACTTGCAAAAAAATTTAATTATAACCAGTGTTTTCTTATACGATAGTGTGTCTTGCAATCTGCTAATAAATTCCTTTCAGCTGATCGATGATTTAAAGTCAGTGTATCCTAATCTGAACTTCGACACTTACGGTGGAAGAGAACTGGTTTTTCCACAGACAACAGGCTCAACAGTTCCAGCAACCCATCATACAGCAGGTTCTACGGTTTTCACTACAGCAATTCCAGCACAACTTCCTGTAGCATCCTTGCGCCTATACCAAAATCAACCCAAGGTAAAAAGTATTCGTATAACTAAGCAGAAGTGGCTTGACGCAGAAGGAGTCTATGTTATTTTATCATTATCCCCGAATGCCACTGTACAAAAAATTAAGAAACAATTTCCACATTTTGTATTTGTGAACTGTAGAGAAAGTGAGTCATTAGAAAGTACTATAAGAGTTGCAAAAGAACATAGCGGTAATGAAGTGCTTCTAATCAATTGCATAACATATTCTAAAGAAATGATGGTAAAATTGGTACATTCCTTGCTGACTTGTATGCACATGCGCACCGTATTGTTTAACAGTGACTCAAATTCTTTTTCTAACTTCTATGCTAGTGCATATGCATGTCTTAACCTTGGAGTTAAATTCGTTCATGACGATGTAATTTGGAATAACATCTCTCCCAAACTGCAAAGTCATCTACTTGAAAAACGTGTTATGTTTCAAGGTGAAGTTTACGCTTTGAAAAACTTTCTACCAAACAAAAAAGTAGACATTTACAATCAGCTAGTAAATTCTTTGTCATCAGAAATGCTTCTTCAATTAGCAAGAGATGAACACCCAGTAATTTGTCAAAATTCGTTGTATATGTTGGAAGGAGTTTACGTACCCAGGAAACTGATTCGTCTTAATGGGGAGAGTAGTAAAAACTCTGATCCACTCAAAATGCATACAGAGTCAGACGTTGTGACAGAGTTTTGTAAAAATGCTTCATTTTGGGGCAAAAACGCACTCTGTATTTGCGGTGACGTTGCCAGTGGCAAAACAATTCTTTTAATGAAACTAATGAATTACGTCAAAAAACAAATTCCCGTTGGTACACCAAAGTTTATTCACTACCTTAAAATGATAGATGTTTTAAAAGAGTTAAAAAACAAGAATATTACAGCTCAAGAAGAACTAACTGAGGAAGCTGTCGCTGATGTACTTGCTTCCTTGATAACTGATAATGAATTCATGAAATTGTACTTTCGAATGGAAGGTGTTGTCTGTGAGCTTTTTCTTGACGATATAGACAAAATTTCAAAATGCTATCTGCAACTATCCATTACATTTTTATCAGTAATACAACACAGCAATATATTGCGTAAAAAGTTGCATCTCTGGATTGCCATAATGCCCAATTACTTGTCCTACCTTAAGGAAAGTCTTAATGTATGTTGTCTTGCCATAGAAGGTTTTAAGTCTCTTCATCAAGCGTATTATTTATGCGCTGTAGATAATCCAATCTTAGCACAAATCCAGGCAAAAAATTTAAAAGCATATCAAGGTGGTCAGGAACCTGTTAGTTTTCCCAGTTTCAAAAGTATGTGCTTAAACCAACTTGGTGAGTTTGACAAATATTTTATTGGCACTCCAATATACTCCGTAATATTAACGCAGTGTGGTTTTAGTCATGAACAAATTCTTTCCTCTCCAAGCAGCGGAATTCCTGCATCAATTTTGTATGAAACTTATATCTCACAAAGTTTAGGAAGCCCAATAGTAGAAAACACAAATAGAACTTTAGGTCTTATAAAATATTATCAGAAAGTTGCTTTGCAAAAATTGTTTCCAAAATACGACCAAGAATTTGAAAAATATTTTAGAGACAGTTATGAGCATCTTGATTATGAATCCGGTCACTACACTCGTTCTGATATGGCGTTAGATCCTTTGTTGTTCCATCAAACAATAGCAGAATTTCTTGTGGCTAAATTTGCTTTTGAAATAGCAACACAAAATTGCGTTGATAATACCTTGTCAAAGAAAACAATATCTTCTTTTCTTACAGACACATTCCTTCCACTTACACTTGATTGCAACACAAAATCTGCCGGTTTCTGGCATCATGAGTTATCAGAAGTTAAGATACAAATGCTGTTATACTTTTTTGAATATTTTATATCCTCTACTTCAGATAAGAACTGTAAAAGTTTAGACTATTTCTTTAGCAATACATATGGAAATATTCCAATAACAGAAGATGTTTTCAAAATGGTAGCCAAGCTTTCAGTTGATACACCAAACCTAGCTAAGTTAATAGCGCGCAATTTGAGTAACGATTGTAACTCTCTAAAACCGCTAATGGCTCATGCTGAGGGATGTAAACTTCTATCACAAGTTTTTTGCAATGCCCAAAAGGAATTTGATACAGTTTTGCATGAGATTCAAAGCAAAGTGAACACTCCAGTTAAATTGATACATTATATTTTTGAGCAAGATGTGCTAAATTATTGCAGAGTGGAGTATGAAATTGTGAAATCATCAAATGGAAGGTTCAGTAAGTACCAAAAGAGTACAATTCAAGCAGTAAAAAACGCATTTAATTGGAAAATAATTGTACTAGTATTGAAACAAAGGTGTTCTCATTTGCTTACTGACACTGGCACACTTAATACCATTATCAGTCACTGGTTCACCGAAACTGAGTCTGATATATCCAAGCTGACGATAATCTTTCAACGGCACAGTGAAAGCCAAAAAGTGGACAAGCTGTGCTCATCGGCACTTGAAGATTTTTTTCTGGCTGAGTTTGTTACTCGAATGGCAACGTATGGTTCTGCTGTAGACAGCATGAGTGATGCGGTGCTAACTGCTGTGAAACTTTTGCTAAGTTATTTTTCAAACGAAGGTTACACTCCAATTGAAACCCATCTTGATAATCCTTTCAGTTTTTTATCGCTTGTAAATACGATGTTAGAAGGTCACGAGATAAAATCAAATTTTATAAACAGCATACACAATGAAGTATTTGAAACTGTTAGATTTGATACAAAAACTGTTGTGAAAGCAAGAAACCAAATAAAACCCGGGTATGAAGTTGTGATTCGTAACGTCAAAATTTTTAGATACAAGGAAAGTGTTCAGACGGATTCAAACCATAGTTTTAGAACCAGAAATTTAATAAACGTGTTTGCTCTTGCTTTTGAAAATTGTATACCAACTTGGACACAATCAGAAAATGCGTAGATTTAGTTTATTTATTGTCATACGTATTTAGTTTCAAATATTCTTTTGTAATTAGTTTCACTAAAATATTAAAATGTCAGGTTTTATGAGTATTAGTATTGCTTAGCTAAAATAGTGTATGAAGCTATAAATATTGACAAAATTAAAATATAATTTAATTTTTGTTCATAAGTTTAAAAACATTCTTAGGATATATAACAACGACTACACAGATTCGCTAGTTCATGGTACTTTGAATACTTATGGATTTTATTAAAGCTTGACATTAAAGCCAATGAAGTATCATAGTATTTTGTAAAATTAAAATGCTCATTATGTCAAAAATATTTCTATACCAATCATAATTGAAATAAATATCCCAGTTCTTTGTTGAAGCATGCATCTCTACAGGATGCTAATATACGTCTGCACGCACTCTTTTCATCTTCTTTGAAAACATCTTTTGATTTGAATATAGCTAAAATATACATAAAAATGGATTTATCTATATCAGTTAGTATATAATCCTTTGCAAAATTCATCCACTCTTTAAGTACACTGCCAAAAAGTTCAGAGGACAAAAAGAACATTCCATAAGCAATAAAATATTTGCTAAAAGTATCATCAACAAACGCAATGCCTTGCTCTGATATTGTCAAGCTTCTTTCAAAATTGTGATTTTGAAATGTCAATAAACCGTAGTTCATACGTGAAATACTGGGCTCGTGATGAAAACCAAATCTAAATAACGCTTCTAAAAATTCCATTTTGGCATGAGGATATCTTGTCTTATAAGCAACATAAACATGAATAAGTTCCATTTCCCGATACATGTTACTTTTCTCTTTTTCACTGCATGCCATCTCCCGATTTATCTTTTGTTCTAAAAGGCTTTTACAGAAACAGTGGCAAATGTTAATTTTATCAACAATTGGATTTACTTCAGAGACAGCTGTGCCGATTGTTTTCTGCATATTGCAAATTACTTGACAAAACATTGGCGTTAGTTGATGCGTAAAATAGCCTTGCTTAAAGATTTCATTTATCCAAGGAGGAAGATCCATTGAGTCCAGAAACTGAGCTATCATTGACTTTGCGATATCTGAGGACAAACTAGGGTGAAGGCAGAGCTTAAGTCGCGAGTGAATGATTCGAAATAAACTCAATTTCTGTCTTGTTTCCTCAACCACCAACACTATATTTCATGGCAGTGACGACAGAAATTGACCTTGACTTTCTAGGTTTTTTGAATCCAGCATGAGAATGGGAAAATTTAAAATCATGATTCTTTTTGTAAATCATAGTTTAGACCTTAAGGAAGGGCAGTCAGTTGCTGTCAAGTAATATAGTTGCATGTACATTGTGTAGCACCATGTTTTTTGGTGCCAACTTAGCTACTTTGTGAATTTTTAACAAGGGGATTTGGGAGGTCACTATTTAACTTCCGATTTCTCAGAAACTACTGTTTTGATTGGGCTCGGGCTGCCTTTCCGACCTTGCCATGACTCTTCTGATGAATTAAAACATAGTTTCGTGATTTTTCAATGCATATTAAGGCAGTTGGACTAAAAAAACCAACGGCTGCCACTGCGTGTATTTTAAATGCACCAAGCAACTGTTATTTATCAATTTCCTAACTTAACCCCTGCCTTAATATTTTGCTGATACTTTTCGATAGGAACGCAACACACTGACTGCGAGATGCAATGATTATGGTAACGTTAGGAAGTTCTGCAAGTAGTTTTCAAATAAAAAAATTAAAATATAATTTAATTTGCAATATAATCATAAAATTATAGGTCAAATATATAAAAATATATAATAATTAGACAACTTACTTTCGAGCTCATTGATAATACTATAGCAATGCAGCAAAACCTGCTCGTTGTTTTCTTTGCAACCACCATTGTACATTATGCTGTCATATTCTTCATCCAGTACGAGTTCAAAGTTGTCTAAAATTATCCACACAGTCTTGTCTTCTCTTTTCAGATAAGTATATACAAGTTCTTCCCCAAAAGATGTTTTAGACATAAATGAAGCTATGGATGAACACACATCAGTCCTGTTTTCAGTAAAGTACCAGTGCAAAAAGTGAAGAGTGCTTATATTTAAAGTCAGTGGCTCGTTCTTGATAGCTTGTTGGTAAAGATGTGTAGATTTTCCGCAAAATGGCACCCCAGTGACTAATACGCTCTTGTCGAGAATACATGCGTCAAATCTAAATTAAACATATTGTATTGAAGTAATATTTTGAACGATTTCCTTATATTCAATATTCATTTCATACTTGAATCAAACTTACATAGGCATATAAGTCCTATAGGTAGGTTGAGTATTTATGCTTTCAGCACAGAAAATTTCAGGCACCTTGTCGTCAATAATATCCAACAAAACTTGACCATCCAAAGTTTTGAAAATGTTTTCAGTATATTTTCCAATACTTTGTAAATATCGGTCTTTTCCAGAGAACAAGACTTTCCTGGTACAGATCAGTTTCTTAGCAAACTCTTCATCTAAATCCTTAAGTGATGAAGGGATATATTCATAGTCTTGTATGTCTTTAAGATCTCGTTGTATAATTGTTAGGTGCCCCTTTTCCTTTCCCAGCAAAACTACTGTGCGAGAGATTGCGTGGTCTTTGTGAATTTTAACAGCCTTTTTAATATTGTCAGTGATGATTAACAGTGCTGGCAAAGCTATCCATTCTGACGCATTCCATTTCAAGGATTGAACGTGACTACCAGATTCCAACGTATCCGAATCATGAGGAATAATTGTTATTTTAGCTCCGTTAAAAGTAACTTGCATCACAATTGTATTTTTTGTGGGTAAATTGTGGGTGTGTCGAAGAAAATCAATTGGAAATTCTGGTCGACTTTTTTCAAAAACTGAAGCAATCAGTCGTCCTTAAAAGAGGTAATAATATAAAAGTATAAAAATATAATTTTAATGGTTGTGCTCAGAGGTATAAGTAGTCAAAGTTTTAGAAACTATTTACCTTCATCTTTATCAGTAAATAACATTCGTCGGATAAACTCAAAGGCAACCCAACGATTATCGGCATGCCTGCTTTGAAATCCACCTAGTGTCGTTTCTAATCTGGATACTCCTTTAGATTTTTGTTTTAAAACCATGTTCTCAAACACAGCAAAAACACATAGCAAATTTGGAAATTCATTTAGAAAGTAAAGAAGAGCTTGGTTTTGCGTCTCTCCTACAGTGTTAACTAGGTTCGGGTTTTTCTGCTTTATTTCACAAAAATGGGTTGAGTAATTTCGACAAAGTCTGCCGAGATGGTATAACTCTTCCTCCGTATAAGATTCCCAGCCTCTAATACCTTTCACTTGCTCACTTATAGTTCGCTTCCATGACCACGCCCAGTTTGTTCCTATGTCAAAATATTTTTGAAACTGCTGTAGTTTTTTAATTGAATCACTGTTGCCAGTTCTTAGACCTTCGTAGCACATTTTCAGCTCATTTTGAATTTTAACAATGTAAACGTATTTATCATCAAGGGTCTGAAACATTGGGTGATTGATTAGCACTTGTGTTTCTAGTGGTTTGGAAAAAGTTGGCAAATATCTCTGGCCGTCACAGGTTGGCAATTTCTCAGGTGTCACTTGCGATACATTTTTGTGGTACGAAATGTTTCCTGAAATTGGAAATAAAACTCAAAATTTACTATAAATCAGCTATTGTATAATAAAAAAACTTTGTTTATGTTTTTACATTCTACCTTGGTCCATATTTTGTGCTGCCATTTTTTAATTTTTTAGCAGCATGGATTGATTTGCTACAAGCAAAATACTCAAGCAATCAAATTAAGCAACAGCATACTAGCCACACTTCAAACTATATTATCAGAACATTTAACAGAACTAGAAGGCAAGCGTCACTACGTTGACGCGAGGGCCTGATTCAGGTGCATATAACTGTGCTGGATGCTGTAAGGATAATAGTTAGATGTTGGGTTCTGTTGGGATAATTTTTTTGCTATAAAAAGTTCAGCAAAAACGTTTTGTTTCTAGAATAAAGCAAGCCAAGCTTTGCTTGTCGGTTTGAAACTGTTTTGACACCACAATTCCGGGCCTTAGACGGTATTTGTTACACTCGAATTAAACGGAGTTACCTGATGTATGTGTATGCAAACATTGACAGAAGTCCTTCAAGCCAAGCTCGAGTTATGGCAGTCTGAAACTTAAGAGCAACTGAATTAGAGTGGCTGTTAATAAAAATAAAACTTTAGTAAAGCTGTAAAAGTACGCCCAGCGTAAAATTATTGACGCCAAGTTTAGCAAAAAAGGATTCCCCACACTTCAATTAGTCTACATACCGAATTTGAGCTCAATCCGAGCAAAACTGTAAAAAACTACCCCTGGGGGATGAACTATTTCCCCCAGTGGTAATTGGTCAATTTTGCTGAATTCCCCACCCTTCAATTAGTCTACATACCGAATTTGACCTCAATCCGAGCAAAACTGTAAAAAACTACCCCTGGGGGATGAGCCCTTCCCCCAGTGGTAATTGGTCAATTTTGCTGAATTCCCCACCCTTCAATTAGTCTGCATACCGAATTTGAGCTCAATCCGACCTCAGATTCGTCAGTTTGGTAAAAACCTGGACCATAATCATGTGTCGCACAGTACAGTCACTTAAAATTTAAAATTTGACCATTAAAGGCCTAATTCAGGGCCTGCATAATTATGTTGGGTATTGTAGAGATAATTGGTAGACGTTGGGTTGATTTGGGATAAATTTGTGGTACAAAAAACCAAGCAAAAAATTTTTTTCGCAAGGGTTGGATTCGAAGTCGTGACCCCTTGTTAGTTTACCGAAGCTACACCAGGTGTCGTATCAAAGTGCGGCGGTCTACATCACCGCGTATTATATAAAGATAAGCTACTGCATAAACTGTGGTTAATGTTTCTTTGGTATCGTTCAAAACACATGATTTGTTCTTAGGCTCAAGTCTTGCACTAAAGATTAAATTATCATTCATATATGGATACATTGAAAAACTGGATATTTTTGAGACCCAAATCCACTTGTCCCGCTTTCACATGTTTCTTTGTTGTTGAATTAGCACCACCAGCAGGTTATTTTTAAGCTAGCTTTGCTTGTTGCGACGGGGAGCGTTATTAATTCCGGCTTGTTCACAACTTTAGTACGCATGAAGAATGCTGCTCTCACTCTCAAGGACACGCAACAAGTGGACCAGAATGCATTAACAGACACGCTAGCGGAGTCTGAGAGCAAAACCATCTGATTTAAGAATAAAAAAGTTGTTGCTTACGTGGTGTGAACGTTTGGAATAAAATTGATAAACCTTAAAATTTACATGTATTAAAAACATAACACAAACATGGCTTGTTTAAACAATCACGAACTAGACGGTCAATAAAATACATAGCGTGTAATAAATCAAAATCAGTTTCATGAGAGCGCAGGAACAACAATTTTAAATCAGTGATAACATATTAAATTTGTTGTGTGATTCATAAATAAGATATTATTATGGATACCCCGAATCCGAATTCAAGCATGGAGAAAACACCAGATGAAAAACCTGGTCCCAGCAAACGGCACAACAAGATAGCTTCTAAAATATCCGGACACAGTTTACCTGTAAGTATTTGTAAAAAGGTGGGTTTAAAAAGAACAAAATTATTCAAGACTAAAATATTAATTTAATCCGCCTCGTAGGTAAACCAACATGCAAGCAGTTCGTGTGGTACGTGGCCCTTTATGGGTCAAAATTATGCCAAACTAACATCAAATAATGATACAAGGAAACTCGCAAGCTATAACGCAATTCAAAATATGTTCGAAACGTCCCAAAATCTGGATTGTATCCGCCAACTGATTACGCCAGAAGGAAAAGGAATAGTCATCATTTGTACACTGGATACAAGCGTCACAACAACAAAATTAAAGAAGAGGTTTATTAGTACTTCATTTGGACATTGTATTATTACTGACGACACGCTTGATGAGTTAAAGCAGCAATTAAAAGAAAACGTGACACTCAAGCAAACTTTATTGATTGAAGTGAAAAATATTTCGCTAGATTTTAATTTGAGACTAGTTAAATATTTAAATCCAAAAGATTTTATACTAGTGATAACCAACGCTTGTGTAACTTCAGAAAATATTGGGAAACTTTCAAGGAGTGAAATTAAATTATTTGCTTTTGATAATCTTCAATGGAGTGACCTAAGCCGCGGTGTTCAAGAGGAGCTGTTAATGAAGGAGTTGTTCGTTCAGGAATCAGTCATTCGATTTTCAGACTTGTTACATTGCACACAAGGCAAAGAATGCAAAGCGATATTGGAAACCCTGCCTAGAGAAACGCTATTTCAGCTTTTATACGATGAATCTCCGACCCTTTGTAAAAGTTGTCTTCCTATGGTAACAAAACAGTATGTAGAAAGGCAACTAGCACAATATAGTGACGTAAATTGTAGTAAAACTATTTTCGAATCAGATATTGTCCAAAACATGTGCAGAACTGCGGGATATATAAGTGCCATTTGCATATCCGGTGATGTCGGAAGTGGCAAAAGTACAACATTAAAAAGCATTGGACAAAAACTACTTTACGATAAAAACAAACATTATGGTGTTTTAAGGTTTGTCCAGTACGTTGAGATACCAAAAATTCTAGCTGCTCTGCAACAAAAAGGTGTAACCAATGCTGACCAACTGACAAAGGAATTAGTACTGGATATATTACATACAGTAATATCTGACGATGAGATGGTTATTCGAATTTTTAAGAACGTTGACTATTTTTGTCATTTGCTGGTTGACGGGTTGGATGAAGTTTCTGACAATCATTTAAATTTGTGTGTACATTTTCTGTCGTTACTACCAACCAAAGGTCGTAAACGTCCACAATACCGCTTGTGGCTCTCTGTTGGAAGCAGTATGGTGCCTTATCTTAAAAGAAACCTACAAGTGAGATGCTATTCTTTAGTTCCATTAAGTAAAAGTCAACAAAAACGCCTTTGTGAAAGAACTATGTATCCATTTAATTTTATTTCTGGAGCAAAAGAAGATGAAACTTCAACAATTTCTCAACAAAAGTCTAAGAATGACAGCTACAAGTTCTGCGAGCAGGAATTCATGCAAACGCCATTGTTTATCAGTGTTCTTGCAGAATGTAGCGAGCGTTACTCAAAACAAGCAACCTCTTTGACAATAGTACAGCAACTAGAAAACTTTCTATTCAATCGTAATTTATATCATGATTGTTGTCAGCATAATAGTTTTCTTCCTTCTGATAAACTCTCAGACATTTATAAAAAGCTGGCATTGGAAACCATGTTTTCACACCACTACAGACATTTTGAGTCGAGTTTCCAGAAAACCGAGTCGGTTACCAATTTATCTAATCCTGAAATTGTCAAAGATGTAGGATTGCCAACATTTTCCCACAAAATATACGCTTACTACTTTATTGCAAAGTTCATCTTTGAAAAAGCTGTCAAGGCAAACCTGGGTAAAACGTATGACAACCAAGCGCTTCTAGAAATGTTGTTAGATATTATAGTACCTAATTCCGTTAAGCTTGTCATACCAAAACCTGAAATACTAGACTCATGGAATGCTCAACTTTATGACGGACAGTATGAACTGATTTTGTATTTTTTAAATGTATTTTTTTCTCCAGACTACGTATATTGTCAAGCGTATCAGAAATCCGCTTTGCATACCTTGTTTGCAAATATTTTTGGTAATATACCAATCAAAACTGAGATGTTTGAAATGCTTCAAAACATTGTTATTGGTAAACCTTATTTAGCAGGGTACATTATATCTAGTCTTGGAACAACATATGAACCACTGAAGTTTGCTTTGAAAAGTGATGAAGGTTGTAAGTTTTTATCATTTGTATTTGGGAATGTAAAGACAGAACCTAGAGAGTATGTGCAACAACTAATATCCAGAATAGATACTCCAGTTAAGTTATTAAAATATACTTTGGAGAAAGCTATTGTAAACTATTGTAAAGAGGAACATGGGATAGTGGAATCACAATGTGGAAACCTGAGTAAGAACCACCGAGAGTGTTTTCTCAGAGTTGAAAACGCTTTTTACTGGAAATTGATTGAACTTGTGATTAAAAATCAATATTCCACCTTGGAAATTCACACGTTGAGCATGATTATTGAAAAGTGGTTTAGGCACACAGAAACTAATATTGTAAAACTTAGACCAATTATTATTCAAGAAATGTTTAGAAATGGGAGAATAATATGCCAAGATAAATCATTTGAAGAGTTTTTTCTGGCTGAGTTTGTGTTTAGAATGGGAACTTATGGAAATGGTATTGATCTAATGAAGGATTTATTGCAGTGTAGCGTTGAAATACTGCTGAACTCTTGGATGATCAAAGATTTAGAAAATTTGGAAAAATCATTTGCAAACGAATTTGGTTTTTTAGCTCTGTTAAATTCATTATTGGTAGGGAACGAGGTGAAGTCTAACTTTCTTGAGGAAGTGTACAAAGCGGTTTTTGAAAATGAGACGTTAGTAAATAAGGGAGAACCTAGTCAAAAAATGTCCAAAACAACACTTCAATTTGATCGCTATTTATTGCTTAGAAATATTGACAGTTGCGCAACGGGAGACCTGAGCAAAAAACGGCCAGTGCCTCCTATTCCGCACAATGTTATAAGTATATTGAAACAAGCTTTAGAATCAAAGCTCGGAGACTGGCAAAATTGGAAAAATTTTGTATAAAACGAAACTACATATATATGTGAATAACTGAATAATTCCTATTAAATCATTGTCGGCGGTATTGCTTTACTTAAATCTGCAACTTATTTACCTATGACGCCTTTCATTTTGAACGTAACGCGACCTGGCAAGGGGTCTCCCGATTTTTTTGTCATGACTACCAAATATGTGTATTAGGGTAGTGAGCACCCTGGTGAAGTTTCCCATGGCAACGCCTTATAGTTTGTGAGATAAGGCACCTCAAAGTTGAGTTCGTAGAAACACGATAACTCCTACACGTTTCATCCAAATTTCTCAAGTAAGGTATCATTCGACTCCTAATTAAAAGGACTTTTCCTGACTTCTTTTAGTTTTTCGAACAAAAATTTCTAATATGCTCTTTTAGCAATTTTTTAAAAATTTTATTTTAAAAAATTAGGAAAATGAATGAATTTGCAAAAACTAAAAAAAGTCAGGAAGAGACCTTTTTATAAGGAGTCGATTGATACCCCGTTTGTAAAAATTGTATGAAAGGTGTAGGAGTTATCATGTTTCTACGAAATTCAAATGCATCCAAGGTATAGTAAACGCATGATAACTTCCGAAATTTTGGTTCAAATTTCAATTCTAAGGTGTCATTCGATTGGAAAAGTCGACCTTGAGTGATCACTTTTCGAAAACTTTGGGTACGTTTTGTAGAAACATGATAACTTCTTCACGTTTTATCCAATTTTTACAAATAAGGTATCAATCGACTCCTAATAAAAAGGTCTATTCCTGACTTCTTTTAGTTTTTGCAAATTTGCTCAATTTTATGAAATGTACCGAGGTTACTTTATAAAATCCATGCTGTCAACATGAACTTTGGCGCATAAAATCTTTTTGAGTAAATTTTTGAACAATGTAAGAAAAGTCAGTGCTTCTCCTTAACTTTTATAAAGTAACCTCGGTACATTTCATAAAATTGAGCAAATTTGCAAAAACTAAAAGAAGTCAGGAATAGACCTTTTTATTAGGAGTCGATTGATACCTTATTTGTAAAAATTGGATAAAACGTGAAGAAGTTATCATGTTTCTACAAAACGTACCCAAAGTTTTCGAAAAGTGATCACTCAAGGTCGACTTTTCCAATCGAATGACACCTTAGAATTGAAATTTGAACCAAAATTTCGGAAGTTATCATGCGTTTACTATACCTTGGATGCATTTGAATTTCGTAGAAACATGATAACTCCTACACCTTTCATACAATTTTTACAAACGGGGTATCAATCGACTCCTTATAAAAAGGTCTCTTCCTGACTTTTTTTAGTTTTTGCAAATTCATTCATTTTCCTAATTTTTTAAAATAAAATTTTTAAAAAATTGCTAAAAGAGCATATTAGAAATTTTTGTTCGAAAAACTAAAAGAAGTCAGGAAAAGTCCTTTTAATTAGGAGTCGAATGATACCTTACTTGAGAAATTTGGATGAAACGTGTAGGAGTTATCGTGTTTCTACGAACTCAACTTTGAGGTGCCTTATCTCACAAACTATAAGGCGTTGCCATGGGAAACTTCACCAGGGTGCTCACTACCCTAATACACATATTTGGTAGTCATGACAAAAAAATCGGGAGACCCCTTGCCAGGTCGCGTTACGTTCAAAATGAAAGGCGTCTATAATAACTATATGAAAGGTTAGACAGAAAGTGTTTTAGTGCATGTTTAATTTTAAATTATAAAAGCTGTTAAATGGTCAATTCTAGTTAGTACTATTTTTCAAACACTTCTAACATTCATTAATTTATTCTGATAAGAGTCAAAGATGTTTGCAATCAAAATATGCTATAAATAAACTCAGATTTCCAGCGTTTTTATTATTTGTTTTTCTTCATACTTGTACTTGCTTATATTGCTAAAACCTGGTTACAAATTAAAATGTATTAGCAGGGTGCGCGAAACACATTAACCAAAGATAATAGTTGCCTTTACTGGATCATATAAAGTAGATTGGTGTTTCTAAAGAAGTATAAATAATCTCTAATTCAAACATTACATTATATCACTCGTTTAGAAATTTAACCCTTTCAAATGGCACTTAAAAACACGATTTTAGTAGTTAAAGTGGACTAAAAAATTAATTATTATGTAGGTCAATGTGGTAATTATAATTCAGTAGCAATGGGGTAACGTGGTAATTTCCTTAGAGTAGGTTGTCTACAATGTGGGGATTTCAAACACGGGTAATAACCGTTCACGTGGGAATTGTTGGAAATACAGGGGAAATTAACTGAATATTAAGTTCTCCCACAGACAGGTCAGCAACAAACAGCTGATTATTAAGATCTGCCACTTTGAGAGGTGAACTTGCCCTGCAGAAAAATAAGTTTTACCACTTTCGAAACCTTTTTGACTCGACTGAATTTTAAGTGCTCCCGCCACAACCACTTGCCTGCGAAAACTTAATTTTAAGATCTCCCGCGTTTGAAAACGTTTCATTTAAACTTAATATTAAGTGCCCCCAAATGAAAACATTAAAATCTCACATAAAAAATCGGTTATTTGGTACCAATAATAAATAACGTTCGTGTAAATTAAGTATAATTTTGCGTTCGTGGAAGTAATAAAGCAAAATCGTACAAGCTACTTATTAATTCTGAATGTTTGCTCCTTATCTCACCATCCTAATCCACAAGTGATGTACCTAGCCTGTAGCAACATCCAAACAGTTATAAGCATCTGCGAATAATACGATCCTCAAAAATTAATTGTATTGTATGAAATAAAAAATTATACATGGGAAGCTTTTAGCTTGAGCTGTTAACTCAACATTACTCATTTCACTCACTGCATCTCCAAAAACTGTAATAAACGCATAATACTAGTAAGGAATTTTATGTTACACAACCAAAAATACCTTAAGTATGCACGTATTTTCATTCTGAATCCACTATAACAGCCGAGCAATTTGGTAAATGGAAATGAATTAAAATCTACCTTTTTCTAATGTTCTCACCAGTCCCAAAAAATGCCTGTTCTATTATTAGTGAACACTGAAACACCTCAATATTTTTTTTCACAGTCAATGAACAAAGACAATCTTAGTTTCAAGCCATGCGGCGTTATAGGCAAACAAATACAAACCACTACATTTTGTATAAAATCTGTTGAAAAAATATTTTTCATATGTCTTGTGCTTGTACATTATAAACATTCTTAGAACTAATTACTTTACATGTTTCCGACATTTCAGCTAGTTTTTGAAAATGCTAAAAAATACTACTTTAAGGTCGAATCATCAATTTAATAAAATGTATTTTATTACATCATTTTAAAACATACCACAATTTTACTTGTTGAAAACATGCATACATTGTTTTATTTTCGTCATAACTAAGGGTGTATGAGTCAGTTTGTAAAAAAATTAATTTGCATTGCTAACAACATTCACGAAACTTACAAAAAAGCAAAAAGTTGAAACATAATATCATAAACGCAGCTAAAATTGTTTTGTGTTAAATTCGGTAAATTAAATAATTTAAAATGGAACCAGTCGTTTTAAATACATAAGCGTAGTCTTCAGTCATATATCTGACAAGCTTATATTTCAAAGAACGTAGAACAGTAAAATATGAAAGAAAAAAGAGTACACTGTATATATCGAACACAGTCTGTGATATTCTTATTCTGAGTATTATTTGTGAATACATATTTCCAAACAGTAAGAGCAATAACTTTCTAATTTAATTTAGCTTTAAATATTTTAAGCAATCAAAGATGTACAAAATCATTAAGCAACTTCCACACTCCTTGACCTTTCTCCTTTGTTTCTTCATAACATGAGCGTAAAACACTCTTACATGTTTCTCTTTCTTCTTTGTTAAAAACTTTGTTCGATTCAAATATACGTTTAAAATACTCAAGTATAGATTCATGTTTCTCGTGAAGTATATATTTGAGCAAAAACTCTTTCCATTCTTTTTCATAAAATTCACTGCATTTTGTTGACAAGAATATTATACTATATGCAATCCAGTACGTTATAAAAATTGAGTCCACAAATTGTATGCCTTGTTCAATAGGACATTTTCGTTTATCAAAATTTGGATTCGTAAACATTAACAAACCATAATCCAGGCCAGAAACAGTGGGGTTGCGATTAAAACGAAAGAAAAATATATTATCCAAAAATGTCATATCAGCTTGTGAGAACTGGACTTTGTAAGCAATATAAACGTGTGCCAACGCCATTTCGTCAAATGCATGATTTTGTTCCCGCTTGTTTAAAATATTTTCCATCTTCATTCGTCTGTGAAACAGTTTTTCACAATATGCTTGGCACAATTTAACTTTGTACTTAGCAGTAGTATCCTCACAAATATTTTCTTTTCCAATAAATTCTGGTATGGTTGAAATAACGTTGCACAACATAGGTGTTGCATTGTAGGATGTTCCGTCGTACCGCAGTACTGAGTGAAGCTTGTCGAGATTTTCAGTTGCATCAGCAAATTTTGATATCATAGCATTTGCTGTTCCTACGGACAAAAACGGCTGAACTAATTGGTGATCTATTATAGTTTTTAAATAATCCACGCATTGACTACGAGATGCTGCAATCACAAAAACGCCAGGCAATTCTGAAATTTTGAAATAAATTTTTAACAATTTTATAAACTTATGAGAAAAAATATTTAGATTTTGTAACCGTACTTTTAAGATCTTGTATTATCTTTGAACATGTCTCCAGTATGCGCTGATTAACATTTGTTTCACCCTCCTCCAAATTGAGGTTGTCATAATCTTCATCCAGCACCGCTTGAAAATTATCTAGTACAATCTCAGTATTTTTGTCTTGAGAAATAAGGTTTGATAATATCAGCTCTTTTCCAAAAGTGTGATTCGACAAATATGTTGCCAAAGAATCACACAAATTTTCACAATTGCCCAACAAATACCATTTTAGAAAATCTTTTGTTTCAATGACAAATGAAAAAACGTGGCTATCACCGGCGTAGTGCTGAAGACCGACGGATTTCCCTGAAAATGGGGCCCCCGTTACAATACAGGTCTTTCCAGATATTTTTAGTGTTTCTCTGCAAATTAAAACAAACTTTTAAAATTGTGAATATTATAAAGCTATTCAGTTATAGCTATAAAGGTAGCGTTATTAAGTTAGAAAGTTTTATTAGTATTCTTACAAAGGCACATATATTCTTGGATCTTCAAATTTCTTTCTTTCCATGTTTAGAAGTTCAGGTTTCTTGTCATCAATTAGGTTTAGTAAAAATTCTCCTTCCAAAGCATTAAAAATGCTTTCAGAGTGGTTTTGTAAGTTTTTCAGAGGTATTTCCTTTCCACAAATTTGAATATTTCGTGTCATAAGCTCATTTCTGTATTCCTTGCTAAATTGTTTCCAAGACGTGGGAACGTACTCGTACTTTTCAAGCTTTTCTATCTCTTTGTGAATTTTTGAAAGACTGCCCTTATCTCTTCCCAGAACTACCACAGCATTCTGTGGCATGTATTTTTCATAAATATTCAGTGCGTTCCGTAAGCTTTCCGTGATAATGATAATTGTTGGAGTAGCCACCCACTTACTTGCATTGCAAGTAAATGAATGGGATTGATTATGCTGGTCTGGATCATATATATCGAATGGCAGAATCTTTATCTCTGTCAAATTTTTCTCCATTTTGACAAAAACAGTATTTTGAACCGGTTGGTTGGTTGGATGTCTATAGAATTGAATTTTAGAATCCTTTTGCTTCTCCGGGATGTAAGTTGCCAAAAGTCGGCCTAAAATTGTAAAGACAAATTACATATAAATTTAATAAATGACAATTTTATAACACAAGTTTAATTTTTAATTACCCTCTGCTTTGTCCAGAAGAAGCAACCGTTGTAGTAGCTCAAACAGAATCCACTGAATATCCGAATGTCTGTCTTCAAAACCTACTGATGTTTGTTGAGGCAGGTCAGACTCGTTGTCAGTTGTTGCAATATCAGGTTGGTTCATAACAGTCTCTTCAAACAACTTAAGTACTGGTACTAAATTAGGAAATTTGTTCATAACATAGTAAAGAGCATCAACCTTTGAATTTCCGGTTATGCGGTCACGGGCACTATCGTTGAATCTCTCTCTAATTTCTTTAAAATGTGTAATGAAATTTCGTGTCAGTCGCACTAAATGATTTAACTCCTTGCATTTGTAATACTTCCAACCGTTGACAAAAGTCATTGGATCGGATTGAGGAATCAGATCTTTCCAGGACTCAACGCCGTTCGTAACTACACTAAAGTATTTTTGCAATTTATTGAGAATGTGATGCTGCTTGTCGGTTTCAGAATTTACCAAATACACGTTAACGTTATCAATAAATTCGATAATATCCTGTGGGTTACAAAAAACGGGATGCTGAATTAGTAATTGCGTGTCAGGAATCCTCAAACCATCCTTTATAAGAATTGCCTTTAGCTTGTCAAATAAAACATAATACTCTTTTTCAATTGTAATATTGAATTCGTACTCTGCAATTTCCCATAAATATTTGATTTGGGGATAAATCACCAAATCTGTAGTAATCTGTCCCAACAAGTTGAACTCGGATACATTTTCAGCCGGTGCCAAGTTAACATGCGTATCCAATGTTTGTAGGTCGATTGAAGTGCTCAACAGTTCTTCTAACGTATTTGGCCAACTTGGGGAAATTCCGTGTATAAGTAAGCCATAAATCTTTCCTTTATAAGCGTTAATTACTATTAACATTATAAAGCTCCATATTATCCAAATTGTACTTGTTAGACGAAATTGAAATAATTTCGAGGAATACGCCTGCTCAAAATATGTTCCAATAAGAGAAATGCTGAAATATGGCAAATCAGTTTGAATATTGTTGAATGTTGCTACGCAACTCAATAAGATTCCACCCAGTAGTAACAACAGCCATGTTATGAGGTCAAATGGCAAAAGAAATGCAGACCCATCAAATATTGGCTTTTTCTTGACCACTAAAAAATAATGCGACTGAATCTCAAATTTATGTGAAAGTATTCCATATCTAGAAAAATTTAGCCATCCGTACAAGTCTGAAGCGTCATCAAAAGTTTCACCGCGTAATATGTTTGAGTGCGATGCATCCATATTTTCTGCTTCCATAGCTAATGTAAAATTTAGCGCTTTTGCAAGTATTTCCTGCAAACAGAAATGCTCAGGTTTTAGTTGCGTTTCTAGACCTACTAACTGGGCTTTTACAATGAACGGATCACACGTATCAAGCATTTCATCATATGTGTCTACATACATACCAAGTATGTTAACTCCACTAAGTTTTCTGTACAAATTCATCCAGTATTTCTGGAAGTCAGATAAACTTGATGTGGAGTTATTAGCAAAAACGATTATAGCATTTTCACCTCTACAATATATGCACACAGTGTACAATGTCGAAAGATTTTGCACTCCCAAAACTAAACCACTGACAAATGTGGTTACTAGGGATTTTGTGTAAAACTCATTTCTTGCGGTTATATAATCTGAGGTAACAGATATACCTGGTGGTTCAAGAAACAAAAAGTAATTTGGAAGTTCCTTGAAACTGTCGAATTGATACATTAAACTAAGAATTTTGTTGATTTCAAGTTGTCTAAAAGGGCTTGTTTCACAAAGTACATAGACATGTACAAGGCTACCCAAGAATCGCAGGAAAGACGGATGACTCCCATTAAATGGAAATTCGTCTGCTACTGAATATACTTGATGGTGAAGAAGATCGTGTGCATTTGATAAACGCATGAAATCTATTATTTTATATTGGGTTAAATCACAACTTAAAATTTTTATGTGGCTTTTTGGGAAAATAACAAGCAATTGATCTCCAGATTCGGAGGTTACTATGCAACGGGGTAATAAAGAAACCAGTACCAGTACATAACAAAAATTATGATAAAAGGCAAAGTAAAGCTTCAACATATTAACTTTCGTAAGAATCCAAAGAGAAGAATTTTTATTCGAATTCAGAACTTTTAAGCTTCCTACTATTGATGGTTTTGGATTACATTATGTAAGTGTTTGCTGAAAAACGTTATTACATGCACGTGGATAACCAAGATCTAACAAGTTGTTCAAGTTTGAATAGATAATTAAAGTAGACAGATCAAACTGTCAATGGTTGAAAAATATCTACGCCCTGTTGTTCTTAACTGTAAACACAACTAGATATCAGCGGTATACATGTATCCAAATACTATTTATTCAAATAGTTACTGACACATAATAACAAGTTTTGGTGGTTTAGCGCTTACGAATCCGTGAATGCCAGTAGTTGAGTGTTTTGAAAATGTGTACGAAACCGTGTTAGTTTAAATAACCTTTGTCGCAGACGCGATCACCAAGTATATGTTATAAATTTCATTTAAAAAGTGTTTGTTTGAAAATAATTAATAATAGGTTTATGGAATTTGTCTAACAGCTTTAATACTTACTGAACATGAAATAAAATCTGTACATTATTTTCCGTCAAGCGAGCACAAGCTTTTATATTCCGTTTTTCATTTCTGCTGTAAAAAATGTTTTGTCCACACAGCAACTTTAAAAGACTAATAAAAGAATATTCAATACAGTTGATAAAAATATCAGCTGTCATATAGAATAGAAAAATGAAACATGAATTTGATGTACATGCATTGGAATTAGTATGTGTTTTTAATTTATATTTTATTAAGTTTTGGTTGAAGCACGTAAAATGTTGTAATATATATCATCCATCCATCATCATAAAACTTTTGGTCTACTATAAATTAAACTGGTTGAAACTAAATCTTTTCTCGGTAAGCATTGAATAGAAGTACAAAAGTCGGAGTCATTACTTCTGTTTTAAGAAAAAATGCAGCAACCAAGTTTGACCTCTTGGCACTTCTATTCATTACTCACCAATGAGTATTATCTGGTTTGACTTGTAGCAGACTATAACGTTTATAATAATAGCTAACAAAACACTTTTTTTCTTATAATGCGATATATTGAATGTAAAAATAAGGTTAAATACATGTTTTAGGCTGATTTTATAACAAACTTAAAAAGGTATGCAATTTAGAACTTTAATGCCTTATATTAAAAGGCATTTATTTTTTAAAAGATGCCTGAGGTTTTCCGTAATCAACCTAACGCTGGTTAATTGTTCTTCAAAAATATAACATCATTTTAAATGTTTGACTATCAACTATCAGCTCATTACGCACCGGAAATCATAAAAGACGTATTAAACCTCGCACGTGAACACTTAATATCATACTATAATACTTTGCATGCTTGGAAAATGAGATATGCTGGACTGAGACAAATGTTTTTAGAATTGGAGCAAATGAATAAACAGTCAATAGTATTGACTCAATACTTCATTAACTTGACACGAGGCTTGGATAAATACCAGAAACCATTGTGCTAGTATGCTGGCTAACACTACATTAAGTAAACTAGTTAGGCAAAAAGCTTGTGCTATCATTTGCAAAAATGGTTACTAAACTAAGATCAGTTTGCCCCATATTAGTTATATTCCTACTGCTTCAAGTTTTAGTATGTTCGATTAGGACTCCGCTGGAAAATCAAAAGATTAATATTTACCCAATTCATTTTATCATACAAAAAACAAACAGCAATATATCGCTAAAGTTGACTAACGAGCTAAAAGAAGTTTTGAGTTTTAATACGAATCAAGAAACCAAGCTTTCTTGGGAATTTCCAGCTTTTCCCAATGATAACGTGCCTATGATACTATCCAACCTATTGGAATATATTGAATCTTTCAGCAAACAAAACTGTTTGGTCATGCTTGACAACTTTCTGGGTGTAAATCTTCCTTTGAACCCAAGTACTCCTTGGCTTCTACGCAAACTAATTCCAGCTATTGCATCCAAAGTAACCGATAGTAGTGCGATTGACCCAATTTATTCCAATCATGGGCTACTTTGGATAACAGAAAAATTCAGTCATATTCGAAATCAATCTGTTCAGGAAGTTATATGCCCTGCCTCAAATTTACTATCTGATAGTAGAAATTTATTGCTTACGTCGCTTTGTGCTAAAGTTGACAGATTTCCCTTTACAACTCATTCCAAACCTTGGAATTGTGAAGTTCGATTCTCCTTGTTTCCACCAGACTACATTAAAACTGAAAGTCTAAAGATACCGGGCATATTTATTTACCCAACTAAGCATTATTTTGATCAGATAACGCAACTGAAGCAAGGTCTTCCTAGTGTTCAGCCTGCAATTCATTTTTACGTACTTCATAATGCCAGGATTACTCATAATACCCAAAATCGAATTTCGAGTGAAAATTGGAATATTTTGTTTGAAAATAATGCTCATAACGCCTTATACAAATTTTTATCCGATTTAGTGTTTGTTGTAGATATTATTCCCAACGTGAAAGAAAACCAACATTTTGGAAACATATTTTTAGATGACAAAGCTTTCTTATTGCACAAAATTGCTACAACCTGTTACACCTGTGTATATAATCAAGGAGAAACTCGACAGCCAGTTGGAACTAAATTGAGCCTTAACTCATTTTCAAAATTAATGTCACTTTATCCGTTTACTAAAGCCAATGAAATGACCCGCCTTAACATTATTAGCGATCAAAGTGTCTTTTTTGAAAGTGACAGGGTAATTGAAGGCTTTCGAGAGCATTTGAAAATTTGCATTAATTTTATTTCTTATGGTAAGAAACCTAGAATAGATTTACCAAACTTGAATCCAACCGAACGTGCTTCACACGCCTATGTACACGTTTGGATTTCCATTTTACAAAATTACTCCTACGTGGTGGATAACCGTGTATGTGAAAACGGCAAGTGGATTTATGAGGGAAACGTTACAGAAATGGATCAAATTAAAAAGCTACCTAGTGTAAAGTTGTCCCATACCTACTATCTAGGTATTGTACCTCAACAATTTCAGCTTGTTATTCAAGATGGTATAAATAGTTTGAGGTTTGTCAGTTGTGGAAAACAGCGATGGAACAAACCAGCTTATCAAGAACTTGTTTATATTTTCGACAAGTACATATGGCTATTTATTTTATTATGCCTGATTTGCTTAGCTGGTACGTTTAAAATAATTGACATTGAATCCAAGCCACCAGAAATTGCATTGCACTTCATTATGATTTTAATTGAACAAGGTGGCGCTTTTGAAAAGAAAACTGGACATTTAAAAAATATACTAATATTTTGCTTCTGCTGTGCTGCAATAGTGCTAAGCAATGCTTATAAAAATACAAATGTTTTAAATATGATGGCACCAATAAAACCCTCCCCGTTCAAAACAGTAAACGAGTTGATCCGCAATAAATACAGAATATATACGAGATCCTCTTTGGCCAAGTTTCATCCTTTTATGATTACAAACAGAAGTCAATTGGAATTTGTCCAACGTAAATACCAGATAACATACGATCACGATGGGTTTAGAAATCTTATTTTTGCAAAATCAGAGACAGAAAGTTTGGACTTTGTTTTGGCCCTTCATTTAGGCAATCAATTTGCAGGTTACAATTACAGCAAGTTTATTCATTCAGCAGAATATGTTTTAAGACATCATGCTAAACTTCATGAACAACTTATAGATTTAGCTTGGAAAGTTTTAAAGGGTTTTGATGACAATATTACAAGAAACGAGACAGCACAAACTCAGCAACTGGACCTTATGGCCCAAGTATTTTGGCTAGAAGAGGAAAGTGTACTGAGAAATGAGTTGGAGAAATGCCGTAGAGTAGCTCTGATTCTACCGGGTTACAAGTGCAATGAAATGTTAAGAAGTGTTGTGAAAACAAGGCGTTCTCGGGAAGAAAGGTTGTATGCTGGAAAAGAAGAATATTTCAAAGGCGTTAATGCATTCACATTACAAGGATATGTGGCACCATATATATTGCAAAGAATGAAAGCTACAGTTGAATCTGGAATTGTTGAGTGGTGGAGTGAATTTATTCGTAGAAGCAGTTCGTCATTTGTAAGTAACATTAAAGAGGCAAATCAGCCCAAAAAACCTACAATGGGAGGAAATATATTAGTGGTATTTGTGGTAATGTTTGCTGGACAACTAATGAGTATAATTTGTTTTCTAGTTGAAAATGGAAAGAGAGTGTATGAGTTGTATAGAGTTTTGAGACATTTTTTGCATATGAAGAGAAGTAAACGAAAATTGATAAAACCAGTAAAGATATTCGTAAAAACTAATATTCCATTAAAAAGTTTAAGTTAAATAATGTTATGTACAAAATATATTTATAGACCTTTGGTAAAGCGCCACAAAAATGTAAATATTTTCTAAAGCTGTTTTCGATTTCCTGCTCATGCGATACAAAAATACACAGTTTGAATTAAAGAGTATAGAGGTTTCCCCTTGTTAAAATGACTATTTCTTTTATAATTAGAAGAGTTAAAATAAATGTGCGTATTTCGTGGTTTGTCAAAATCATAATCGATCATGTAATTGTAACTACAATATTTTAATATTGTAGCCCAACCATAAAATAATAATACAAAAACGCGGGGTATGAGAAACCCTATGGGTTTATCAAATGAACACGGTTTTATAGGTTTTAAAAGCTATGAATTATAATAGTTTTTGTTTAAAATAATAAAATAATAAGCTAAATAATGTTGATGAAAATAACTGTAATTATTTAAGTTTCAAGCAATACAACTGATTATGTACAAACTTTATTTTTTAGTTACATTGAGTATTATGTATGATAGTAGCATTTCTCACATTAACTTGCATTTCTTACAAATTAAGCGCTAATCGTATTTAATGGAACATTTTCTCTTCGTCTTTCACTCGTACCTGCGGAACCATTGGTTCTATTTGTTTCCATTGAAAATTCCGTGGTGCTTGCAGTATGCTCCTTCTCCTTGAACAGAGATAATTTAAATAGTGGGTCCAAATGTTCTGTGAGAATAAATACAAATTGGTCATGAAAATTTACAATTCATTCATACATAAATGCTACTAAAATAGTACCAGCATAATACTTACTCATGAATTTTGGATACTTATTTCTAAGCTGACCCAACACCCTGCCCGTCAAGCAAAAGATTATAAAGTAGGCTATTGGCACTAAATAAGATATATTTTCAAGCACAACCAAACTCCAGTGCTTAGAATCATTGTTGTTATAGCACCAAGTGATTATGTCCACTAAGGAAACTCCTCCCATAACGATGAACAGTTTGATAAACAATTTTGCACTGGAAAAGGAAATCTAGTTAGCAACTTTTGTCAAAATATATTATCAGACACAACTCCTACATAACTCTACTTACGAATACCCATTGATGTTTGTTGCTCCGTTTTTAAAAGTCTTGCCAGTTTTCTTTCTCGCTTTCACAAATATCAGCATTGTTACAATTATCAACAGCGTGTTTATTGACAGCAAGATTCCCATTGGAATGTACACGTACTCTCCGCGAAAATAGGTTGAAACAAAGCATGATTCCTTGGCATAATCTGGAACTCCAACCTCAGTCGTAGGATCCCTATAATTTTTCAAACTCTCTTTAAAATTTCTATTCATATCAGTTTAACGAATATCTTTTGGCTTTAAACATGCATACCAATATGTTTCGTTCACTCCAACAAACGCCAAAACAAGTACTAGAGGAAATACCCAAGCCACCAAAGAATACCATCCCAGTTTACCCCACTCTTTAGAATCTCTTTTTACCACGCGGAGTTGTTTGAATGTAAGCCACAGGTCAAAGTTCATCACAGTAAGCCACAAATAACTAGCAAGGAAAAAGTAGTGAGCCAAGACAGCTAGAAAACAGGAATATGTTTATAATTACAAATATAAATATTTTCTAAAAAAGTTAGGGCTTACCATTTATATAGCAAAGAATTCTTTCTGTAGGTGCCATATACATGGGATCCAAATCAGGATACAAACTAATAATATGAGCTATCATCAGAAACAGGTAACTGCCTAATGTTGCCACAGTGTAGCTAAGAATAGTTAATCCATGCAAATTCTGCTCCTTCCAAAGAACCCCGTAAACCAAGATAATCAACACAAGAAATACCAATGCTATAATGGAAACTGCAATGTAACTCCAAGACACTCTATTGCTCTCAACTTGTGCAATCTCTTCCTCTTCTACATTTGCATTTTGGTCCACGCAGTAAATTATAATAAACTCGTGCTCATTTCCAACATACTGCTTTGAGCTATTCTTTGGCTGAAAGTGAAATCCGTCCACGCAAAAGTGTGCCTGGTCGTGATGAACCCAGCGTCTACTGAAGTGATTTAGTGCCATAGCAGTAATAACTCCAGATTTGGCACCTATTGGATAAGTCAGTTTGATGTGATCCTTCAGTTTTGCTTCCAAACTGTTGTTGGGTGGTTCTACATCTGACCCAGTGGCATGCATGAAAGAACGACGTAGCTCTTCATTTTCATCATAATATGAAAACGCACAATTTTCGGGTAAACTTTTTATTTGGAATAACACGTTTTTTGACACAACCGACTGAGAAACCTTTTTGTGAGGATTTTTTGTTCCTTGAAAAATTGGTGGAAGCCATGGTGTAGTTCCGTTGGTTTCTGAGCGCTTAACGCATTGTCTTTTCCAATACAACATAACTTCGTCCAAGGCACAACATTTAGGAACGCACCACACATTTGGTAATGCGGAATTTTTACAGTCATTACTGACAGCACAAACTTGTAATGTAATCTCTTCATCTGAATTTCTAAAATATTTATAGATTTTTAAAGATAGCATGATAAATTAAAACGGTTTGATTTATCAGCACAATTTTATGCCACTTACGATTCCACACAATAGTCCCCATCTGGTCGGTAATACGCACTGCTAACATTATCATAAAAATGTCCTGATAAAGTGAAATATGACTGCCGATGAGATTCAATTGAATCACTTGTGTTAACTTTAAAATTTCTGGGCTGCACTTTAGGCCATAAATTGTGGTTTGAATGAAAATGTATTTTCCGTTTTGTAGCTTCCCCGTATTGACACTTTAGTTCCGTATTTCTGGTCAAGCTAAATACTATTTTGTTTAAAGTTTGGTTTTCATACGATATACCACTTAATCCACTAGGAGGAACTGAAATGGTAAGATCGTTGTTTGCAAAGCTGTCACAAGCTGGTATGGTAACCGACTCTGCAACGTGAGACCATGCAAACAGGATTACTAGGCTAGTTGCGGATAAAAAGGGAAAAAATGATGCCATATTGTGCAAGGTTACGAAATCTGGGAGGGAAAAATTGATAAGGAAAAAATATTATCTGATTAAGAAACCATTAGTTGGTTGACGTGTAGCAACACAAGTTTTGCTTATGAATTCAAACTGGGTAATTTATCCGTCACGTATGGGCTTTAGAAATTACTGGATGTGGTTTCAATGTTATTATGCTACATAGTAATTTGCAAGCTGGTTATTCCGCGAAAAGCTATGAGTCATTCATAAAAATATTTGCACTGACATTTACTGACATTTAGTGGGCGTTATCTTTTCAGGATACCAAAACCTAGCCATAGCTAATAACTGAGACTGGAACAGAACGTGAAATGTGTTGATGTTTGTGCAAAAAAAACTACCATTATATTTGTTGGTTGTAGGAAGGGAAGGAAAGGAAGGTTGTAGGTAGGCTATTCCAAAAATTATTCAGACAAATAAAAATCTTTAGACATTCGGTTTCTCAAAAATTTCGTATACTGGCGACAAAAAAATTATCTAAATGGCTTATAATCTTAAAATTTTAGTTTTACTGCTGAGTCTTCAAAACATAAAATTGTCATAAAATTATAAATATACTGAAAAATATGACTCATATAAAATGCTTCATTTTCTTTTTGAAAAATGTCCGCAGACCTTTTTATCTACTTCTTCTCATATTACAACCAAAAGGAAGCAGATAGTGCCTACACCAGCTGCCACTTGCTTGTGATTATTATTGCTTGTGAAATGACACATTATTTTGCTTGAAGTGTGAAGTTGAGCATATCACAAGTTTAAGTTTGGACCTTGGACAATTCGTGAACTGGAATCAGTCATGAACTCAAACTTCTATTGTCAGATATGTGAGCACACTTCACGGACAACAAGTAATGCAAATATTTAGTTTATTAGTCATATAATATGTTAGTGCGCATTATGGTACTAATAAAAATATTTATTTAATACAGGCGTTACAAATAACATACAAATAATAGTAGTAATGTAGGTAAATTACATTTTATTGGAAAGGAAGTATGTGGCTTCCGTTGACTGCTAATTAACCTCACACTTTGTAATTTGCATTTTGTTAGAAATGGTGTGATTGCGTACGTGCGTGTGTACTTGTATTCAAAGTAAATGAACCTTACATCCGAATTTCAACGTATTATTAGAAGTCATTTTCTTTGAAACTTACACACAAAATGCAGTGTCAACATCGGATTTTAACTTTTAAATAACAACTCCGTTTTAATCTCTGCAGATTTCCGACATAATGGATTTCTAATTGTTAGCATCTTTAAATTCAATATTACTGGTGTGGTGAGTCACTTGTCAAAAATGAACAGAAAAGCTCCACTTTAAAAGCACTTTGCTTGAAAGCTTACACTTCTTATACGAACCAGTATTGTCATCAAAAGTTTTCCAGATGCTCATGTATCATGCATAATGCTTGAACTCAAAGCTGACAGCATTTCAGCGAAACTGAAAGATGAATTTTTAAATAGAGCATAATATCTGCTAATTTGCAATTGCAAATCTTTTTGATTTCTTTTATTTTTTTTTACTAAATTGAAAGGCAAAATTACAAAAGTTGGTTTTACAAAAAAGTAAATAGACAGCCTAATAACCCGTAAAAGTGACCGTAGAAGTTCTTGAGTCAGAGAATCAGACAGACAGATTATCTATCATAGATACTCCAATTGGCTTAGCTAGATATTTGAAACTTACAATCGGTTTGTTTCATATGCAATTGACACACAAAGTATTATAAAAGTTATCATGTATAATGTACATGTAGCATGTAAAAAGCATAAAGCAGATTTATAACAAGTTCCGTACATTCAAGTGATTTTACTGATGTCGATTGAATAATCGTGTGTTCCGTAGTCGTTGTTTATTTCTTCATATTCAGCAGCAGTTAAGTATGCGATCAAAACTTTCTATGATGAAATTATAATTGTTAGCAGGCTTTTTAAAAATTACGTACTTTGAAAAATCATAAATTAACAATTCGGTTGCTAAACTTACCAATAAACTTTGGATGTTTGCTCCTTAACTGCTCCAAAACTCGACCAGTCATACAAAATATGACAAAGTAAGCTATTGGAACCAAATTGGAAATATTTTCAAGCACAACCAGGCTCCAATGCTGCTTCTCACATTTATCATAACACCATGTTATAATGTCCACCAGGTAAACTCCTCCCATAACAATAAATAGTTTCAGATATAACTTTCCCCTGCAAACGAATATTTAGAAACATGCAGTATATTCAAAATGAATATGTAAAACATATAGTAAATTCTACTTACGAGTACTCTTTATTATTGGAAACTCCATTTTTAAAGATATTGTCATGGGACTTTCTTGCCTTGACAAATATTATCATCGTAGCTATAATTAGAAGAGTATTGATTCCCATCAAAATACCCATTGGAATAAGCACATATACCCAATTAAAGTACACCGAAACAAAGCACCATTCAGCATAATCTGGTACTATAGCTTCAGTTTCAGGTTCCCTGTAAATTTTGCATGAAACATTACGCTTGCTTTTTTCTCGAAATTTCAAAGGTTTTTACACTTACCGAAAGTGTTCATTTATAATTATACTAACAAAAATTAGCCCCATTGGAAACATCCAAGCAAACATGGAATACCACGCAAATTTCCCCCAGTCTTTGGAATCTTGTTTTACATTACGCAATTGTCTGAATGTACGCCACATATCAAAGTTCATCACAGTTAGCCAGAAGTAAGTTGCAAGATAAAAGTAGTGTGCCAACACGGCTGCAATTATAAAAACTAGTTGGAATGAAAAAAGCAAATGCATGCTTTAAGAAAGGTATAACCCTGAAAGTTTACCATTTGTGTAACAAAGGCGACTTGCTGACTTGGACTCATACGGAGGAGACCATTCTGGATAGACGTTTATAATTCTTGCTATCATTATAAATAGATAACCACACAGCGTTGCTACAGTGTAGCTTAGAACTATCAGTCCATGCAAATGCAGTTCCTTCCAAAGAAGTAGATAAATTACTACAATAGCAATTAGAAATATTAGCGCTATTCCATAGGTCACAATGTAACTCCATGCCACAAAGTCCTGGAATTCCTCGGTTTCCTCACCAACGCAGTATATAATTATAAATCCATGTGCTTTTTCGGAGTTTGACATCTCAGAATGAATTTCATCTACGCAAAAATCTACATGATCATAATAAACCCATCGTCTGCTGTAATAGTTTAGCGCCATAGGTCTAATTATTCCAGTTTTGTCTCTAGCTGGACCAACCAGCTTAACATGATCCTTTGACTTTGAAAAATAAGTGTTGTTGGGATGCTTTACGCTAGATCCAGTGGCATGAAGAAAGACTGCACTGTCTTGGCCATTTTCATCAGCAAATTTTAAAGCACAATTATCTGGCAATTTTTTCATTTGAAATATAACGTTTTCTGAAACAATCGATTTAGAAAATTTGGTTTTGGGAGATTCTATTCCCTTATATAAATTTGAAAACCATGGAGTCAATCCTGAGGTTTCAGAACGCTTAATGCATTGCTTCTCCCAATACAACATCACTTCATCCAGCGCACAACATTTGGGAATACACCAAACGTTTGGCAAGGATGCATTTGTGCAGTCTTTGTTTACATCACACAGGCGTAATGTGATATCGTTTTCAGTATATCTGAAATTATTAAAAAATATATATTAAATATACTTGATCTAGTTTATGCGCTTTTATATGACTTACGAATCCACGCAGTAGTCTCCATTAGGCCGGTAATACGTGCTTGTAATATTATCGTAAAAATGTCCTGACGATGTAAAGTATGAATATTTATGAGCTTCACTTGTGCCACTCGTAACATTCCTAAAATTTCTGGGTTGTATTGTAATTCCGAGTCGGAATTTCCGACCAATGCTTATGGTTTAAACTTACTTTCCGCACAGTCGATTGTTGATAGCTACATTTAAGTTCTTTTTGTTTGGTCAGTTCAAATTCCATGCTAGTGTTTTTATTTTGGTTCCCATAGGGTCTCGTGAATAATGCAGTACGAGGAACAGGAATTAAGTTGCGACATGTAGGTATTGAGATCAATTTGTTTTGTGCTTTTTGTGTGACGTGACCCAAAACGCAAAACCTCAAGTTAAAAGCAGTCACCAAAATTAAAAACGAAAACATGACAATGCTAGAAAAAAACATTACTCAGGTAAAAACATTTGTCGGGTTGACAAGCTCAATAGATGTTTGATGTGTAGCAATAAAAGGAGTATTTTGTATTAGAGAAAAGAATGAACATTTACAAAATCGTTTAGTTGGCTTGAGGATGTGTGGCGTGTGACAGAAATAAACAGTTATAATGACGTATGTTCATTTTTTGATTTGCGATGACAAATTAGCAAATCTGCTTACACAAATTACACGAGATTTCACGAAAATACATGAAACAATCGCATATCTTCTAATATTTTGTGTACAGATAAAAAGTGCATTTAAGATGTATTGATAAATAGTGACTTTGCGTCACGAAGGAAAACGTGGTTTCCGTTGAAAATTCATCCAGTCACTCTTTTTAATGTGTCATAGTAATGAACAAATAATAATATAGTTTATTGCTATTAAAATTGAACAACTATTAATACTTACATGTTAATAAATCATACATACATGCATATTTTGTATTTATTTCATCGTCTAGATTTAACCTTAACCTTTAACCCATCCACATTCAACACCAATCCCGTTTTAATTCCTCCAAAAATCCCAGGTCCAAATCTCTCTTTATTTTCCACCCCCTCAAATTCAAAATTGGCTAGTAGGCCACCCAAAAACAAGAAAAACTCCACCTGAGCCATTTGCTCAGCAATACATACTCTTTTCCCAGTGCTAAAAGCCATTACATTCAATTTCTTAGATTCTCCCCCACTTTGCAAAAATCTATAAGGATTGAATTCTCCCGGATTAGACCAATAAGCAGGATTATGATGAACCCAGTACAAATTTGGCATGACAATGGTATCCTTGGGAATATCATATTTAATTCCATTACTAACCAAACTAGTATCTTCTGTGGTGCTATGCAAAATGCCATTGGTAACGATACTGCTAATTCTCAAGGTTTCAGTGAGAATAGCGTCCAATAAAGGCATAGACTTTCGATCATCCTGAGTTACATAATTTCTTCCACTTTCTCCCAAAACTTGGTCAATTTCCCTATGAACCTTTTTCTGTAGCATGGGATCCTCACAGAGAAATTTTATGGCGAAATTTAAACTTGAGTTGAGGGTATCGCTTCCAGCAGTAAATAAGTCCAATAATACATGTACCAAATTGCAATAGCCTGTTTCTCCATAGAAACTGCTTTCGGGGTCAGTTTCCTCTTCAATGCGAGCCAAATATGCGTCTACAAAATCTTGAGATTCAGAATCTTGCTTAATTCCCAAATCAAAATCCCGCTTATGCTCGTCAACCACTTTGCCAATTAGCGTTTTCAGTTCCTCTGTGGCTGCTACGACGCTGTTGTAACCCGAGGATTGAGGAAATGTTTTAGCAATTTGGGGTAAAAACCATAACGCACCAGCCACCGGGGGATCGATAAAGCCTTCAATGCAAATTTGATATACTCTTCTTGCATAGGGATCCGTAATGCTAAATTTTCTTGAGGCAAGAATACTCCAAAGAGCGTTAATAACGCTAAGGCCAAATAAATAGGTCAGTTGGTGTTCTGAGTTTGGTGAGTTTTTAAAGTACTCTACAAGCTCCTTGACCTCTTCTACTATTAGGTTTTCCATGGAACGTTTGCCAAAACCGAGATCTCGAAGAGTTTTTAGGACAAAACGACGTTGTTCGTGACCTGGGGTTCCCGTGGCAAAGGTCAAGCCGTGTTTGGTGATTTGCATGGCGAGAAGGTAATTTGGGCGACCGGAATATGCTGGTTCCTTAAAGCAGGATTTGATAAGAGATGGGTTGTTCAAAACCACAATGCTGGAACATAAATTTAAAAATGAAATATCTTTCTCTCAAAATGGTTTATTATGAAGCATGTTATGATAAAATTACTTGTATGAGCCAAAACGAATTGTAAATGCATCGCCAAACTTTTTTGCAAGATTGCACAAATGTAAATGTGGCATATTTCCCATAAAAGGAAGGTAGCCAAGGAAAGGCGTCAAGTTTGCTAGAGGACCTATTGAAAACATGAATTTAAATAGTTTCGAAATTCCATATTCAAATTTTTAGGATATGTATGTCAGCATGTTTACCTGGTGGTAGATTTCCGGAAAGTTGACGTTTGAACAAAGTCTTTCTATTGAACCACGCTATTGTAATAATAAAACAGGATAGCACGCCTGCTATCAATGGTGATAAAAGTAACAAGGCCATGTTGCTATCTCTTCAAAAATTAATAAATTTTCAAAATTTATTTTATGGAAATGACAAGAAGTGCATGCCACTATGTAATTTACTTGTATGTAGAACCTTGAAACTGCACCAACCGAATTATTTAATGTGCTTCTTTTCTAATGACTAAGTGAGTATTCCCCTTGTCCACAAGCAACCCTTTCCGTTTTACTTCTTTGAAGCATGCGTATTCCGATGCGGTTTTCCTATGAAAAACAAAGAAGCATAATATAGTGATGATTCAGCAATGGTTAATAGGTGACTAAAGAATATTCTGCAGGGCTCTATTAATTTTACTGGGAATAATACTATGATAAATAGTTGATATTTTATCCTTGTTCTGACCTTGTGATCTCGTTGAGTAAGAGTGCTGACCGTTGTGGCTAACCGTTTTCTTGTTCACTTTGATGTTTGATGCTTCTAATATTAGTTATTATGTTCCTATAATTGTGAGTTTATCATGTGAAAACTGCAAACTGTATGCCATAATATGTACGTGTTAATGTACAAGGCTGATAAAATGCATTTTAAATAGTGGATGGGCACGCGAGTGGAATTAAAGGAGTACACTATTATGAAACTTCCTTAGGAATAGTCACACTGCAACATTGCAATCTGTGAATGACACAAGGTTCTACGGATCAAGATGAAGAGTATGGCACATGGCGCCCTACTGACTTTGTCTACTAGAATGAAATTCTGATGCGTATATATTTGCCACAACAATAAAAATTGCGCCTTTATGATAGATGTAATCGTCGTTCTAAAAATCTTTACACTTTGCGGCTGTCAAACTAAGTGACAATATTTTCTGGGAATTTACAGTTCATTTGGGTTATGAAATGGGATATTCCAAATGGTAAGCTTAAATAAAATATGGTGATGATTAACTATATTTTGTGATTTTATTAAGTACACGTCATGAAAGCTACCATTACGATGTGCTTTTAAAACGTTGAATATTTTGAATGAATTACGCCTTGTTTACTTGTACGGTTTTTGCGCATTTCACTGCGTGATGTGTATTAAAATAATGAACAAAGACACAGAGTTAAGACTTTATTATGACAATCATGAAACAATAATGAATTATTGAGTGATACATGCATAAGCAACTTAGTTTAGAAACCTGTGAATGTTGATAAACATTTTCGACCCACATAAATAATAAAGCATAAATAAATTTATTGATTTCAAATGCATCATGTATGAGTCAAGTTGTGGACGCTTCCTGCGTCGAGTTCTGAGGCAAACTAGAAGGCTTGCCAATAGATTTTTCAATAAAGCCCCTTACCCATTTATATTTGTTCCGAGTGCATTGATTTATGAGCACCCAAAACTCCAGTTGAAACCCTGGACTAAACCAATAATAAACCAGAAAATTAGCTGCCACCGACATTACCACTGATAGTCTCTGCAGTACAAAGAGTTCAATGTATATAACATGTTTCACCCGCGACGTAATATAAACTATGAAAGATACTACATGACAAAATGAAATAATTGAAACCACTACACTAAACATTTTTGCAAAGTTTATGTCACGTTTATGGTGAGTGCTAAGGGATTTCCGGTTTTCATTCCAGGATCGAATCTGCCGAATTCAAAAATGCGTTCACAAATTACGTTGCAGTATCTGATTGTTAAATGAAGAAAAGTTACTTGTATGTATGTAATTTGGGAAGAAAAGTTACTTACCGAGTTGTAGAGTAATCCATTTACAATCAGAAGCAATGGGAAAGGTACTAAAAAGTCGATTGACAACAAGGTTTCCTGTATGCCTTTGTTAAAGGTTTTCCCAAATTGGTTCCGTACGATCAGAAACGGATATCCTTTCAATTCATCAGAGTGTGCAAACAGATGCTGATATTCATTTGCGACAATTGTGCTTTTGATCATCCATGGAATGTGTAACAATATGGAAAATGTTACAACAAATAGTTGGGAAACATAGGGTTTCCAGTTCCAGGAGTGATCATTCAACAGGTGGTTACATTTTATAGGGAAATTTATGACAATGTAACGTTCTACTGTGATGAATATGGAATGGTATACGGAAATTGTTCTCGTGACAGAATATATTATTCTAGATATGTCAAACAGACTCACAATAGCATGTCCACGGTCAATATTCTCTATAAAAATACAAAATTTACTTTTCATAAAAAATACATGATTTGAATTAAAAGTTTTATACTAACCCAATATTGAGATTGTCAGGTAAGTAAGGGAAACCACGGAAATGCTTAGCACCAACTCCACAACCGCCAGCAGAATTAAAGAATCTCGAAAATGCTTCCGACCTGAAAATGATCTTCGGAGTAGAATTACATTCAAAATGTTTGAAAATAATCCAAATGTGCCAACTAGAAATATAAGTGCACTTAGAAAAGTATAAGTGACATGCCCACTAAATTCTGACCCTGTGAGAAATGCCCCATGTGCTTTGCATTGAAATGTGTTATTTATGGTAACATTAGCACTGTCATTTATGGCTTTACTAAATATGACAGTATGCAATTTTGTTTTTAGATAAAAACAATTCCAAAAATCTAAACGCTCTGTTTTGTTCATATTTTTATGTTTTCAATGAAACTTATATGATAAAAGATGCAGATGGACGAATCCGAAAAAGAATACAGAATTATCTTGGTTCGAAGAATAAATACGTACTTGGTATCTAATCACCACACGTTGTCCTTTAGTGACCGGGACGGAAGCTCGTGCAAAGCCACGAAGTTTAAGTCAAAGCCAACAGCATTAGATTTCCATGAACAAGCGGTTATACAATCAATACTCATAAGCTGCGTAGTAGTTTCTGCTGAATAAACAAGCTCAGTAATTAAAACCCCGAAATATGTTTACAAATTAGAGAAAGTGTAAACTTACTATATTTTGCACAAATGCAAGTCCAAAAAACACCGCAAGACCAGTATTAATTAAATTTCATGTATTGATCATTAATTAAGTTTGACTTAATTGCCAAATGAAAGTTTCCGTTGAAACCAGCTGAACTATTAAAGTGGTTACAAAACAACTAACGATTTCAAACTGCTTATAAAAATGATCTCACTTTTGTTTACATCTAAAGCATGATCTCATTTTATGCATTTTACGAAACCAATTAATTTTCTACGACAAAGTACATGAGAATACTTGGTAGCATTTATTGACTATTACGGTTAAGCAATTATAAAATTATTATTAATTATTAATATTGGTAACTTGCGTAAAGCGTATAATTGAAGTAGTTTTCACCGTCGGCATTAAGTAATTTAAAGAATTCTAGATTAATGACAATTTCTCTACGCTCCGTTTATAATTACATGAAAGAAAAACTATGTTGTAATAGATGGCTCATATGTAGAACGACGCAACAAAGCAGGAACATGGCGACCAGGCTTTTGTAAATGTTTTTTGATCCATTCATATTTCTCTCCCGTGCATTTATTCAAATATGTCCAGAATTCTCGCTGAAAGCCTGGACTAAACCAGTAATACACCATAAAGTTTGCCGCTGCAGATACCACAACAGATAATCTTTGCAGTATAAAGAGTTCCACATAAGTATTATTCTGCAGTCTAGACGTGATGTATACCACGAGAGAAACTGTATGACAAAATAAAAGAATTAAAACAACAACGCAAAACATTTTTGCAGAATTAATATCCCGCTTTTGACGTCCACTTAAGTTCTTCCTGGTTTCATTCCATGAGTGAACCTAAACAAACATATTAAAACATTAAAATTGTACACCCATTTGCAAATTATACGTTTTGTTTTTATCCATGCACCAACCGATTTATACAGCAATCCATTAAAAACCAGAAGCAATGGAAACGGAGCCAGGTAATCCAGTGTCATCAAAAATTCCTGAAAGCCCTTGTTAAAGCTTTTTGCAAAGCTATTTCGCACAATTAAATAGGGAAAGTCTTGTAACTCGCTGTTGCCATAGTCAAGGAAGTATTGCTGATACGGGTTTACCACAATATTACATTTTATCATCCATGGAACGTGCAAAAGTACAGAAAATACCAGGCATGTTATCGGTGCTACGCGCGATTTCCAGGACTTGTCGTTAAACCAGTCTGTGCATATTGTAGGAAAGCTAACGACAATGTAGCGCTCAACAGTAATCAGAATGGATAGGGAAACGGATAGCGTACGCATAACGAAAAATAGGATTTTGGAAATGGCAAATAGAATCAGCGTGGTATGTCCTCGATCAATGTTTTCTGAAAAAAAAAACATGAGTTACAAATTAGACCGTTTATGCATAAACATAGTTTATTAATGGATAATTACTTTGTGTACTAACCCATAATGGAAATCGTTAAATACGTCAGCACAATAGCGGAAATACTTAGAAGCATTTCCGCAACGGCCAACATAACCAAACTCTTTTGAAAATGTTTTCGTCCTGTAAAGGACTTCCTGAGTAGCAAAACATTTAAAATGTTTGTAATTATGCCAACCAGACCGATTATAAATATCAGGGCACTTAAAGTTATATACAATGCATGGCCACTGTTATCGGTCCCTGTAAGAAATGACCCATGTGCTTTGCACTTTAAGATATGATTTCTAATAATCACACTGTTATTTGTGATAATTGCATGATGCAACTTGGATTTAAGAAAGAAACAGTTCCAAAAGTCTAAACGTTGCGATGATGAATTTGAAATATTCATTTTTTATTTGAGTTGTAAACGGTAAAATACTAAATCTGTTAAAGCTCTTAAGAAAAATATAACTGGTTCCTTTTAGTTTCGAAGGTTGATTCAAATAATGTTGAGGCAAATAGTGAAATGGATATTTAGGTTGCTTTCAAATGAATAGCGGATGTTTGTGGAAAACCACGTAAAGTTTTAAGGTTCTATTTGATTGTCAAAAAGATATATAAAATGATTGTGTACTCAAATGCGGTTCGAAAAGAGGATACCGCTATCGCTGTTTGATCATCATCTTTGGCATAACCGCCACAACTGGTCGGATATTATGAACATTTATTTGGTATGCAGCTGTTGTTTTTAAATTTTGACCTTTATTGCGTCTCAGTTTTTAGGCAATTAAAATATCAGCTTAATTATTTGGTCGCCTTAGCAGGGTTCATCCAATTACCCTAATTTTTGAAGAAAACAATCCGGGTTATTACCATTTGGTGTTTCATGATGAAAACACGATAAAGTGCGCGGTGACATTTGACCGCAATTACGTAATGTTTTTAATGTCGCCTGCATAAGAATCTAATAAAAGTGATTGTCTCATTATTTAATGTAAACATTCAAAAGAGTTCTTTTATGGACCGATTTTTGTAGGAATTTGCACAAAAAAGCTTAATAATGTTTTTGCATATACACGCATTTGAAATGCTTTTGTTATTGTCATAAATTTTTATTTCAAGCAGAAACAGTCAGAAAGAGTCAGCAAAGCCGTTTTTGCTTAGCTTGTTAAAGCTGTTGCTTTGATATCGAAGCAATATTCTGTCATTTTACCATTTCTGACATTTAAAAAGCAATTTGCAAATACTGGCATGAAATTTGAAGCGAAGTGTCAATTATCCAAGATTACTAGGTACTTCCATTCCAGTGTTTGCATTTCATAATGACATCATGGCTTTGCATAACACTTCAGAAACTCGAAAATGCCAAGCCAAGAGCTTATTCAGTTCATTTAATCAGCTTTCGTTTCATTTCATTTCGTAAAAGCTTAAGAAACACATTCTTAAAATTCCTCATAAGTAATATACCAATTTATTTCGCAACAATCATAACAATTTGCTGTCCATGTACTATGATTACGATATCTGACATTTAGAATGAAATACTATTTTCAGAAATATATATTACAAAATTTTCCCTACCTATCAGACAGCTAGCCTATCTTGTAGAGGCACACATACCTACATACACTCAGTAATTACCGATTTCCCGTGTCTCTCTCGTTATCATAAATTAAAATCATGACACAGTATACAGCAGACAGTAACCCTCCATATTCTTAAATATTTTAACAGTTTTCGGAAAGAACAAAAAGCTCTAAAAACCGACATACCTAAACCAAAACCAATACACAATACGTGCTTTTATAATAACGACTAGAGTAATAAAATACACGAGCATCAAAGCTCGTAAAAAAGTGTTACAACAGCAACAGCAACGATCCATCCATCCATCATAACCTTGTCCAACATAAACATAACTCAATAAAATATCCATTGTGTATTTTATCGTCAGCGACTGAGCGACTAGCACAGTTTCTCACGAAAAGCTTTACGTTGTAAAAAAGCACACTTAATTTAGCAACGCTACAGACTACAGACTAACGTATTTCCTGAAAATTTACAAGAAAGAACTATAAAAATTACAGATCACCACATATTCTCATTACCTATATTTAATAACTGATCGTTTTAATTCGCAAAAGTTAAGTTTAGCTTCAAAATAAAAATATTCCGTGACAAGGATTCGACTCGGCATCCTTTAAAAAGCAATACAACGCTTTATACCACTACGCTATCAAGCCAGCTTTGCAAAACATTGATTTTTAATTTGGAGTGGCTTGGCTGGCATTTGTCAACTTATTTTGGTGACGTGACGAGCACGAACACACGAACAATTTTGGACTTGAGCTCAATTCCGCATTGATTTTGTGTACGGGCTCGAGCTGTTCCCAGTTCCATTGTGTCTTTAGGCGGCTCATGGCTCATGAAAGGAGTAGAGCTTCAGTTCAGAAGTGCAGTTGAGCAGAAAAGACAAGTCAAGATTACCAGTTTTGTTAGGGGCTGACTGCTGCTGCTGTTGCTTGAGTGAGGATTCTTCTGTGAATCGTGAATCCTCACTTTAAAGTTGAGTATTGGCAGGATACACTTGATAAAATATTAAAGCCTAAATCGGCTGATTTTTTTTGTTTTTGGGGAGTTTTTTAAGTTAGAAGTTTATTAGTGATTAATGAGTGGGGATGAGGAGGATGAGGTGATCGAGATGGACGTGGAGTGCGACCTGGTGCTGTATGACGACAGCTCGGGGGAAAGCCAGAGGATGAGGTCGATGAGGGAACTGGAGCTGGAACAGGCTCTGGAACGAATTGAAAGGGAGAAGGAGGAAAAGGAACGGGAGGCTCAAAGGTTGAAAGAGGAGAATGAACGATTGCAACAGTTCCGGCAGTTGTGGGAGGAGGAGGTTCAGGAGCGACAAATGGTGGAAGCCAAGTTGATTAAATTGAGGGACGCTTCGGAGGGGGTGACGGAGAAGTTGAAGGATCTTACTAAAAAGTTAGAAGGGGAACAGAATGAAGAGGAGGATGACGAAGCGGATTTCGTGAGCGTGGATGACTTTGAGGAAGTTGAGATATCCGTAAGATTAGAGAGTGTGGTGGGTGGACTGGAAAAGACGGTGGAGGAGAAGGTGACAAAGCTGGAAAAGTTGGAGGAAAGTGATAAGAAGAAGACTGAGTTGTTGAATAAAATGGCCCAAAAAGCGAAGGAGGCAAAGAAGAAGAAGGAGGAGGAGGAGAAGGCCAAGAAGAAGGCGGTGGAGCAGACGGAGGAGGTGCCAGGAACCTCAAAGGCTTTGATGGAGGAGCTGAGGAATAATAGGTAAGTTGAGAGGTGAATTGGTTGAATTCATTAAATTGTGGTTTGGTTTGGGAATTAATTGGTTTGTTTTTTGGTGTTTTTAGACCATCCACCTCGTCTTCGGCTAGGAATGAAGAAGTGGAGTCAGTAGTGTCAGGGGCGACCAGCTCCTCTACTGTGATGACCATTGCGGGATCTACGTTTAGCTCAGCTTTGGCGGAAGCCAGGGGACTAATGGGACCACCTCCAAGAAGGAGGCTATCGAATGCCACTGCCATTTCGACCAACAGTTCAAGTAATCAGGAGGAAGATGAGGATGACACCAGCTCGGTGATAATAGTGGACGAGGTTTTCGGGGACCAAGAACTACAGGATGTTGAGGTGGCTAACTGTAAGGAGGTGGAGAAGACGCTGAAAAAGACTCAGTTTGATGTTCACTTTCAAGCACCTGTTCAAATAAAAGTGGAACCAAGGGATGGCATGTTCATTAAAGGTAAGGAGTTAATGGCAACGATTAATTGTCGATTATAGTATACTTTTAGATTAATCCAATTTATAATTTTGACAAATAATCGCTTATTTTTTGTCTTTGACTAAAGTGTCCAAAAAGAGGCACACAAGGGACGTGACTAGGAGGGCGATTGGAATTTACTGCACTTGTGGAATCAAGTTCTCCTCCAGAGAAAAGCTAGAGCCTCATATTCGCTACTGGAACGGAATTTTTCAAAAGTTGAAGAATCATTACGGATTCGATATGGATCTCGTCAAGCAGTCAACTTCCGGGGAAGGGAGATCCTCGTCACCTTGTCGTCGTAGGACTCCTGGTGCTTGCAAGAAGGAGGAGGACAAGAAGAAAAACTACAAGATGTTCGAGTGTGAAAAATGCCATGAAAGATTCACTGCCTTTTCAATTTTGAAGTTCCACCTGAAGAAAGCTCACGGGGTAACGGACGAGGAATATCCCCACCAAATTGGGTGTAGAACTTGTGGGGCTGTATTTGTCACTCGGAGTGAGCACAGTGTTCATGTTCGCACAAAACAGTAAGTTGTTCATTTAACTACCACTTTAAAGAATGATTTTATTTGTAAAGTTATTTTAAACTGTCATTTTATTTTTACAGTTACAATCAACCACAACCACCGGAATCCATTCCAGTAGTTTATCTTGACGCTCCAAATCAAGGACGTGGTCCCCCTCCCGTTCTGCAACGTCACGGGTTTGACCACAGCCAACCTGCCATTTTAGGATATCGTTGCATCTGCGGATTTCGATTGTCAACCCGAGACGATTTGGAAACTCATGTTAGGTTTGCCAGGTTGATGAATAAGTTAACTTGCAAGCATTGTGGACAACGGTTTAAGAGCCAGATTTTACTCCAACGACACATTCGGAAGGAGCACAGGGCTGTATTGGAACAGAAAAGGAAGGTCAAGGCTCCATTTAGTTGCACCTGTGGCAAGGGATTTTTCAACCAGAAGATGCTTGATAAGCACTTCAAAGGTCATAGTCATCGCAAGATTTACAGGTGTGTGGAGTGCCCCAAACGATTTTATCAGCGGAATAAGCTTATGCTTCATAGAAGCAAGATTCATTCTCAGCAAGCTCAAGCCCAACAAAGGCAGGATAATCAGTAATTAGTTGATTATTAACAAAGTTAAGATAAAAAATTGCAATATTTTCTTATGTGCAATGACAATCTTCAAATCTCAAATGTTATTACTGTTACTTGAAATGTTAGAGTAGATAAAATGCAGTTTTGTAATTTATTCTTTCAAAAGTAACTTGTTAATTTGTAAAGCTATTTTTGCGCAAGTTCAATCATGTCAGCTTATATAAGTACTAGTCACTATAGTGATTCCTTGTTGAAATTTGAGTAGTACTTACTCCGTATGCATTCCAAGGGTGCAATATTTAATTGTTTAGATGAAAATATGTACCAAAATTGTGTTAATTGTTGAGCATGCATGGTCATGGTCACAAATAATTAAGTCAAGTATGCATGTGTTTTTGTTACCAATAGTAACTTACTATATGATATAGTATATCATTTTGGATCTTGTAAGATTTTTATAATTTATAATAATTTGTTGTAGTTGTAGTGGTAGGGCTAAAGACTAAAACGAAGTAGGTATGCATTGTATGCATTGCATACCTATTTGATATTAAAATCTGTTGTCTGTTAAAATGATATTTTTTCAAGTGAGAAAATAAAGTTGTCAAAAGTTTTAAGACTTTTACATAGCAATGCAATAGCAAGTTTCGTAATGTAGTTGAAAATTTAAATTGTCATGTTTCAAGCCTTTATGTGATTAAAAGGTTAAATTCTTTCATTTTGTGATTAATAGAATGTTTTTAGTTTCTATTTATTTCTAGTACAGCTTTGAATTAGTAATCGAAAACTTGGTCAGATGGGTTAGTCAGATTGTTTGATAAGACACTTTTGGAGACTTTTCATTGTCAATAGGTGACTATAATAGAAATGCTTCCGAAATAAAACGCGATAATAGTATCCGTCCGTATAATCTACCTAAAATAGTATTTTTGTACTATGTAATATAGTAATGTATGACACAACGATAATCTGTCTTTCTTAGGTTCGTTAGTGGTGATAAATAAATGAAAACAGTTAACCAGTAGAAAATTTAAGTCAATAGTTTTTTATCTTGAAATTTTTATTTTGTTTGGCTTTGTCATCTATTCGTTAGATAGTTACAGTGGCAATCATTTCCGGCGAAGTGAAAAGTAAAGAATAAGAATGAGTACCACAACAACCATGGCAAGAACGGAACTTATGATGATCATGCGCTAAAAAGTAAAATAAACCAGGGTAATTAATTCTAATGCTTAAGAATTTAGTACATTCAATTTATGTGAGATTTGTACTTTCATTTAAAAATTATTTTCATCAATTTGTAGAAAACAGATTTTGCTCAAGTTAGAATGAAAATTAGGTATAGCTTGATTGGGAAGATATATTACCTTTCTGGTTTTGGTTTGAATGTCCTTGGCTTCTAACAATGTTCCTTTTGCCTTGCCCACCCAATCCTGAGTTTTGCTCACATTGTTGGCTATGTTGGATACGACTTCACCCTATTGTCATCATAAAATAAAAGCCAAAAATATTATGTATAATACATTTTTTAGATAATCTTGAAAAATACTAGAGCATAATTGTACTTGAGTTTCCACTAGAAAAGCAATATCAGAAAACAGCTCGTGCAATTCTACAATGGCTTGCTCCAATTGAAAAATGTTGTTGCGACGAGCTTCTACATCTGCCAGCATCTTCTTGGCGTCTTCTGTTTCGTTTACCAAAAGCTGTAACAGACATATTAATCAGGTTTCATGATTTTATTTTTTAAATTATTTATTAACTCTAACTCACGTTAGGTGCAAAGTTAGGTATATTCCCATCTCGTATCATATCCTCAAGCTGATCTTCATCATGCGGAATCTGTGCTTTAGATGGATGAGCATAAGGAAGCAAATTAGTTAATTATTTTTTTGATAATGTATGGAAACATAACCTATTTGGATTATACCAACTTCCAACTGCCGCTTGATTCTGGCCTTACAACCATTTCTAAAGTCAGTCTGCGCCGAGTTATATTGGTCCATGACATTGTTAAAGGTTAGTAGTAGCGCGCTATATTGCGTGATTCTTGTTCGTTCAAGGGCAGATACAGGGTCGCTTGTAGTTTGCGAATTCATTTCTATGAAGTTTAAAAGTTTACTAAATAATTCTTTCGTATTAATAAATTTAAATGGTAGTTTCCTTATTTATAAGAATACCTTTCAACGTGTTACGCAACTGTTTTGAATTGGATTTTACGGAAGAAATTAACTGGTTCAGTTTTGATTGTAATTCTAAATGAGAAAAGATTTAAGACTTATGAATTAAATCAATAACTGAATTTAATGTGAGTGGTGATATAACCTGCATCGGAGTGTGGACTACGAAGAATTTTACTATGTATTTGCTTAATTTCATCCACGTCTTTTTGTAAGCCTTGAATCTTTTCCCTGACCACTGTGACCTATACACAGATTTCGTAAATTTAACTAGATAGGATAAAGATTTGGATTTGGGTGTATTCAGTTGGTACTAACCCGGTAGAAAAGTTTCTCATAGTTGACATCAGGATGAGTGTGAAATGCTCCGATTTCAACGTTTTCGATTGCGCCGTAGTTAGGTACATTGCTATCAGCAGTAATTGAAACACTTCCCTATTTATATTAGGGAATAAATTACTGAACTAAAGTACACTTAAGAATAAAATGATTTTTTCTTTAAACGTGTTTTACCTTTGTTTGAAATTCCTCTAAACGATCCCGTACCATTTTGTAAGTCTTGTAATTCGAAATTTGTAGTTAGGTATGAAGAAAGGAAATATGCGTTTAAAAACCGTCTTTTTGTGAATAAACCTGGATGGTAGATGTTTATGTAATCTTAAGTAATAAGTCGGTTCATACTGACGTAATTTTGGAGTATGTAGTAATATCAAATGCCATTATGCTGTGAACTGTGTAAAAACCACCGCCAACGCAGGGTTTCCTTCCATACTTTAACGAGCAGTTTTTACATCAATATTACTTCTTAAACAGAAAACCGCAGTACTCTTATGTGCAATTTAACAGCATATTCGTATCACTGTCCTGTTGTTAGTTTACTAAACCACAAGGAAGCGAAAGTGGAGTAGTGCTAACGTAGTAAAATAGTAAGCTGTTCTAATGTATGCAAATCTAATGCTTTAAACCCGTATCTTATTGGGCCTAATACCTAATTCAGTCATAATATGCAATGCATCAAATGATCAAATACTACAGAAGAATGTTATAATACGAATGATGTGAACGTGTGAATGAAATGATACTTGTGAATGATAGGGTACAAAAAATGGTATGCGTTTTATTCATTTTCGAAATATAAAATACAATGCAATTGCAAGGGCTATCAATAGGCCTATTAAGGCAAGAAGAAAGTAGATCAGTATCTTTTTCTGAAAAAATCAAATAAATAAATTTGAACATACACGATTTTCCTCATTGTGTAGCATCAGAATTTAAATGGGCGATATTTCAGCGGTAGCGTTTCGGAGACCGAGTGTTCCGTCAACCGCTGTAAATCTCCTTAATCTAAGTACTTATAATCTGCTTAAGAGAACAATGGAATCGGTTAACGTACATGCAAAAAAAGGCAAGTCCACGTCAGGTACATACTGTGTACCTAACGTGGACGTTGACTATGTACTACATAGAATTCGTACCATCGTGTCACAGGGCCTACTGCTTGCTTGTTCAAAGTCATATGCATACGACGACGACGATACACAGCGACTACTGTTCAGACAAAATTGTGGTTTTGCATCAATTATATTTTTCAAATAATTTACAAGGTTTGATAATGTTTATTTGCAACCTAGTTCCTAAAAATTATTAGGACTATGTTGGATAAAAATACAAACACAGTAGTACCACTACACCTAAATTGTGAAGTATTATTTCTTATACCAACGTAGACGCATTTTGGTACAAAACTGACCGGTACAAAAACAATTTTCACTGAATTATTTTCTAATCAATTGCTTTGGCTAATTAAAATAGGAAATTCACGTGGTTGTAAGTTTATACGAAGACCTCGTCACAATTGCATACGATAGCTTTATGTACAAACTCCAGGAACAACAACCTTATAGTTTCAAAATAATATCTTTAAAAAACTACAGTACAGAATATGTATAAAAACTTGACTTTAAGTGAAAATTGTGTGAGTAGGTACTTTTAGTACTACCTGTTTCATTTACCGACCTTTAATCTGTTTCATCGGCCGACTACTAAGCCACCTCTATCCATTGTTCTTCCTAAGCAGATTATCAGCTACCAATGAATCAAGCGGCGAATGAAACATATTCATTTCAGCATTTTACCTTTCTCACTCGCTGCTTAGATTTTTCGGCTACCTTTAGTCGCTTTCGAGTATTATCAACATGATTTTTGGAATTGATGACATTTTCCTCAATACTGGATATCATAGCATCCTAAAAATAAAATCATAGGTAACAAGTGTTAATTAACGTTTACATTAAATATTTTACTGAATATACCTGACTTTCTACTAAAAATGCGATTTCACGAAACAACTCATGTAATTCAATAATAGCCTGCTCTACTTTCAGAATGTCATGATGACGAGCTTCCACATCTTCTAGGATTTTCTTTGCGTATTCCGTATCCAAGTCAAGTATAATCTGGAAATATATTGTTTTTAAAAGAAAATACAACGTATCAAGAGTTATATATGCAATAAACATTGAGCTTACACTTTGTGTAACGCCGGGAAACTTTCCTTGCTCTATCAACTCATCCACTTGTTCTTCTGAGTAGTTTACTTCCGCTAGAAATAGAAATCAAGTAGTATGATTATCATTTTGACTTGTTTGTTAAGTATACTAATTTGGAAACATTCTTCTACCAATTTCAAACTGGCGCTGAATCCTTGCCCTGCAACCGCTTCTAAAATCATTCTGTGCGTTGTGGTACTCGTTCATTAGAGCATTAAAGTTGCACAAAAGTGCGCTGTACTGCGTAGTTCGGGCTCGTTCAACGGCTGAACCTTTGATGTTTTCACATACTGCTGCATTTTCAGTTCTCATTTCTAAACAAGAAAATAATTACTTAAACAATTGTAAAACACATGCCAAGCCAATGCTTATTATTGTCAACTGTTTAAAATAATTTAGGCACCTTTCAAAATCGTTCGTAATGTTTCAGAGTCAGTCTTTATATCTAAGTTTAATTGATTGAGCTCTGCCTGCAAATCTGAATTCAGCATATTCACACGCGTATTATAGAAAATATAAATACTATCAGCTATTTTCTTTCAGTAAAGCTATTTGGATTACCTGCATCCGAGAATGGGCTACAGAGAATCTTGCTTTGTACACATTTGATACTCTCCACGTTAGCTTTCACTTTCTCATTCAGCTTGTGTGCATTGCCTACCTATAAGATTGGCAAGAGACTCAACACATTTTACAAAATAATAAAATTAGAACAGCTTTTCATAAACTTTTTTTTTTTTGAAAATATTACCTCATGAAGAAACTCTTCCAAGCTAGATTCTTGACCCTTCGGCGGCGTCATGCTCATGCCCAGGATAACCACATTACCATTGTAAATATCTATATGAACACGAGGATCTGAGCTAGGCTCCTGTATTACCAACAGATTGTAATACATTAAAATCATTAAGTTAGAATGAATAGAATTTTTAAATGATACTTCTATATACCCTTGTTAGAAATTCGTTCAAACGATCTCGCACCATACTTGATTATTTCCTACATACTATACATAACAGAAAAAAGAGTATTGAAATTGGTGTAACCAAAATTTTCTCGCTTCACTAATAAATATATATGTATTTTTTTAAACATTAACTTTTTTAATGAAATTAGCGGACAATACCAAGGTTTACTGTCACAGTAATACTGTGAGCACCAAAGTGATTGTTCTATTTTATGTCTGAACAAAGCCATTATGTCTTTAATCGGTCCATATATTGGAAGTAGCATTGTGTTTGCTGAAGCTGATAAGAATGTTGACGTAACTACAGACTCTTCTATTATCAGGCTTCCTGTCGCATTCTTAGTACGAAACCAGCTAATGTCACGTATGGTATACTAATTGTAATAATAGTTACGCCACTGTACTATACAAAAATCTTTGTGCTTGTGGTCATTGCTCATTGATGACAAAATGTATTCAGGAATGCCAATTTAAGCATTTTCTCAACTAAGGGAAACTACACAACCGCATTGACTTGATGACTTTACAATATTAATCAATTCTAAGAAACACCTAATCAATATTTTTAGCACAAGCAGTTTTGTAGTTTGTTATCTAGATTTAAGAAAAAACTTGTGATTAACCTTTAAACAATAGTATCAATAAGAGCACATATTAATACGCGCAACACGTTGTTTGCAAAAAGTGTAGGCAATATAATAACGAAATGAAACTGTATGCATGATTACATTCCAAATCAGTTATTCCAAGAGATGCAATAGAATTGTCTCTATGCTATAATAAGTAGCGGTGTATATATTTTAGAACGGTTATGGGTTATGGGATGTCGTATTAACTTTTTATTACGTAATTTGTCTTTTTGCCACATCTCATTGGTCTTTATGCCTGCGCGCTGCAGATAAAAACACAAGAAAACCAAACGTTATTTGCTGATTGTTATCAAAAAATAAAATGCATACATTAAATACGGCATTAGTTCATCGTTGATGAGTAATGCATTATGGTAAAAAATGAAATACGAGAAGATGCAAAAAATGTCACGTATTTACTTTTCTATGCGCCAGCTTATCACTTTGCCATTTTCATTTAGCTTCCCGTATGTCGTCTGTTTCCGCTATATTTGCTTTCTCATCTTTTAGCAGAAACTGAAGTGACCTCTCACTGGGTATTTTAGCAAACTTTTTTGGCATAATTGTAAGTTGCGAATGAGAGAATAACGTGTTTTGGCAATTTTAAGCGTAACAAATGAAAATGTATAAATGACTTTCATGTCAGATAGTGCGCTTTTAAGTAATATTTATCGAATTATGGGTCAGAGAGCAACTACGTATGGAAAAGTGTAAAAAAGCTGGATAAGCTGCTTTTTGCATGTCACAACATCTGATAAAGATATTTATTCTTGCTTCACGTTTCAAACAAAGTGGTAAAAATTGATTTATGTAGTAGTAACAGACTGGTCTTTAACTATAGTACGTTGACAAAGTGTAGGATGTTTTCTTCCAGTTTTCTCCAAACGTGTTTTAATCCACTCGTGCTTATCTCCAGTGCATTGATTCAAGTAGATCCAAAACTCTCGCTGAAACCCGGGGCTAAACCAAAAGTAAATCCAAAAGTTTATCCCGGCAGCCACCACAACAGCCAGTCTTTGTAACACAAAGAGCTCAATATAAGTTTCGTTTTGAATTCGAGACGTTATAAAAACAACAATGGAGACTAGATGAAACGTTAGCAAAATTGCTACAACAGCACAAAACATTTTTGCAGCATTGATGTCCCGTTTCATCCGTCCACTCAGAATTATTCTGGCTTTGTTCCAAGAGTATATCTAAACGTTAAACATATAATAATTATCTGTCATTTGCATATTTAAAGAAATTATGTCTATTTTAATTACCGATTTATAAAGCAGTCCATTTGCCACCAAAAGCAAAGGAAATGGAGCAATAAAGTCAAGTGATAGCAATGTTGTTGTAAACCCGCGATTTAATCTTTCTGCGAATTCATTTCGTACAAATAAATACGGGTAATCCTTCAGTTCGCTGGTTTGCATACTTGCAAAATACTCTCGATACGGATTTATTGCTACATTGGATTTGAGCATTCGTGGAAAATGCAACAGTATGGAAAATACTAATACGCTCATTAGTATCAAACGCGACCTCCAGGTCTGTTTGCGAAACAAGTTATTACATTTTATGGGAAAGCTAACAACGACATAGCGTTCGATGGTAATCAAAATAGACAGGTAAACAGATAACGTGCGTGTAATGTGAAAAATATTTCTGGAAATGGTGAAGAATATCAGAGTCGTTTTTCCTCGATCAACGTTTTCTATAACAAAAATAAATGAAAATAGTAAATAAACGTTTTAAAAGTTATTAACTCTTAATTTGTCCAGAAGGTTTACCTTTAATCGAAATCGTGAAAAATGTAAGCAGCATAGCAGTTACGCATGTGATCAACTCCACGGTCGATAACATGACCAAAGATTCTTGAAAGTGTTTTCGAGCTGAGAAAGTTTTTCTTAAAATAATTACGTTCAAAACATTTGTCGCTACACCGAAAATACCCACCAAACATATCAGTACACTAAGAAGTATATAAATGATACGACCACTTTCCTCTGTTCCTGCAAGATATTTACCATGGGATTTGCAAGTGTAATTGAATTCCGTAAAGTGTGTATCATTTTGGGGGATATGGGTAGTGTGTAATTTTGACGTAAGAAAAAAACAGCTCCAGAAATCTAACCGTTCTTCCAACGGTGAACTCATTTTGATTACTATAGTTCAGGAACCATTTAATTTAAATTGTACACAACAAAATAAACAGTAACTGTTGTTTTACTCGGGAACTTTGTATAGGTTTCGAAGTATAGTGACAGACAACGGAAGCTTGTGGGAAACCATACAAACATCGAATTTTCGTATGAGAGCTTCCTCCACATTTCTACGTAAAACCGTTAATGTGGAACAATAAGTCATTATCATTTTTGTATGCCACAAGAATGACTCAGTGAGCAGAATAAAAAATTGATAAAAAGTCTATTCTCTAAGAGATTTTATCAGTATTTTGGAACTTAAGTATTTTATAGCTTTTCGTTGTTTTTATAGGTATTCATGCTCCCAGGTAGTTATGCAGGTACGAATTTTTGCAGAATTTGTAAAATATGATCAGATAGTATAATTTTATTCATAGTTTTGTAGGTTTACAGATCATTCAACCAGTATTAAAGCTAAGTAACATATTATAATACATTAATGATTTATGTGTGGCTATATTACTAAATATTACTTATGTTAGCACAAAGACCATTTGCTTGCACCGCATTCCCACTACTTACCAACCAGCAACAACTGCAGCGTTAGCCCGTTTGCAAAATCTATGCAATTTAAAGGCGTAAGCTTATCCACAAAGTTAATGCTTCCAAACCGCATTTTGATTATCACGCATGATCGATAAAACCTTTGCTTCCATTTGAATTCCACTCTCTTTCCTTGAGTTCCTTGACAAATCAAACTGGTCAGGGTTTTCTCAGATTGTGCCAAAACACTAGCCATTCCCCCAAGAATCACTGGAATTGCTATAATGCAGTTCATCAGTACTCCGACATTCATGGTTAGGTAGACAAAGTTTTTGGCATTCCATGGAATTTCTACTAGGGTTGTCATGCTGAGCGACTGTGCTAGTACTCCGGCTACGACTACTACGCTCATTGGAATCTTCTGCTGGATTTCGTTCATGAGAATTGCTAACACTTGAATTTTTCTGTAGATCAAGGCTGTATTATAAATTGACTGGGATTCCATTATGCTCAAAGTATGAAATGCAACAATGTAGTCGCGCAAACTCAAACTGCAAATTATTTGGATGCCCGCAATCACAAAGAGACCAGCATGAAGACAGAATGACCATAGCCAGTGGTTGAGCAGAAATACAAGTATTTTCAAAATGAGACTTATCCAGTTCCATGAATTTGCGTCCTTTTCATGGCATTCAGCAAGAAGCCAGTAGCCAACTACAGAAGGTTTACAGGTATTTGTCCAGTGGAGTCCGTAGAGATAGACAACCTGTAGCATGGTCATTGTGAAGAAGAAACCGTAAGCAAAATTCCTGTTGAGCTTTTCCACCATCGACTTTTTGCTCCCAGAATGAGGAAGGTAGGATTCATATCGTCGACCAAAGTCCAGCATGCCATTAACATACAAGCAAATGCCTTTTGCTTGGTTCAAACAAAGATGAAGATCCAAATGACCAGAGAGTACGTAGACGATTCCAACACCGAAAATAAAGCGGTCAGAGAAGCTTATAGATGAATTATTTCTGGAAAGGGCTCCTTGGATGCAATAAAGAACAAGAAGAAAACCGTGCAAACAGATACGATAGGAAAGGTTGCGGCGTGCGGTTGTGTAGGAAGATCCTGTGCCATTGTAAACCAGTTCAAGACATTTTTGATGAGGATTCCAACGATGTAGTACGCTCTTTAAAGATCCTGCTACTTTGCAGGTAATGGCAAAATACGAAATATTTTTCAGTAACATTTTGACAGAAAATAGTTGCTGATGGTTTGGATGGAAAATGAAGAGACACTGGTGAGTCGACCTTAAATGTGTAAAAATAGAGTAAAAGCTTAATGGATTTGCTGGTATTTGTTTAGGCACATAAGCTACTTAATAACATAATTAAAATAAAATTATTGTCAGCTAGTTACTCTGTTCATTCATAATCGTAATTTATCTGAAACATAATTGTCACAAATGTCAAAATAATTTCATAAGTTGTTGTGGAAGTCAGCAATTTTAATTGTTCAGCAGATTGTTTTGTCATATAAAGCGAGCACAAGCTTAGTAAAAGATACGAGATAATTTGACTTTTGACAATACAATTTGAAACAATAATGACGCAATCGTATGAGGTAATCATGATTGGTTGACATTATAATTAGATACACATTGTTAAATAAACATGTCAAACTGTCCTTTCATTCGTACTTCAATAATTATACATTCCAATACAAGTCATTAGACTCTTCGAAAAAAGTTAACAATTAATACAGAATTTATTTCTAAAATCAACTAATTATTTCCTACTTAATTGTGTTGCGTGATTTTCTAGTTTCTGTGTGTGCTTGCGTAAATGCATGAAAAATAAAAATTAAGGTTAAAAGAGGAAACGTGCAATTTGAAAAAATTAAAAACTAAATGAAGCAAGCCTATTTGTAAAACCTTTATAACTCAACTCCAGGAACTTGCTGATTTTATGAATAAAAACTAATACCTACATTCTCTAGCTATAAAGACTTTACTCGTAATTCCACAAAGCCTAATTGATGCACTCGCCATTTACTTTTATACAAGGTTTATGAAATTACTGCAAATTGATTGCATAACATTAACATATATTAAAATCTGTCTGCATGCAAGACTACACTGTATTATTTCTAATATTGAATCTGCCAAACATTGTATTTCCTTTTGTTCCGCCGTTCCAAAAATTGCTCGTCACCTTGAAATTTTTTCTCACACAATGAAAATCTTAAAGGTGTACATTCTTAAACCTTCTATGTATTCAACAAATTAGTATCACATCCGATAGTAATTTGAAATTTAAAATACAAATGTATTTATAAAGTCTGAAAACTTTCAAACATTTTATGCGTCATGCGATATTTTAAGAAAGGCCACCTGCCAAGTTGTAGAGTTGCCTTGGTCAGTATTTCCTCGTCACTAATTTGCATAATAATATTTGGGATGAACTTTTCTGCTTCCGTTAAAAGTGGTTGAGAACGTTTTAAGCTCTAGACCTTAAAAAGTATAGACTAGCATGCAAGTCTGCATACATTGTGTACGATTTAGATGTGTCTGCTTTTCCCCTTTTCAGTCTGATAACCTTGCATAATTTTCAATTGTGTAGCTAGTTTCTTATAAAAGAGACCAGACTGTCAAGATGCAACCTAACTTTGGTTCTTGACCTGCGTGGCGATTAGTTCAACAAGAACGTTACTAGTACTCGAAAACAACTTCCAAAGCTATCTTATTCTGTTTCCCGTAAACTTTGTGTCAATGTTTTTGATTATCATTAAAACGGGCCTAGAATTTTGGAGGTCGTTAGCTGATGACACATTTAAAGTTGTAGAGTGTGTATTTAGAGTTCAAAGCAAGGTAAATAAATCTATTGCAATTCATAATAAAAATGTATTTAAATTTTACGTTTCATAATCTTAGAAGATACATTATCTTATTCATTTTGTTTACAGAACTTTTAGTCATGACTACTAATATCCTGACAAAATTTGCATCTGGTGCAAAAGCTCCCCTGAAGCCTTTCGCACAAAATATTGACCTGATTAATACCTTACCAACAAGATATTTTTCTACAAAGCAGCTCACATCTCACATTGCTCTGATGACAAATCAATCCACAAGTCATTTAAAAAGTAGACCAAACATATCCGGGTTTTCATCCGATGGCAGACCACTAACCATACTCTTATGCTGGATTGGGGCTACGGATAAAAGCGTCAATAAGTACGTGAAATTTTATACGGACCACGACTTTGATGTCTTAACAGTCAGAGTCACTCCAGGAAATGTTTTGCTTCCATTCACAGTTGAACCTATTATAAAGAACGGAATACTTCCAACTTTACTCTCAAGCAACCACAAGCTAAAGCTAATTCATGGCATTTCTGCTGGTGGCTTTGTCTTTGGACATACTTTAAAGCACATGCACAATGATACTGCAACAAATTATCAAGATTTGATGAAAAGTGTGAAACTTCAAATCTGGGACTCCCTGACGGGTGTTAACGGAGTTTCTCTGGGAGTTTGTATGGCAGCGTTTTCAAAGTCACCATCTCTTCATGGCGCATTCAAGCCATACATCGATAAATATGTGAACAAGTTTCACAAAAGCTATTACGAAGCTCATGATTGGCTATTGAACAAACCTGTTCAAGCACCAGCATTATTTTTAGCATCTGAAATTGATCAAGTTGCTACCATTGATAACATCCAGGCATACCAAAATAGATGGGAGTCGCTTGGAATTCCATGCGCTACTAAAATCTGGAGTGATACAGAGCACGTCAAGCACATGAAAAAGTATCCAGAGGAATACAAGCAAACTTTGAAAATATTTCTGGAAAAGAATGGATTTAATCTGCGAGCTAGAGTTGTGCGTGATGACACGGATATGGGCATTCTGGGTAATGATAATTTATCCCACCTGGTCTAATCTAAAGCTATTTAAAATGGATGATGATTTAGGGTAATTTATTTAAATATGTGAAAACACTTGGAGGAAGTAGTATTTGTACTTGGGTTGATAAATATCTGAGTATAAATAAAAATATATTATGCATGATGCATTCCTTGCATTTCAATCCCGCTACTCGTATCACGAATAATCAAAGATAATGAGGTGCATTTAAATAAAGTTAGCTTTAAGTTAAACAGCTGGAGTTTTTTCCTTAAACAGTTAAATGAAAATGCTTTTAATATTATTCAAACTGCAAACAAGTGTTAAGCAATGCTCAAGGTCAAACTGGTTACAAACAATAACTCACACATAACTATTACCAATTACATTGTTTTACATAGATTCAGAATAAATTTCTAATTATTCAGCAATATTATTTCCTTATTTTTTGTTATTAAGTTTCTGTAATTTGGTTTAAATGAGCATAAATCAATTTTCAATTCCATCGCCACAAATGCACTCTTTGCTTTCCCAACATGCACATTATGCATAGCTTGGAGTATTGTATAATAACGACTGACACAATCACACAATCTTTTGTTTTAAAAATTTGTGGTTCATGGGAATCTAGAATACTAAAAATCGTGCATGCAATAGCTTTACTTTTTTTGCACTAGTCTGTTTTGGAGTTGCATTAAGCGAATTGAATTGCACTTATTAATAGTAATTGCTTTAGAAATGATTTTCAAAATTAATAGGATACTACACACGTGCAAGAGATGTACCTTGTAAGTCGCTGTATTTTTCCAAATGCATGCGGGTTTATTGAAAGCTAACCCGCTTTTATAAGTCAATATTCCCAAGGAAACAGTGGAAAATGCATTCGTGATACTAATAAGATTCGTATTAAATAATAAAGCAAATTTTAAAATCCAAGGTATCTATTTATTCTTGAGATTTATTTGGAGTTGGTTTATCAAAGCGCCATACAAGGTTCATGAAATATTTAAATTCTGAAACTTTCCTTGTATATAAGTTGATTTTACGGTAGATACGACAAATTTTGAATTAAAGCCAATTCGTTCAATTTTATAAGCGTAATTAAACATGTCTCAAAAATTCCTATCGTCATTGCTGTTATTTGGAACAAAATTGGTTTTTAAAGCACCCACTTCCTTTAAAGATCATCATGGTAACAGGTTGATCACGGTCCAGCTTGTAACACACTTTTCTACTAAGCACCTTACACCTCATGTTACCCTAATGACGAACGCATCTACAAAGCATTTAAGAAGTACACCAAATCTCTCTGAATATTCATCAGAAGGAAGATCCTTGGCAGTGCTTCTGTGTTGGCTAGGAGCTACTAATAACGCCATAAATAAATACGTTCAGTTTTATACCGACCAAGGATTTGACGTTCTTACATTTAAAACCACTCCACTTCAAATGTTACTTCCAGCTCTAAGTGTTTCCGTAATTCGAACAGAGTTACTTCCTACTTTGCTCACAAGTGATCACCAAAAGAAGCTAATTCACGGATTTTCCGTTGGCGGTTTTGTTTACGGTCAAATGCTAAATTATTTTAATAACGACTCAACGGGAAAGTATCAGCATTTAGCAAATAGCATTACTGCTCAAGTCTGGGATTCCGTCGTGGATATTCAAGGCACATCAATTGGTGTGTCGAAAACACTTTTTCCGAACTCTCAATTTCTTCAAAAGTGCATGCATAACTACATTGATCTGCACCAGAAGATATTTTACAGCGTGGCTACCAAATATTATCTTGGAAGTAGGCATCAATTTTACAAAAGGCCACTCAAATTACCAACGCTATTCCTTGCATCTGAGATTGACCCTATTGGTACTATAAATGTGGTTCATGATCTGGAAAGGATTTGGGGGTCCTATGGAATGACATGCTCTAGCAAAGTGTGGAGCGACACAACTCATGTTGGCCACATGAAAAGATATCCAGAAGAATACAAAGCTTCGCTGAAAATGTTTTTGGACAAATATGACTTCAACCGAGGGGCTAGAATATTGCGTGATAAGGAAGAAGAGGATCTTGCCAATGACGTTTTGCCTAATGTTGTTTATTCCGAATCTGTAAAGACGTAAAACTGAGCATCATACCAAAATATCCTACTCATATTTTTGCTAAATTGACAACACAAATACCTTTTCAACTAGCTTACTGCTACGGTGTGAACTGTTTGGCTTGTACTAAAATTTACTATAGCCAATTAATTTTACGCAAGCATAGTGATATTTTGTAATTAATCGGATGTTTATTGATTGACGTTATTTTAATTTTTTAAGCAACACGAATAATGTCTTAATTTAGTTCCATTTCATAACAATAGAGGAACATATCATTAAGAAAATTAATGTTCCGACAATAGCAAGCACAATTCGTTTCTGAAATTGTTTAGCATAATCAAAACAATGCTAAAATATTAGATTGAAATTTAAATTACAGTTACTCAATATATTACTTTTCTTCTCATTTGTTGCCATCTGCTGTTTTCTTGAAATATGACCACTGTTGGCTTCATACGTTCTTGAACTCTGTTAACTTCGTCTTGAATTGATGAAACTTTGTCTTGCTGAACGAACAACAAAAAATAATCATGCATCACATTATTTAAAATAAAACAATTTTAACCCTAAATGAAAACTACATACTTGATTTTCTACAAGAATCACTATTTCACAAAACATTTCGTGCACTTCTCGCACAGATTGTTCCAACTTGTGAATGCTGTTCTGACGAGCTACCACTTCAGATAGGATTTGTTGGTTATGTGAAGTGTTCAGAAGAAGCTTTAAATAAACGAGTAAAATTTAAAATAAAATAGACCTGGAAAACTGATCACAAAAATAGTTTAGTATTATTGTTACGTTTTCCGCAAATCCACAAATATTTCCCTGATCTATCATTTCTTCAACTTTCTCCTCAGAATACTCGGTGTTAGCTATGTATATTTAAAAATAAAACAGAACATAAATTATCTTTATATTTTTTGAAAAATATACTTTTATGCAATTTTGCTTGTAACCTATTTCCAATTGTCGTTGTATTTGAGATTTGCATGCATTTCTGTAGATAACTTGGGCATTGTAGTATTGATTTAGTGCCTCTGTAAATTCATGCTGTAATGCAGAATAATGGATACCTTGTATTCTTATGAGTAGAGGCATGCTTTCATGTACATCTTCTGTGGCTTCGAGTTTAAAGTCTTTTACAGCACAATAAATTTAAAAGCACAACATTTGTATATTAAGTTAACTCTCTTAGTATTAAGTTAAGAATTTATGTGCTATTTTAATTTGTTACGTACGTACCGTTAAGTTGAAAATTTAGCGTTTTGTAGTCGTTTGTGACTTTCAAAATCAATTCATTCATCTCTAACTGTAAACCTATACAGATATTATTGCAGCAGTTTTGTAGTTTTTTTCAACAAATCAAAAATTCATGGAACATGTATTTTATTGATACCTTTATTAAAATGCGGTGTGCATAACAGTTCACCTTGTATTTGAATGATTCTTTCAAAATCCTTTTTCATTTGGTTGATTCGTGTTCTAAGCACGACAATCTGAATCAAAACAACCACAAATCTCACAATATTTCAAAAGTTAATAAAATCTTGAAACAACAAAAATACATTGAATACATGATCAAAAACGTTGCCAAAGTAGGGGTCTTGGTCCAGTAAAAATTCGAACTCAGTATCAACAGGATTATAATCCTTGGCGTTGTTTCTCTTCAAACCAATAAACAATTATTTATTAGAATGTAGAAATCAGAGTTATTAAAAAAAAGTATTAGAGTTACTATTTAGTAAAAGTATTAAAAGTATTTCCAGCTTTTAAAGTTTAATAAAGTTTTATTTACGTGTTACCTTTTGCTGAAGTTCCAAAAGCCGATCTTTTATCATTTTGACGCGGATGTCGGAACGTTAAGAAGGTTATAGGCACGCAAAACGCATAATGTAACTTTGATAGTGTTATTACATAAAAATTGAATGAATCATTGATACTTCTTCTGTTAGCGCTCATATTATGATGGAACAAGATATTTTAATAGTTGTCAGATAATCAATGGAGGAGCACTTACATTTATTGTTTCTAATATACAGATATTTGAGTACTCTGCAAATATTCACATATCACTTATTAATGTTATCTACCTAAAGTTTTGTCATATTTACTACGATTATAACATAAAGTTCCTAAAACTTAAATGAATACTTGACAAATATTACTTGTCTTGGTTGTAATCTTAAACTAGTTTGTTTGTATATACTTTGCTATTGTGTATGAGAAATTCATATAACACTTGTTCTCCAGTTTGCTTGAAATAAAGATATTATGATTATGATAAAGTAGACATTTATAAAAGCAAAGTTAATTTTCTTGGTAGAAAAGCGTTTCATTTGTAGTTGATTACTCATCGTTTCAAGTGAAAAGGTAATGACTTGAGGACGTAATGAATTCAAACACACCGTTCATAAGCAAGATACTTCATAAACTCACATGCAAAAGACACAAAATTCATCAAAATAACATAATAAAACGCCATCTGATACAAAATTAATATGAGGTTGAAGTGTTGAACTATTTTAAAATTAGCCTATTATTGTAATAGGTACCTTGAAAATGGCACCAAAACCATTTTTGGACATTTTATAAACTAGGTACGTTCAAATAGATAACTTTATACCTACTTAAAAAATATACTTGCATTTTTCTGCTGCTTTATCTGCCTTAAAAATTCTCTTACTAAAAGGGAAAAGCATGAATTAATTTCACAGTATATGACCACTAATTCTGAACATAAATATTAAATATAATTATAAACATGCACCTACAAAATCACTCATCAAAAATGCATGAATTTGTAACCTGTTGGTGTAACATTGGCATGTTTTCGTGTATAAACACTTATTTTATTTATTCGAAATGCAGACTCGTTTTGTCTGTACGCTTTATAACCTTGTCCAGAGCCATCATCACGCATAGAAACTCGCTACTATAGTTTTGTCATGTATAAGCTTTGCTAACCCATAAAATGCAGTCAAGGTTGTGAGTAGGTGCATTCTTGCAGAAACGTTGTATGCTTAAAAACTGCAACACACATAAATACCAAAGCAATACTTGTGCATTTCTCCGCTGTGCAAGCTGTAAACGTTTGCAAAAACTTGGCTTTGTCTATATGACTATAGTGATAGGCTATATAGGTGATATGTGGATGTTCGGTATTGGATTTTGTTGACTGGGATCTCACGCGACTGCAGTGTGCACAATACTTTTTCACCAGATCAGATCAACGAACAAAAACGTTTTTGCTTTGTGTGGGGTAGTGCTGCATGCTCGTTATCTGCAATAGTATAATATCAGCCGTAATGTAGAATTTTTAGGTCAGGTGCTTTAAGAATTGGAAAGTTTACGACTGCAGTATAGTGCATTTTAAAGAAAAAGCGAATTATTTGCTTAAATATATAACATAAGAACAGTGAACATATTTAAAGTTCATCGTACACATAAAATAAAGAATAAACCAAAAGTAATTTGAAAACTTCTACAAGCGTTTATTAATACGTACTTGTATGTTTTCTATACTATTTTAAAATATTTTTGATTGGATTGTCTAGTGCCAAGGCGTAATCAAAACAACAACAGTTCTGGCAATCGACATAGTCGACAAAATTACCAAAGACAAGATAGAAGCGGAAACCAAGGAAGGAATAGGAATAATTCCAGAGAAAAGTCTTCCAGGCGGAATCACCATGACAACAGGAGTGGCCATGATAATGGCGACAGGAACAGGAATCGACAACTTTCCCATCCATCCTACAATTACCAACACCAACCACCACAACCATTTGCCAACTTGCCCTTACAACAGCCACCATTTCCAAGAGCACCCGTAATGGTTATGGTAGATCCTAGTACCTTTCCCTGGAATAATGTGAATATTCCACAGCAACCCGGGCATTTCAATAATTATCCTACTTCTGACAATAGAAACGTGCAGAGTTCTGGAAACAGGCAAATCCATCGGCAACGTCCGGCTATGAAATCCAGAGGCCGTTCCCGTGTCAATGCAAGAAGGTCAAATAGGCAAGATAAGTTTAAAAGGAATACGAAATTTAACAACCAAAAGAACTTTGCATCTTTGCACTTACAAAAGCCAACATTGTGGACAGAGGCAGGACTTTTCAAAAAGGTTCTAAAAGATTATGATAACTTGTCTGTTGATCAATTTAAAAGTCTTTCTTTAGACGAGCAATTTTCTAGCTTTTTGAAAGCACAGCAATTATCCCCAGAAGAAATTTCCAAACGCAATTTAATTGTGGACGAATTGAAAGCTATTTTGCGCAAATACGTAACATATTACAGTTGTGAACTGTATCCATTTGGCTCTCATTTAACGGGTCTAGGTGACTCCACTTCTGATATGGATATCCACATAGATATCTACGGAGATAATGGGGAAATTATAAGTAGAATTGGAAGAAAGATTTCTGAGGCAGTTAGAGATGAAGTTTTGCAACATTTGAAAAATGCCTATTGTGCTAGAACTGGAAAACACTTTGTCGAAAATGCCTTGCCAATGAACAACAAGGCCATTCTAATTCGCATGAAGCATGCAGAGACAGGCATACAGTGTGACTTGTCATTTGCTAATCGATTATCCGTAAAAAATACGGAACTGCTAAAGTTCTACATGGGCTTTGATCCCAGAGTAAAACCACTTTTGATTTTGCTCAGAGCTTGGGCAAGATTTCATGATATAGCTGGTGAGCAAAAGTTAAAGATGTATGCTACATCTCTTATGGCTCTTGTTTTTCTTATGAAAGAAAAGATCTTGCCTTCTGTGCACTTTCTCCAGCAGCTCAAAGCAGTGGAAAGAGAAACTTTGGAAATATCGATTAACACTGACATTGTAAATGGCTGGAATGGCTCATTCTGTCAGAATGTAAGAATGATAGAGCAACAGTTTGAGCGAGACCCGTTTTTAAAGGTTAACACTCAGCCAGATGCAAATGAAATTTTAAAATTGGCAAAAGGATTTTTTGAACTGTTTGGGGAATTAGATTATGATTCTGTTGTGATTTGTCCTTTGCTTGGAGAACTTTTGCCCAGAGTTCAATTTCAAAAAGATATTCCAATTCTGCCAGAACCTTTAAGTAGTCTGTTGCTGAGAAAAAAGATAACGCCAGGTGCACTAAAACTGCAACATTGTTTGTGCATACAAGATCCATTTGTGTTGGATTTTAATGTTGGTGGCGTTACGAAACAAAATATTTTGAGCAAGTTTCAAAATGCGTGTAAAATAGCATATACTGCTTTGTCTGATATTTCTCAAGAGGGATGGTCTATTCTAGACGTTTTTAGTGGAAAACGTCTACACTGCAAAATTGAAACAGAACTTGGCTTGAAAACTGAGCCAGAAAATTTTGATATAAAGCCTGATCCGGTAGCAACTACTTCTAGTAATATGATTGCTCCGGTAGAAAAATGTGAACATATGAGGTTTCAGTTGTGGCTGACGGTTGACTCTGACTCCATCTTTGTTGAATTGCTAGCTAAACGGTTAGCACAAGCTTTAGTGCTTGTTGAAATGGACAAAGAACAACAGGACATGAGATTCCGTAAATTGGTGGCAACACTGTGGTCGGAATTCGGAAAGACGTTTATAACAGAGTTTTTTACTGATGGGCTGAAATTGGATCCTCAAGCTAATTTGGACATTCCAAATGATTTGCTTGCTGAAGAAATTCGTAGAAGCAAAAAAGGCTACACAACAAAATTGGTTGATGTTTTGGAGAAGGAAAAAGGGAAATTGAAGAAGAGAAGTACCAGGAGCGGACAAGCACAGGCAAATGAATTGAAAGAAAAGGTCATGAAGAAACTTGAAGAATTTTGCGACGATCCACTGGTAAAATCTTGGATTGTCAGCGTGGCGTATCCATTTTGGGAGGGACGTAAACAAGAAGGAAAAGTGGAATACGGACCGTATAACATCAACCCGATTGAAGAAGAAGGTAAACATTCAGATAGTTTGATGCAGGATTTTATGGTCCAGGGGTGGACAAAAAAGAAGCCAAGTGAAAGTCAGGAGAAAGTTGGTTCAGATGCGGAACCACAAGCAAAGCGAGCTCGCATGGAAAATTGGAGTGAGTTCAAGTTCCAAATGGACATAAGAATGGAAATGGATATTGATGCAAAGCCGGTAATGCTGCTAGCATTTCAGGTAGGCGTACAATATGATTGTAAATATGATTTTGATAAAGTTACATTCTGTGGAATAAAATAGTGCATTGCCTTTTGTATTTATTTAGGCTTTAGCTGAACCGGAGGGAACAAGTGATGAAATTGAGAAGAGTTTTAGAACTCTATTGTGTTATACTGAAAGTGCATTTTCTGCATTTATGATGTTTAGGCTTACAAAGTGGCTGAAGCAGAATGCGAATGAATAATACAATGTTCCAAAAGTTGCAATAGCTGTAAAATGCAAATGATATTTGATTTAAAAACCTTTTATTGTCAACAGCTAAAGAAGTATAACAATATATTAACAAAACTCTTAAATATATTATATATAAATAATAAAAATTCAAATGGCTAAAATATTAGGGATGATAACATATTTACGATAAGTCTACTTGGAATTGGGAAGGAATTATGATAAAACCACTTTAGTATTATATTCAAAACATAGTCTACTAAATGTAACTATTTGTTAACTGTACATAATCAACACCTGTTATTGAGTGAATAATACACATAGTAATAAAAACAGATAAACATACAAACAATTCAGTATTAATATTTGGCTGTAAATCCATTTTCCATACAACCACTTCCACCTTTCTTGTTGCCCATTTCTTTTGCCCAACTGCTGTCAATAACAAAGGGAATATTTTTATATTCCCTAGCAAACTGCTTTGTTACCATGTCATTGTTCAAAGTTAGCAATCTTAAGGATTTTAGGTCATCCCAGATATTCATATGCATTGGAACAGAACGCATATACATATAACATCGCAATTTATTTAGCATACCTGATGCTTTGATTTCCTGTCTTGTTTGAAAACTTGTGTCTGTGCACTTGGTTCCTATAAACTGAACATGCACAAGCGACGGAAAAATCTTCAAAAAATCGGCATTAAACTCAACCGTCGAATCTCTAAAACTGATAAATCTAACACTTCGTATTGCCAATTCCGAAATTTCTCCTGGCTGGTACATTAGTTCCGCCCCACCAAAAGCATTTCGTATTTGTAGTTCCTCAACGCTCAAATTTTGCAGCAAACAAAATAATTTATTCATGTTGAGCCCTACGTCTTGAGAGGTTTGAATTGTTAGCTTTTTCAGTGCATGAGTACCAACATCTTGTAAAATTTGCAGACAATTAGTGTTTTCGTTTTCTGAATGCATATCTATGGATAGCTCATTTAAGCTTGGAAAGTATTCCTTGCAATTACTTTGCCAAGTGTGCTCAGAAATAACTAGTTTCTTTATCACGCATTTTTGGCTTAGTTTCTTCATGATAACTTTTTTGAAATCTAGAATGTCAGAGTCTTCTACTACACCCGGTAATATTAAGGTTGACAAGTGTTTTAGCTCTAGGTCTACTTTAAGCTTGTCCACCTTCATGACAAATTTGTTAATATTTTGTTTGGACATGAAAGCTTCACTTAGACTCATGTTTAATCTGAGAGATCTCAGTTCTGGTAACTTTGACAACAGTTTGAACAAGTCATCTATTATATTTTTCAACTCTTCAAAACTTTGAGGAAAAAATGGAGCGAATTCAAAATCCACTTCCCAGATTTCATGTCCAATTGTGTGACAAAACGTAACACAGTTTGAAAGAAAAGCTTGGGACTGCCTACCTACACGTTTGTAATCGTTATCATTTTCAAGTTTAGTATCAACTACCTGCATGAACTTTACGGAACGACCGCAAAATGGATTTCCTGAATGAATAGCAAACTGTATCCAGGTATCCCGTATGTTGTTACTGCAAACAGTAGTAACTGGAATTTTTCTCACGTCATGTTTTAAATCCAAGTAGTTGAAATCCGTGTAAGGTACCGTGCAACGAGTTGTGTTATTGTCGCCATAAGGATAACAAGATGGGTGTTTTTCAAAGAAATCGTCCACTGCCAAACACCACAGCTTTGAAACCAAACGACAACGTAGCACTTGAGTGAGGTCGTTATGTATGTATTTGTAAATGAAGGGGAAAACCTGCAAACGAAATATTTACTGCAATTAGTAATTGATGAGCCAGTTTTACAGAAGCTTGAAATGCTGATATAACATACCTTATCAATAAGCCAAATTGTTTTGGATGTGGAGTGGCTTGGTGAATTTGAATTTGTAGGAACCTGAAAACAATTAAAAAGAAATATGATTACCATTTTGTCCTTAATATGTTGTTAAGCAATGAAAACGTAAGTTTGAATGAATATGTTTACCTTGTTGAACTGCCCGTTGTCCAACTTTGCACGCTTCTGGCCAGGTTTTGTGGTAACACTATTACCGTTAGTTAACATTAGATCATCGCGAGTGCGTTTTACCATTTTTATGTTTCACGAAATACTTTAGCAAGAGTTAAATTAAACTTTTACTTTAGCTTCAAAATAGCTCTTTTAATTTTTAAAGTTGCCAATCACAACATAAAAATGCTGCAACCAAAGAAATAAGGAGACTTAAAATTTCGTTGGAATTAAATCTGAAAGACGTTTGTGCAGTGACCATACTGGTTCAACACCAGCTTGTAAATGAAGTCAGAAAATCGTTGTTTGTCTTGAGCCGTTGCATTACAATGTCTTTTTAGAAAATTAAATGGAAATACTCAGGTATCTAAAACTGAGAACAGCATTTTTTGTCATAAATAAAATGCTTTTAGTAGACCGTGAGCTTTAAGCCATGAGCCATGGGAATCCATTATTGAATAGCAGTTCGGGGAATAGTAAAATATTTATAAGCTGAAATGTTGGGTCTTGAAAAGGTGAAAGGTTCTTAAGCTTTTTGTGCTTTCTGTAAGCTTGTGCTTTCAATAACTCTCACGTACATAACTTTTATGCCTTTTCTGTATCAACCATACCAGATCTACAATATACTGTTTGAGTATTAAGCCAAGCTATCGTCGGTAAAACATAAACTTTGAGTATACTGACTTTATTGAATACTTCTATTATTATTACTCAATGCCAAAAACACCCGACCCATTTCCCACTGAAAATTAAACACACTTCTCATTTTATAATACATTTTACGTGGGTACGTAAACAATGTTTTACTTAAATGATAAATTTTGCTTGGGCTTGGTATTTTACTTATTGTTAAAAATTTTTGCAGGATTAGGCAAACGGTTTTTAAATGAGCTTTTTAAGGTGTGTACCTATTTAAGGATATGCAGCTGCAGGAAGATAGCCAGTTTGTATGAACAATATTGCTCGGCGAGAATTGGGTTTCTTTTGCAATGGGATCAGGATTCCAGTGAATAGATACTAGTGATATTAACACAATACTCTCAGTTTGTGAAATTTACTGCTTGGCTTACTTACTTATTAACATATTTTGTATGAGCGATGGTTATGAAAATTCTTTGCCAGTTTGAATTTAAGGAATAGGTAATATCAAACAGCTGCAGTGGTCCACTTGGCAATAGGAGCTCGGGAGGTTCTTTGTTATTGTCATTTCTTTGCTTTAGGCACGTTTTATGGTCTTAAAATGTGATATTCTACATTATTATTCCTGCATACAATATGTGAACACCTTTGTCTTTGGAGCAGTTGCTTATCGAAACGCTTAACTGACAATCATAAGGCATTTTCAGAGGAACTAAAAAGAAATGCGTGGTGATTTAATATTCAGCTACTAATTTTGGCAACACTTGCCTAAACCAGAATATATGAGTAGTTTCTTCGTACTGATAAAGCATATTCGCTCTTTAAAATACGCAGGTATGCTTTTTAAGTCTTAAAAAATTCTAACTGATAAAACCAGATGCTTTATATTCCCATATTCCCAATAAATCCCAAAATAAAACCAAACACCAAACAGAACATTTAATGTTGAAGCAGCACACAATCTCTGACTAATCCACTTGCATATCTCATATTATTACAAGTTTAGTGCTGGATTTAAGACCAAGCTGCATGTTCTCCAGTATTATGAGGATTAAAAACAAACATCAGTTGTAAATGTTTTACCAGACATTGGGATTGATTTGTATTGCCAGTGAACAATCAAATATGCTTTAACACGAAAACAGATTTATAAATTAGCGTTGATCCTAGATTAAAATACATTGCCACGCAATGCTAAAACGTTATTAGTAATTTCATGGGGTGAATGAAAATAAAAACAAATTGATAGGAAAATATGGCACATTACCTACATTACATACATTGATGCAATTTGAAGATATCATATATAACCAGATAAATATTCGATAGCTTCCCTTCCTTATACGTGTGCTTGGCAGTTGGCATTAAGCCGTAATTGAACCACTCATTACTTCACTTCAATATAATTAAAACAATAGCAAGTTGCTATTAGCAACGTGTAGCATATGTGCTGACAACTGTTTCTTATCTTATTGATTAGCTTCAAAGCCGAAAAGTTTTCACAGTATTCTTGAATGAAAAGGAGCTAAAGGTTATAGTGGTCTTTACAGAGCCGTACACAATGCTGTAAAAATAAATTTTATTTGAAAAGTAATATTTGGAAACTTAAACTTAAGCATTTATTGAACTGTTTATTATTTTCAAATAATATCAATTTGAAAAACATCAGTCAACGTCAAAATGCAGGCGGAAATATTTCCTGAAAACTGGAATAGTTCATCAGAACTTCCAAAACGTCCTTGTGCTTTTTGCTGTAAGCCCACCATAAAGCCAGCAAGCAAAATTGAGCAAAGATTTCTAAAATTATTAAAAAGATACTTGGCAAACACCCAAACAACAAAAGAATTTCCTGCTATTCAATGCCCGTTTAATTACTGCAAGGATTGTGAAGTTTTAGTTAACTTGTTTTGTGAGCAATTTCATCAACTTGATTGCCAGAAATTGAGATTGCAATGGACACTCAAAAGATTAGTTGCTATTACTAAATTGGCTAATAGAATACCTTCGCGATTAACACTAGCTAAGGAAATATTTGAAGAGTTTGAAAGTGGCACAAGCCCCTCATTATCTGTATATGCAGAAAGCAGTGATTTTGAGATAAAACCCCTATCCAACTTTCAATTTGGCATTTTCAAAAGTTTTCAGCACGCGTTCCTTGAAAAATGTAAGTATGTATCATCATAAAAGATAATATCAGATCAGTATCAATAACAATGTCAGTACTTGAAAATTAATTTATATACAATTTTAGGCAAAGCAAAATTTTCCTTGTTAACGCCACGCGTAGTTGTCAATGATTTCATGAAACCAAAAACTGAAGAAAAACTACCAGCAATGTATACCAAAATGGAGCTTTCAGATGCTCACACAGAGTCTGCCGTAACATATTTCTTAGGATGGATATTCACCCATGCTGCTGTGGTCTCATTAGCTACGCTCTTGCCAGACACACTGCTGCCTTTAACTCTTCATACATCATCAAATGTAGAGTCGAGTCCGAGTCACGTTAAAAACAACGATGAAGACATAGTTGACAACAGCGGAAATATTTCTTGCGCGACTTCCCACTCACGGTAACAGCTCCTTCCTAATTCTTAATGCTTAATGTAAAATACTGGTTAATTGAAATAAATTACAATGCATGAATGGTTTGATAGATACACGCTCGAACATGATTCTGATTCTAAGATTTACAATGACAGTGACAGATCAAACCCAGACAACGACGTTCCCGAATACCCTGCTGAGCAACAATCATCATCTGCTGAAGCTAATTTTGTGTTACCGTAAGTTAAACTTTGGTTCGCCATAAAAGCAAAAGTGATATCTTATATTTTATTTTCCGTCATACATTTTTATTTTAGTGAAGTAAATTCAGATTCTGATCAAGCTGAAGCGCCATATGATATAAAGCCAAACGTCGAAGCAAAGGAAACACAGACTGGCCGATTTCCCTGTAATCTGTGTACAAAAGTTTTCAAACTTAAACATACCCTAAATAGGCATCAAACTGAAACTCATTCAAATCAAAAAGTGGGCTTCAAGTGTCATATATGCAACAAGACTTATTGGAGCTATCATAGATTTCGTTTTCATAAACTGCACAGCAAAATGCACCATCTTAAAAAGCAACTACTCAGCAAAACACCTAAATGTTTGGGTTTTCAGTGCGATAAAATAGTGGTTCAAAACACACGCAAGTGCATAGACAGCCATAATAACATACAATTAAGTAATCAAGAAATATCACATGACTATAGTTTACGAGAAAAAAAGAAACACATTTATTTTGAAGACGAAGAAACCAATGATGACGAAACTGACAAAAATTTCCAAACAGTAACTAGTTCCTCTAGTTCAAGTGACAGTGACTGCAGTATTTCTAATGCTGAAGATAAAAGGAGGAAAAAATATAAAGTTAAATTGAAATTGAAGGAGTTGGCAGAAAAACAAACTTTACAATCAAGAAGTTTGGTTTGCAAACGGGACGGATGTAACACAAAGTTTGGAGCAGGAAATCATCAAAAACATGCTGAGCATCAGAAACTGCACATTCCTGGAAACTACAAATGTAAGTTTTGTGAAGCTGAACCAACCAACATTGCTAAACTAGCCAGACATGAACTTTCCAAACATTCTAGCCGACAAAAATGTTTAAAATTTACGAAGATTGTATACTGTCCTCGATGCCCATTTGAAACAGCAGTAGAAAGAGTTTATTTAAAACATTTTGCGACAATGCATATTGGTCGCTTTAATCCGAACAAAGGAAAGAAACAGTTTTTAGAATGTAATGTCTGCAAGCTAAGTGTTTCAGAACAAAAATTAGAAGAACATAACAATACATATCACAGTCAGGCAGCTATCGATTCTGGACAAGCACATAAATGTTCCATAGAAAATTGCGCAGCATATTTTGTCCACATTTCTCAGAGGCAGGAACACGAGAGAATAATTCACGGTATTGTTCCAAATCCGATTGATAGTAACGAAGCAATTTATAAAGACATTGATCTTGAAAACATTTTAATTTTGCCAAAAGATGGTAGTGTTTGGTTTGTGTGCAATTTTTGCAACAGAACATTTACCAGTTTGCAACATTGTCAAACACATCAAAAAAGTGTTCACATTGAAATTCCACAGGGTTCTCAGCAGCCAACTAAGAATTTTTACGGCATGTATGTATGCCCTGTAATATCCTGCATATACCGTTTCAAAAATCCAGTTGATTTAGAAAAACATCAAAACCTTCATGGAAATTTTTCTTGCAGCGTTTGTGATGTCACTAAGGAACTTGCTCCAGATTTAGCAGAGCATGAACTACAGCATTCTAATTCAAACATGGAAATTACGTATCGTACGGAAAATGAAAAAGATAAACTTGAAATTGAGTGTCCTCGGTGCCCGTCTCAGTTTAAGGTTATGGCAAATTACGTTCGCCACTTTCTATACGATCACTTGGATATAAAAACCGGTCATGGCGTAACATGTCCGATTTGCAGAGCTTCAGTAAAAAGTCGATCGGGTCTGAAAGCCCATAAAAGATTGCAACATAAAACGGAAGGAACAAACTCCGCCCAATGTGACCTCTGCCCTGCTTATTTTACAAAGAATGTGCAACTTGTAAGACATAAATGTAAAATGCACTGGCATGAAAAGTGTCCAGAATGTGCAGTAAGTTTTAAAAAGATGCCAAATCCGCATGCTCGATTAGCACAACACATTGAACAATTCCACCCACAGCATTTACCACATTTGACATTTCTCTGTGACAGTATACCCTGCTTTAGACGTTTTGCTACGCAAATAGAGTTGGATAGACACAAGTGTGAAGACAATTGTCCAATTTCTGACAACAATACATGTGTCCAATGTGAAAAAGAATGTAAAGATAGCCTAAGCTTGCAACATCATATTAGAAATGTTCATGCTGCTTCACAATTTATTTGCGATGAGTGTGGCAAATGTTTCAAAGCTAAGTTGACCTTGAACCTGCACAAAGAATTTCATAAGGGTCCCACAGCGTGGAAATGGCAGTGCTCAGAATGTGGAAGACAATTTGCCACCAAACAGAAACTGGATGATCATAAAAGAACACATACAAAGGAGAAACCCTTTGTTTGTCAATACTGCAAAGTAAAATATGCTCATAGGCACAACTGGAAAAATCATGTGATAAAGAAACATCCGGAAAAGGAGGACTTCAGTTTTGTAAAACGTCAGAGAGGAAATTATTTGTCTAGGAAAGGGTCCAAAAAGGATCATTGCATTACTGCAAATACGAAATAAGATTTAAAGAATTAATATAAGAAGCAACTTAGAATAAATTTCACAAAAACTAGGAATTTGAGGGTTTTCCAAAGTAATGCTGAACATCAAAACTAAGCATTAAGCAAAAACTGACTAACATTAAATGGTAATAGCAATGAATAACAGACGTACATTTGGAAAACCATAAATATAAATTGACAACAATTTAGTACCAACTGTTAAATAAACGCATAACATGATTAGGTAAAAAGCCATACGTTTGCTTTAAAATGTAACTGATTTAAGGCTTACAATTTGTAATATAGTGCAAGGTATGCCGTGATTAATGTACAATGTAACATTGTCATGATTTTGATATGCGCAAATTTGAATAAAAACTCTCTTGTGATATGTACACCATAGTTTGTTAAAAATCGATCCATTTATACGAATTAAAGATTAAGCACTGAAATTCGACTTTCCATTTTTCGACTAAACACTTTATGGTTTTCTTTTAATCAAACTCCGTGCACCACAAAACTTCATGTACAAGCTAAAGTGCTATACAGTATCCATACAAAACCCCAGGTAAAAGCTTTTCAAATGTAATTTAATCATATAATAATTTAATATTTTTTAAAACTTATGAGACAGATACCAAACTAGTCATTGAGGTTTCGTTCTGTCCGCAAATCAACATTTCAAATTAAAAGCAATAGCAAATACACATTTCGGCGTTTCACAAACATTCAAAACTGGATGTTCTATGAAACCGGCTACGGAAGAAATTAGGGAGAATAAATAAGAAATTCAGAATAGCTGTAAATGCACAGTAAACTGACGCTGATTACAAAACTAAAGACAAATATTCAAAGACCAGCAGTGAACGGAATTGAGAATCCAAATCTCCAGGCTGCTAGTTTTCTTCTAGACTTAGTTGTATACTATATAATAAACGTTTCGGAATTTTTCATTAAACATATTTATTTGTAATTCTCTGTCATAAGTTCATTCTCATATGGCTATTTACAAATACTTACCACTATTGTTGTTTTGCAGCAATTTACAATAGATAATTACAATTCATTCAATAACTGTTGTTGTTTTTGCAATTAAGTTTTATTCATTATATTTTGTATGTTATGAATATTAAAAAACCGATCGTTCAGTAATCTTGAATTCCTACAATCAATTTTGTTTGTAGATCCGCTATAGATTACAGTATAATATTATCAAAATTTGACATGTCAAGGCAACACAGAGCAGGCTGTTTATGTTTAATGGCCACAGTGTTTAGCGATTGTAGTAAGTTTATTATTTTTCCTATTATTATTCTCAGTTCGACAAACACGGTCTTGATTGAAATTAATTGGTAGGGTTTAGTTGGTTTCACAAACCGTCAAGCTATGTCCAATCTATGTTAATATATTTTGACATAAGATACACAAGCCAAGTAATTAAATTGTCCAATTAACTGTTTTAAATTAATGAAATGTTTAGCGTGTCAGAAAACGACCGTGACAACATGGTAGTGAAATTTATAGAAGAAGCTTCAAACATGTTATATACAAGCTACCTTAGAATTTTTAGTTAGCATTTGTACATGGACTACCATATATTTTTTCCCTTGGCATAATTTCCCAATCCCAGGGAAAGGGCTTTAATTTAAAATCACAGAAATGATTTTGGAGCATCCGAGATTGTTTAAATACTGCTTCTTTGCTGCAAGAAGTCTTCGAGTAATTCAATTCACATGGAACAGCAAATTAAGTAGATTATTATTATCAGACCACAAAAACAAAACACTGTTTCGCTTGTGCCTTCACTCACTGGCAGTCATTGTTATGGCACTACAGGGCATTCTCCAATTACAGCAAATGCTGGATAAATCAAAATATACTCTTTTAGATCAGCTTATTTACATTTTCTGTCTATTTGGATTAGCAATGAGTTTGTTAAACGAGTGGAATTGCTTCAGAAATGCGAGTATTATATGCTCTTACGTTAATGGATTGATAAACGTTTGTCTTACACACCATTCTTACTTGCTTAACCTTAACAGATATACTAACTTTCTAGAAAAGCTCTGTTTAGTTTATGTGGTCGCTGTTGTACCAACTCCCTTGTTTTCTCCGTTTGTTATGTCGTACGGCTTTCACTGGAATCAACCCTGCAAACCTTCCTTGTCCGGTTATTTTCTTATACCTGAGTGTACTAATGCTGAAGAAGGGTTTGGAAACGACTCAAACTCAAGTGTACCTTGGATTGCAAATATTGCTGTTAAAAATCTTGTTTTTATCGCTAACGTTTGGATGTATACACAATCCCTCGGCATATTTATGGTTGAATTACTGGCTTTTGGAATAATGTCTACGATGACCTTATACAGATGCATACAATTGTAAGTAAAATTACAAAATTCATTCAGGTTTTAAAGTACTGGTTATTTACATAAAATATTGTCAGATTCTGCTTCTTTACAGATTTGCAAGAGTTGCCTTGAACAAAAAATCCAAAGCGGTTTCAGTTGCTTTGTTGTACCGTACAATTCAAATTCTGAACATTTATATGAACAAGATTCAACAAAATGATCTAATGCTACTGCTACTCATTGGAATGACATTTTTTCAAACTTTTAGTCTGACACTGCTGCTAAAAGTGCTCACTTCTGATGAATCAAATTTCATTTTAATTTCCTTGCTTTGTTTTGGTTTCCTTGGCTCTGCATTTGGGCTTATGATAATTCTTGGAGCGATGGCTTTAGTAAACAAACAATGCAATCAAGCTTTTGTCCTACTGCTCAAAGACATGGCAATTACTCGTAAAGACAAGGCAGACTTAAAGTGGCGTAAAAGATTTTTCCGCAGTTGCCGTTTAGTTAGGACACAATTTGGATTTTATAACTTTGTAGAATTTTCGACCCCACTAAGATGCATGGAACTATCAAATGAGTGCACAATTGATTTGTTGCTTCTTGAAAACAATAAATAAAATTATTGCATGTTGTACAGATTAGTATAGTAAGCTTTGCCAGCAAGCAAATGTAAAAGGTGGATAAGCATGAAAGGTATATAACTTTTTCGTATGGCAATTAAATACTGCTATTTTGAGTTAAAATGACATTAAAGTATCTTGTTGTGAAAGCCCACATGGCAATTAAAGTGGGGAAGCCAAGTAGTCGAAGTGGGAATTCCTGTGGAACAGGTATCAGCTGGAATGGGAATTTCAAAAAATGCTTCAGCCCTTGAAGTGGGACGTTTGCGTTTTCCCACGGGTACGTAATGACAAAAAAGAGCTGATTAGTAGGTATTACCACTCCGCGGGAAGAGCTCAGGCAACACAATATTACGTTTCATCATTTTCAAAAAGTATTCGAATCTACATAATAGTACATTGTACCGCAGCAACTTTTTGAAAGCAGAAACGTATGTTTATGTCTTTTCGTGCTTGGGGATGCTCCCGCATAACGTTAGAGCGTTTTTGTAATCAAAGTGATAATCTAAATCATGCAGAAACTGGAAAACACTGGACTCAAAGACATTTGTAATGTATATTATACAAAGCATTCCTCAATGAATGTGTTTTTTGAGTTACATTCAAGCATTCCAAACTACCTTAAATGGTTTACATAATATAAACAACTAATTCAATTTTTACATATTTGTTTTAAAAGTCGACTATCTTCATAATAATTAGTATTTACAAATGTTGTCATTTAGATTTACAATGGTTAGATTATAAATTAATTTTGGACGCAGAGTAACCTGCTTGCGTTTTAACTACATGTTCAAAATTTCATAACCAATTTTACTCTCTCTGCATTAAGTTACAGTTCTCATCTCCACAAACCACAAATGTCGACAAAACGTAGTCCATCTCCTCACATGTTTAGCGTTTACAATTTTTAGAGTAGAAATTCTTATCTGCTGAAGAGTAGGCAGCCACACCCAAACTAGCGAGTTTTTAACTGGGCCGGAATAAACCCATTTTACTATTTCCTTTGTGATTTCATTTTTGCCTAACTCCTGGCATTCTTTGAGTCGACGCGCACTATTTTTTGTTCCATAATATTTCTCAATCTTTAGTAATTTAAGTGATGGAAGCTGCAGCAAGAAGTTATAATCTACGTTTTCATCGTCTACTAAACGTATCGTATGAAGTTTGGAAAGACACAGTGAGCAATTATCGCGAATATAAAAATTACTTGTGAGTAGTACACGCAGTTCACTAAAATCAAGTAGTTTGGACCCGGGAGACAGACGAATTTTGTATGCTACAAGTTTTTGTATTTTATTTCCCTTTAACTGTGGAAGTAAGGTTTCATGAAATCCATCACGAATTTCAAGCTCGATTAAGTTGCAAATAGTTGAGCCACAGTTTTTAAAACTAGGAATATCATGAAGTTGAGAAATAACTAATTTTCGAACGCTCGATCCTTCTCGCGCAGCAAGCGAAAGAAACGCATCAAAAATATTTGCATTCCTTCCGTCCTGATCATATTCCATGCAAGCAGTGTGTAGAAAATTCAAAGAAGGCAATGGACGTTTCGTCATGAGTAGGGATAGGCAGCTTGTGTCATCTTGGTTTTGAAATCTAATGCGAAGAGACTTCAAATTTGGAGTGCGCTCTAATATAGCACGAAGTCGCTTGTAGAAGCTCACAGTATTTTCGAATTCTCTATGACTGCTTAATATCAGATGGTTTATCTGGCTTCCAAACTTGTCTAAAAACTCAATGCTACTCATGACATATTGTTCACTGGAAATTTTTGTTTGTGGTGAGGGATCAAAATAGACGGTTTTTCCAAAAATTGATCTCCCAGAAAAGTTCTTATTTTCTATGAGTTCCAAAAACTGATTAATTCTATTCACGTTGCAGAATGTGAGTATCGGATTCGAAGCGACCAACTTGTACAAGGAGCACTCTTTATTTATTTCCAACGTGTTTATTGGTAGTCCATTTTGGTGATCTTCATTGTACGGCACGTGAAATGGATGATTGTTAATCAGATAGTGCAGATCGTGATGCCACAGTTTGCACACTCTACGAGTAGCAAGAATCTCCTCTGTGGTTAAATATTCGCCAATCATAGAAAGTACCTAAAGAAATTTAGAGGAGATTGAATTGAATCCATGAATTGAAACAATACCATGTTGTGATTTTCTCTTTTATGTACCTTTCCAAAATACAATTTTGCCTTTTCCTTCAGCAGAAGGACATCTAGCACAGGTAGGGATACAATTGTGTGATATCTATCAATGGCATCATCCATTTGGTTGAGAATTAGAAGCCATAACTATTATACAAAACGTTATTAGTAAGTATAATTAATTAATTAATAATAAAACAAATAATGCTGAAGATTTTGCTTAATGAAAAATCGAGATTTAAATGTAGTTTAGTTTACTTCTAATGGAAATATGTGCAGAGGTCCTGTTTCGAATTTATCTCCATTAGCAGCCATTTCTTAAATATGACTATGATTATTAGCAGATGTTCAAAAAAATTATTTGCAATAAATATGAATTAGGAAATGTATTAGGGCACAAGCTCAAAATGTATTGAACTGTTGTGGTGAAGTTCTGCCTTGTACAAAAAAGGTATACTCCGGGGCGTGTTGTTGTTCTCCCTACATAAGGCAAGAGCATGCCAAAACAACATCGAGCTTTGGAAGAACCATATGTGAATAGTAGTTAAAGTGATAATGTAGACTGCGTTGTTGTTGTAATCTTGCTTATGTGTATCATGCGAACTAAAATGGGAAGACAGAATAAACATCCATTTCAATTTCTATGTTAGTTTAAATGGTTATAATCGAACGTGAGCTCGTTAAATTTCTAGTATGCTTCCACTACGGTGTGCCTGTGAATAGCGTCTTAAAACGTTTTGTGTTACACCTAATCCCATTTCTGTTCCGACAATGAGTTGGATTATTGCACTGCTCGATCAGAATTTGTTGGCTGAATATATCCATTGTGCACGTTGTTTCTTACCAAATTACCTGCCGCATTTACCAATTGTTCATTACATTTTTGTTGATTATCAATAGATAAAGTTAAATAAAGTGCACCGTGCAAAAAAAAAAGCAGATAAGCATCTGCAAATTCGGGAAAAAATGGACTTGCTGGCAATCTCTGATGAAATAAGAAGCGCTTATTAAATATTCCGTTAGTCAGATGCAGGCTCTGATGTATTTGATTATTATGGTTCGTGCAAACTTTTTAGATAAGTTACTATTGTTTACTTAGATTTTTATTTTAATTTTAAATGGTCATCTTCTGATAAATCTTTCAGTAGTTAATGTTTTAAATAAATCATATAATTTTATTTTAAATATTAAAACCTAGTTTACATCATGCTACAACATTCGTGCTTTACAACAAAAACTTTTTAAATATTAAATATAGACACACAAAACAACAAAACATAAAATTAGTTTCAAACATCTTATTTTCTTGTCAAATTGCGCTTACAAAAAAGCTAGGTTTAATTCAGGTTTTATCTCTTACATTTATATATACTGGAAAGTACTGAACTAATGGACAATATCACAAGTTTAGGCTAAACATTACCAGTTTCTTTTTTCCAAAAACATCAGAAGTGAACAGCTTTTTTGTCTTGCTCTACTGTAGTATTTTTGGCAAAATGCATGAGCATAGAATGAATACCTCCATAACAATAATTTATAGCATGCTCGTTAAAATGATGCTTAATATGTCAAAGACGTACCTTGAGATCAACCCGTAGGATTTTGACGGATCATGTTCTAATGCATGCAATTTTATAGTAATTGACACTCATAAGGTGTTTTCGTGGTTCCATGGTCAGTATTTTGGCTTTGTTCTAAGCTGGTATCGCGACGGCTAGAAAGAACATTGCTAACACGTTGGAATTGATGTAATAGAACATGCTTTTGTTATAGAGTTATTCTGAAATGCATAATTAACTGCAGTAAAGATTTCATTAAGAATAATGTCAGGTTTATTATCTATTCCACTGCAAAAAATGTAAGCAAAAGTTGCATTGTCAGTTTATTAGTGGTCAATTACATACTGGACAAAGTTAATAATTTAACCAGGATAAAGCAGCAGGCAAAAACATTAAGCTCAATATGTGCCATCATAGCCCAACATCTGCACTAATTTAAATTATACTGGCATTTTACATATAGGATCCAAACTTGGCATTTTACATATAGGATCCAAACTTGGCATTTTACAAAAGAATAACCCAACAAAGCTGCTTAAGAAAACAATGAAAAAACAGCTGTCTGAAGAAGATCTCTACAAACTTTCAAATATACATAAAGTATTTTGATTTCAAATGTAACCGAATGGATATTGGATGGGTAGATGTACCTAACTACTAATCAACCATTAGCACACTTATGTTAATGAAGCATACTTAATTTGTTTAAGCTGACTGGTATTATTAAATGTTTTAGCAAAAATTACTTCTGTACAGGATGTCACGCGTATGATACCAGGATATAAATAACTTCAAAAGTTCAATTAAATGAACTCTAAGAGTCTTGTCTTTGATTAAACTCATAGCATTACTTTCACTGACGTAAATGCATGTAACTAAAACGCAAATATCGAATAGGATTATTACTGTATACACTTAAAATGTACGTATTTAAGTTTTGTTTCTTTCTGTGTTTCTGAGCTATAGTTCACTTTTTAAATTTTCATCGTAGAGTAAGAACTATAATACTGCTACCTTAGTTGTGTTGCTTTGTAACCAGCGAGGTTCTGAACAAATAAAACAAAATGAAGGGAATTCCAACATTTCTAACGTTACTTATCTCATTACAATCAGGTTGTCCGCTAACAAGTAAAAAGTATGACGTTAGAGTTATTCCACCAAGCATTAGAAGCTCCAATTTAATTTCCGTCGACGTGACAAAAGTATTAAACATCTGTCCAAATTGCTTGATTCACGTAATCAACTACAAGGGGTCCGATATTAAACAAGGTTCCAGTAGTATTCCCATTGTATTGTCACGCTATGTAGTATTCACTGTTCTCCTAGTGAATAAAAATGCAAGAGAAGATGGCTTTGCACATAGAGTGGCATCCCAAAAAAGAACATTTAATTACGAGATTTTGCGCAAAAACTTGTCCGTGTTTGCAAACATTGAATGGTGTAATCCACACTGGATAGAACAAGATTGCATGGACATTCCATTCAGAGACCTATCAACGAAGATTAAATCCTGGCATGGCGAAATTCAGTTGTTTCTACTGCCAAGCAGAGAATATGATAATACCCTTACAGTTCCTGGATCATTTGATAAATTTTGGTGGAAACAAGTTCCTACGATTGATTCCTTTGACATTATTAGTAAATTTAGAACCTTTAATTATGAGCATGCCAATTTAATAATAGAGAGACCACGGTTTGATATTCTTCTAGGAACTCAAGAGCATATAAATTTTGCTCACGCGTGGCTTCAATCATTATCAAATTCTAAAGGAATGCTTGCATCCATAACGGCACGAGTACATCATGAATTTCTTCTTGTAATCGGAAAAATAAATTCTGCAGGATATAAAACACAGTCTCCCGTATATCATTATGTTCGTGCAATTTGGTTTTGCCGTCATTGCACGCCTTGTAAAATGTTTACCCCAATACACATTTCCTTTGCAATCCAGAATCCATCCGGCTTGCATGAATTTATTGATTTCATTAATTTAAAAAACAATGATAACATTCTGTGGAACGGTATGTCTTTTTTACCAACTAAACCAGAATGGATTTTAAGTACATTAATTCCAAAGAGGTAGTATTTTTTCAAAATTTTAGGAACGAGTTTGCTTTCTCAGAGCTATCGTACGCAGAAAAAGTACAATTCCTTCAGGACTTCATCGTTCTAATGTTTCTTATTGCTGGAAAACCACTTGTGGGAAATGGCACAGTCAAAGTTGCATTCCTTCAAGGTAACGGTATAGCATGTGATTTAACTCAGAATGCTTGGAACCCACTCCCTACAGTTTTTGCTTTTCCTATTGGAACACAAGATTACGCTCCTTTTACGTTTTTTGCTATACAATTAAAATTTGTTAGTTGTGGAAACCCTGATGTCGAAGGACTCGAGTTTTATCATTTAGTTTCAGCATTCGACTGTAAAACGTGGATGGTAATAGGCATTTTAACCGTTTGTTTATCAATAGTTCTTCCAAAATTATTGACTACACCGAAGCATAAATTTTTAACTGGTAACTTGCAATTTTGGAGTATTTTTGCGTCCTGTGTGAAGTTATTTCTGGAGCAGAGCTCTGCAGTTTTTTCTGTTGATTTATCAATGTACAAAAACCGACCATTCGTTGGGTTGGCTTTAAGAAGACTATGTGTGCTAATGTTTTTATTTATGTGTATGGTTTTAAACAATATTTTCAAAAATCATAATATTACAAATCTCACTCTGCCTAGAAAGTTTACACCCTTCGATAAGTTTGACGTTTTGATAAAAAACAACTTGTCTATATATACAAGAGGTGTAGACGGTGTTGGTTTTTCCAAGCCGGGTGAGTTTCTTAGAACCTTGGAGTTTTTTAATGTTCTTGGTGTTTCCTTTTCTATGACTTTGTTTACAAAGCTTTTGCTACCAACACACCCGCACGGAAACCATGATATAACCAATATATTTCAAAGCGAGTTGTTCATGTTTGCAAGGCAAGAAAAGTCAACGTTTGCAAATCTTTTTCCTTCTATTAAAACTCATAATGTGTCTGACAAGGCCAAGTTTTTCATGCATCATACTAAACTACACCCCAGATGGAAAAGCATGCTTGTAGAGGATAAAAATGTGTCTCCATTTGGAGAAGGTATACTTGAAAGCTGCAACAACACAGCGTTGTTCCTTCCAGACATAGCTGCAAATGTACTTTACACAGATTTAGCAAATCGTGGAAAAATGGCTTTTCTGTCTAAGCCAAGTGAGAGTTTTAAGATGCACATTGGGGGACTGGCATTACGCTGGATACCAAAACTTGCTCTGTATAAGTTTCGCCTATCCCTAAGTTCTGGGATAACCCAGTGGTGGCAACACTTAGTTACTGAGTTTCTTCCAAAAATTTCCTCGCCTGACTTAAGGGCGACTAAAAAGGAGATGAAGCCATCTGCAATGAATGGGAATATTTTGGTAGTGTTCATAATATATTTATTGCAGACTGGTTTATGTATCATATTATTTTTGGTGGAAATCCGTACACGGTTAAAAAAATTAGTTACTTTCGTGTGCCGAAAAACCTTCGCAAATTTGAAGAAATGGCTTAGAAGAATTGCTCTTTCATTTAAACGTAAATTTGTAATACCCCACTTGACCATGCGATTTGTCAACCTTAGAGTATAAGACACAAGTGAACAAATCACAATCAGCTACGTTTTTCACATAGTTAAGAGGATAAGTTTCATTTATTACTGGATAGACTTTGGTTACACTTTTAGAAATTCCCCCATGTTTGCAGTAGAGGCTTATGAAATAGTAATAGGTGTGCTAATTGAAGACATAAGTCTGCATCAACGTAATAAAAAGATTTACAATGACAGCTAATATACTAATTGAATTTATTTCCAACGCGTGGGCTAAACAACTACATAATTTCATTAATGTCCCATTGCTAATTAGTGTCCTTTATGTTGAAGTTCATTCATTGCAACAATTTGTTGAAACAGAAGGCAATTTCCCTAGCCGTACAAAGACTGAATATGGAGCACCGCAATGTACAGAATAAAATTACTCAAATCATGAAATTTGCTATTGGAGCTAATCAAGCGTGTGGAATATTTCCGTTGACACTTGTTAACAACGGGCATGAAAATTATATCAAATTTTCTTGGTTCGGAAAGGGAATTTTATTTGTGTTTTGTCGTTTCATGGTGGTTACTATTGCAGTAAGCTTTGTATCTTTTCATCGAGCAAAAGTAGAAACTGTTTCTGGTCAATTTGGCTCAACTGTTACATTTTCTCATCTTATCACAAATTCAAGCATAAGTTTCTGTGATGTGACATGGATTGCGCTCTTGTTATTTAAGCAAGAAAGCTTTTCAAATTTTATGGAATCTTTTCAGCAATTTCTATATAGCCTTAGCAATACAGACACGGAAAAAATAATTATCATAAAGCTTCAGCAGAAGTATAAACTGTTAAGAAAAATTGCATGCATAGTGGTAGTAACTGGTTTGTCACAAATATTAGTTCTCTATCTGTTATTTTTTCCCAAAGCCAAACGAGTTTTTGGGACTTCACAACTATGGCTTGTTTCAGTATTTATGATGCATTGGTTGATAACTGCGTATTTTCGTTTGTTAGGACTTCTGTTACCAATTTCTCTAATTTTTCTTTTTGATGTAGCGTTTTCCTCAATAAATTTGAAAAGTACTTCCCAATGTTTTGAACTACCCGGAAGATATATTCATAATTTAAATCAAGACAGTAATTCGTTTAGCTCTGTCAGCAGATTTCGTATTATTACCAAAGCAACTTTAAAACAAATGTATAAAAACTTCACAAAAATAGAAAACTTTCTGGTGCAATTTCATAAATTATTTAGCATGTATTTAGTATGTGCATGCGAAACAATTTTACTATCAACTTTAGAATCTGTTTTTCAAGCTACAAACATAGCTTTGACCAGTGGTAGTGAAACTGTTGAAGAAAGTGATAACCACTTGCTTAAAGTAGTAACTTTACTGTTCCAACTTGTTGTCGACGTTGTGATATTCTATGCTCTTTGTGACGCCGCATCTTCAATGACGTCAAATGTACTATTATAAATATAATAATTATGATTCACTATTAAACATTCCACCATTAAATCATAATAAAGCATTTTATATGAGGGATTAATATTGTTTAACAGGCCAAGCAATGCGCCCTTCTGTTTCGAGACCACGAGCCGTGCTATCTTCCTTTGGAATGTGAGGACGAGGTTATCTGTGTTTTCATTAATTAGCTACAAAAATATATTTTAAAAGTATGCATTGCATCATTATTTACTTTTTAGATTCTCCAATTTTTTATTCAAACAATAAAATACCCTCCTTGTATACAACCTGGAAACTTGTTTAATATTGGACGTCATTTAATTCCAACAGTATGTCCACATAAATTTAGCGCTCTGACTTACCATTTTTAAATAAATAAATTTGTATTTTTGTAACCTGTTTTTAGGTTCTGGGATTAATGACCACATATGTTATCGTACTTTATCAGTTTAAAATGTTGGAATAAATACGATAAAGTTTGCAAAAAGTACTTTACATTCTAATAAAGCTTTCAATTAAATTGTTCTAAGAGAAACTTGTTATTTTCCCAGCGACTCAATACCGATCCAGTTTTTAAGCATATATATTTTAAGCTGGGTTAACACGTTTAAATTAAACCCTATTACTGCCGATTGTTAAATATGTATCGTTGCTCCTTGGATGTGCGATAGCAAGAACAATGAAGAGGGCATTGTTCAGTTTCACCCTGCTACATTCCTTCTTTTTAAACAAAAAATGCAATCGGAATGGAACTTTGCCCTTTCCTATTGTTCTCACACACGAGAACAGGAGCAACGACACATAGGTATTTTACAACCGCATCTACTTTAAAAAAATGTGTGCATTAGTGAATGTTTAAAGTGCAAGTGTTGTAAAGGCTTAACTTTTTCAGTTCATAAAGCACTCTAAAAATAATAAATGTTTGAAGAAAACAATATGCACTTAGGTTTCCTATTTGGAAATTTTAAAAAGTACCTATTTGCTGAACCTATTTTGTATGTACAAAATAACGAAGATATGTCCATGTTCTGTAAGACGTTTATAAGTCTGACAGTACAGAGTTAAAGAGAAAAAGAACGCTTATAAAGAGCTTATAAAAATGACGATTGCACTATGTGCTTATTAAATCCGTATAGATGCTCAAAACTTGACAATGGTCAATGCATTGCTATGATAAAAAAGAGAAGCTGAATTTTCATTTAGTATAAATGATACAGGTGCACAAACAAAACCTTTTTCAGTTTCCTTTTGAAAACCTGCTGGGTCGGTGGTGTTCAGTACATGTATTACAACAAACATTGACAAACGTATAAAATCATAATCAGGTCGATAAGAAATCTTTTTGCAGTATCAGTGTACATCGCGCGTTTAAGAAATAATACTATTTTAATAGAGTATTTTTTCAAACACTGCTCTACATCGCCAAAGTAGATTTTGCAACAATGCATGCTCTCAAACTGTTTGCTGTATTCTTCATCACGATTTTGCACATGGATGCAATTATCGCAAAAGGAGTCTACGTTCCGGGATTTATAAGTAAGTTAAAAATTTCATTTCAACTTGATGTTTTGACATGTACTTGTTTACAAGGTATTATATTTAACTGGACTATATCGTGTTAAACTATTGATTTTTAAACAGGTCCAACTGAAATCAACAACGGTCCAACTAAAGACAAGGCTGAGATCCTGAGATGTGCCCGGCCATGCGATTCTATCGCGGATTGTGATCCAGGACAAAAATGCTGTATTCAGGGGTCATGTGGATTTATTTGCGTGCGTTCTGCAGGAGGAAAAGAATGCAAATAAGATGTACGCGGAAATAAGTTTTCGAAAATTGGAAAGCAAATATATTCATCTGTATTTAAAACATCATGGAATACGTTTATCATGAAATTTAAAATTGTTTTTTACCTAACTTTACATACCTTCTTTATAAATCAACACGGACAAATATAATTCTTAACCTTGTTATAAATCAAACATTTTTAGTGAAATTCTTAAGCCATTAGTATGATAAAGTGGAAAACAATTATAAGTACTTTTATAATATTATAAACGTTTATGAAATTCATGGCCGACACAATAGAATAACTTTGCAGTCGTGCTCTGTTATTGCCAATCCTGGATTTAATTCTTGAAGTTTGCAAATAAAGCAAAACAAAATACTAAAAGCAGTCAAACTAAATTACTAACAAAGCATATCAATCCAGTAGTTTGAAGGTTGAGTAGCATAATATAACTGTTACGCATTGGTAAATGTACTACAGAAGTGCGAACTTTATATATAGTCTGAACTACTCCAAAGCTAACCAGTTATTTGGGCACAGCATAAAAAGTTCACAAAAAGCAACTCAAACAACTACAACGCCTTGTATTGATTCATAAAATATTTACACATCATACATAATTACTATAAGTTATCTTTTAACTAATTGGTTTCCGAATTAGTCACCAGTCAACCTCCGCTACTGAGACTTACTTTTGCATTTTACACTTGCCTTTCAATCATGAGAGACAATGCTATAAAACGAATAGTTCCTGACGTTTTAAAATTTTCTGTAAATGCTACGCAGTATTGCGGATTATTCCCTTTATCACTAACACGCAAAAATACTTTAGTTTTTTCTTGGTTTGGAAAGGGATTCATTATTGCAAGCATTCGTTTCATAATAGCATTTGTTGCAACATGGTTTGTATTAACCAATAGCATGCACATAGAGGAAATGTCAGGAGAATCAAGCAGTACTGCAACACTTTGGCATTACGTAACAAATTACAGCATAAGTATTTGCGATAATCTCTGGATTTTTATAGTGCTACAAAAACGTGAAATGTTTTCAGAATTTTTTTCAACGTTTACCAAGTTAATTTCAAGTTTAAGCAGTTACCGTGCAGAAGAATTAACTGTAGAGAAGCTTCATCAAAAGTTCAAACTTCTTAGACAAACCACATATTTAGTTCTTACAATTGGGGCGTTTCAAATAGTTTTATTGTTTATTTTCTTTGTGCCTAATGCCATCAAGGTATTTGGATTTACATCCAAGCTTTGGTTTGTTCCAGCGTTTATGGTACACTAGATAAACGCGACTTACTTTCGTCTGCTAGGAGTTTTCTTACCTATTTCATTCATTTATTTGTTTCATGTGGCATTTTCTGCTTTACACATTTCTGTACGTTTCACTCTCTTCCAAAATTCTAAGGTCTGTCCATGGGAATACGGAACAAAGACCAACGTTGTCAGTGAATCTTTGGGAATTTTAAAAACGTCTCATCCATTTTCAGATCAAGCCGTTGCTAGAGTAATCAAAAGCTTCATGAAAATAGAAGAATTGTTACAAACTTTTAATACCTTGTTCAGTTTTTATTTAGTTAGTGCATGTTTCACAGTATTGGTGTCCACACTGGAGGCAGTGTTTCAAGCCGTTGTTACAGTGCTAAAAGAAACCAATGCAGATGAAATTGTACACATCAAATTTGTACTTATTCCATTAATACCACAAGTAGCTGTCAATTGCATTGTGTTCGTCGCTCTCTGCAATGCCGCATCTTCAATGACATGTCAGGTAAGTTATTAGATGGATGACTTATAAACTGAATATTATTTATTATCCATTATCATTAAAATTTTGCACAAATAGGCAATGGAGTGTGCAACTGTGTTTTGTAACATGCCTAAGTACAACTTAGCGCTTCATCAAGAATGGGATCAAGTATTTGCTGCTTATTACAATTACAACATATTATTGACTATTAAATGAAGCATTCTATGTTATTCCATAACATCAATTCTTGAACAGTTGACGCTTTTCTTCATTCATTCAATTAAAAATCCCCCTTGTGTAAAACCTGGAAACTGGTTTGTGCTTGGACGTCACTTACTTCCTACAGTAAGTTTTATTTATAATCCACAATCATGGCTTTAACATTTTGGATAAAGTAAACTGTATGCCTTTCAGATACTGGGTCTGATGACAACCTATATTATTGTGCTGTATCAATTTAAAATGCTGGAGTAAGGTGTGTGGTTGTCGAATACATAAATGTTTTAGTATATTAGCTATGTCAGTGCCAACTCGGAATAACTGTTTGTTTTTACCACAAAAGAACTGCAAGCATTTTTAAGGGCTTTGTTCCTATTCATTCGTATTGATTTCACTTCTGGTTTTTTGAGTTTTATCCTTCCCAGTAATGAGTCCTCAATCAAGAAAATATTCGTTTCATTGAAATTTTTTAAGAACTTTGTTGATGAGCTATTATGTAAGCTGTTAAAACCAGAAAAAAACATGCCTACATTTTTTCAATAACTGACAGACTTTGTGAGTATTGACAGGTGAAGAAAATTTGACAAGTTAAGTTGAAAGGGGAAATCAGAAACTTGTGCGCAGAAAGTTTAGGATGGGAAGTGTCAGGAGCGATAATGACGAAAACGGCTTAATGATTTTGTGTTACGGGTTTTATTATATAGCTTTATACATAACAAAGGAGCATCGTGAAAAAATTAAAAGTTTCAAGACTATTCGAAGGTTTACTTGACCTCCGCTTCTATTCTGTATAAAATACAAGCCAAAAGTTAATCAGCTTTCTCGTCAGCTCTATAATTATCATTGTAGATGGATAGAAGATTGCCCTGGAATGTGGGAACTTTCGATTTTTTGCTCAGGCCATTTATAAGAACCGACCGCATCAATGCAGAAAATGCTTTAAAACGTTTAAATTTGCATAAAGGTAATGAAACCTTAAACGTTCATAAAATATACGTTCACAATATCAATGACAGACTCTTACAAGGAATTATAGATGCACAGAAGGAATAAAATCGAATTTTCAAAAGAAACACATTGAGTGTTGAGTTGGCGTGTAATATTTTTTTAAATTTAATTAAAAAGATTGTTTTATTATAAACAGATCAAACGTAATAGGTATGAAACAATAGAAGAGTCATCATTGTAATTGTCTCTGAAGATAACACTTCAGGAAAAACAGTAAATTTATGATTGATTGATTGATTGATTGATGATATCAGCATCCCTGACCAGGGTAACTCGCTGATATTTAGTTTTCGCATGCGTTTGTACTCATTTTCTATGATTGATTGATTGATTGATTGATGATATCAGCATCCCTGACCACTGACAATGACAATGAGTACTGACAATATTACAGTGCATTTGTACTTGTACAAAAAGGTAATACAAAGGCAGTACACTACACTGTGGGCTAATACGCACTAAAAGAAATATTTACATAGTTTTGATTGTAACCTTACTGATGTCCAATTTACAACATAGTAGGAGTTTTGGGAAAACATTTCATGCCTACTGTCAATTCAAGAATTGAATAAATTAATTGGAAGTCTGAAGTTTAGAACAATTTATAAGAATTAATAGAATATCATAATATGTCGTGCACACTGCATATCACAACATGCATAATTTACTTGATATAACAAACGGTTATACTTTGGATGTAATACTTAGCCTGTCTTGTCACCTAACCTTTACTAAATATGAAGAAATAACTTTGACAAAACTGTTCGATTACGTAGATGAGTAGTGTCTCTGGATACTTTTAAATTGATTTTCTATTGGCATGCATCTGCCAATATAACACAAGGTCACAGTCGGGCAATAGCAATAATGTTTCCATTTCATGGGTTAGGAACAGCCACATGAGTAAGAGGACCATAAGAGTGGTCGCATATGAAGAATACAATTAAAATTATTCCTAATCCCAATAATGACTTGATTGACGTATTGATAAATATTACTGAACACTTGGCAAGTACTGCAATGAGACTACAAAATTCGCATCAAAGTGTACGTAAATAATAATTTTATGAAAATCAAAATGACGCAAATGTCAGCAAGGTAAAATAAATAGCGAAGAAATTTGTTGTTTGGAAATGTTTCCTGTCGCCGTTTTATTGCTGATTTGATAGCTGTTTTCATTGATGTTAATGATGTTTTGATTTTTCCATTTTGGTCATTGTTGATGTTGCTAAAAAGAAAAAAAAAACTTGATATAGTACTTAAAGAAATCAAATCAGAAATAAAATTTAATAAAGTGTAAAATATAGCTTGGCTTACGTTTTTATAAATTCCAAAATATCTTTTTCTGCGTTTCGGAGCGAATTGGTTTTAGCAATTTGCATCATTTGGTACATATTCTCCTTGTTGCAAAGAGTAATCATTTTGGCATCTATATCCTTTGACAAGTCCTCCAACTCAAAATATCTGCTCCCTTTATACATTTCTTCCACCAGATTTCCCGCATTTTCCGACAAGTTGCCAGAATACATCCAGTATAAAATGGCAAGCAGTGGTTTAGCATCCACGTTGCTAACCAAGAGAGGCTGGTCGATACTAAGGTCTTCGGATTCAAGAACACGACGGAAGTATGGACTTCTTGCAGCCAACACGAATTTATGGGTTGAGATTATCATGTTATCTCTGGATTGTAATTTGATGTCGGACAAGTTATTTTCGGATGTATAGAATGCTTTGAAGTCGTCAATCAATCTACTGGCGGCACGTTGAGAAGTAGGACTGCTGCTATATAACGATTTGGGAATATTGGTGTTGATAACATTCACTTTCAGGAGAACGGATAGAAGCAAAGTGTTGCCATATTCCATTCTGGGATGCGATGCCCATTCATTGTCTGAGGGATGTAGGCCCGACCACTGCGACAAGACTGCTAATTTTCTTATCACGCATTTGATGTTTTCTTTGGCCCTAGGTTTTGAGCCAAATGTCAACAAACGGGGAGTATGAGGAATATAATTGGTTGAACTGGCGACATCCGAAATTGAAACAAATGCTTCAACTGATAGCATCAGTTTCTCCGCAAGGTATTTTTTCATCAATAGAGGTTCAACGTACAAAGATATACCTTCGTTGTCAGTGAAGGTATACGGTCCACTCCCTTTTACTGGTCCAGTTCTACCAAAGCATTTCAGAGAAAATTTGAGACCCAGTTTTGGGTCATTTTCCTTATCAGAAGACGTTTTTACAGAGTAAATATAAGATGTTTCTCCAGAAGTAACTAATAGGTTTTGTTCAGAGCTGGTTATGCGACCAGTCCAATTAAATCGTACGTTCCAAGGTGTTTCAGTAGACATGTTTGTGCTTGTGTATCACTTGCCACAAAAAAATCTTTGAAAAACTATGACTTTTTGTATATAGTTATTACTGGAGCAAGAAGAATGAAAATGCTTGCTTGAGAAAGTAATAACTCTTTAATAGTTTGTAACGTTTAAAAAATCTAGTTGGCACGGTGCATTTATTAGTGGCTTTTAAAATAAATTAGAAGAAGTGAATTTTACAAGATAACCAACTGCTCTTGGCAATAGAAAAGACTGAAATAAAACTGTTTTTGGGAATGTACTAGTTGCTTGATTTTCATTGAAAGAATAGTGCATCTCCTTGGGTCTTGTGTGTAGATATGTGTACATGTACAATATTAACAATACCTACCCCTTAGTTTTATTCCACAAATTTTCAGGTGTGTAGGATGTTGAAAAAATACATGCAAGCACCCTTTAACAAGCACTCATTGTTCCTCAAGAACTAAAAATAACCTGGAAGGTTGCAATGGTTTCTTTATGATTGAGGGCTTTGAAAGCATCAATGTTTCATAAATGTGAGTATAATATGTATGGGTATGTAAATATCAGATTAAAATTGAGTATTCAAGTTGTAAATGTAAATTTCCATCCATAAAATATTATGTACTGTAACAGCATCAGATTTTGAGAAATGCACTTATCCTAATACTTTATTTGAATAGACGAATTAGGGGGAAAAAAGTACACACAGAATGCTGAAAAATCAAGCAAAGCATTTCTTGTTTATTTCTTTGAAATATTCATACATTCAAATATATGTTTATGAGTTTCTCTTTTTTATCCGCATTTATGGACTGAGCTGTTTGTATGTAGTAATTTTGCATTATAAACTTTAAGAAAAATCCAATGGGACTAGATCCACTCATTATGTCAAAATATCTTACAATATCCGGATAAAAACGGGTTCATAAATACAATAGAAGATATATTTTACATTAAAATCCAAGTAAAATCCAAAGCTCACGCAAGTAAAAGGCACTTTCCGTGATAATAGTGCATGCCCATATTTGTGCGGAAATCCATTCCACAGATACGTACCTAATAAAAAATTGAACGTACTTTTGAAGTAGTTCGTATGTACACGCAAAATTCCAATGCAATGAATCTTATAAGGATAGTGATAAATTAAAGCATAAAAGCATTTCACAGTTCAGAATATTTTGTGGGTGGGAATTTACGTTTGCAACTTCAGTAAACCGTTCAAATCTGACCTTTACAAAAAAATATTCAAAACCAATTATACATTACAAATATGGTTCAAAGCATATTTGTGAAGGAATGCTTTGCAGAAGCATGTACCTAAAAATAATTAAAGGGCTATCGGAGTAGTCCGTTAATACATAAAAACTACAATGCAATGAATCAAAAGTGGAGAATTTCATTTTGTACCCACAAAGAAAAAATATTTCAATACAGAAATGGGATACATGCGGATAAATAAGACGTACGTGCGAAGGGCATATTAAAACAATAGTATAAAAAATCAATACATTTCTCAAAACGTGATCCTTTCACAGCACAGAATAATTTGTGGTAGGGACTTTACATTTACAACTTCAGTAATTCGTTCTAAGCTGCCACTTACAAATAAATACCTATGACCACGTATGCCTTACAAAAATGGTTTCAAAGCACTTATGTATTTACAATGTATTGCAGCCTTCTAGCTTATTTTTTATGGGTTCTTCTTGTGGGACTGCGAATGCTTGTTAGGGAATGCTCGTATACATTTTTTCAACGATACATTTACAACACTTGATAATTTGTGGAGAAAAACCAATTGTAAGGTATCCTTAATGTTTCACACACACCAAACGCACTGGAGACGACCTTCTCTGACAAGTAAACTCAAATAAGTAAATCCCCAAAAACAGTTTTATTTTAGTTTTGTCTATTGCCCAAAGCAGTTGTTTATGTTGTAGGATTCACTACTTCTAATATAAATGGACCGTGCCAATTAGATTTTTGAAAAACTTTACAAACTATTAGTGAGTTATTAAATTCTCAAGCAAACATTTTCATTTTATTTGTTGCAGTAATAGTTATAAAGAAAAAGTCATAGTTTTTCAAAGATTTTTTGTGGCAAGTGATTCACAAGCACAAACATGTCTACTGAAACACATTGGAACGTACGATTTAATTGGACTGGTCGCATAACCAGCTCTGAACAAAACCTAGCAGTTACTTCTGGAGAAACTTCTTACATTTACTCTGTAAAAACGTCTTCTGACAAGGAAGTTAACCCGAAACTGGGTCTCAAGTTCTCCTTAAAATGCTTTGGTAGAACTGGACCAGTAAAAGGGAGTGGACCGTATACCTTCACTGACAACGAAGGTATATCTTTGTACGCTGAACCTGCATCAATAGACAAACACCTTGGAGGAAAACTGATGCTATCAGTGGAAGCATCTGTTTCAATTTCGGATGTCGCCAGTTCCACTCCAGTTCATATTCCTCATACTCCCCGTTTGCTGACATTTGGCTCAAAACCTGGATCAAAAGAAAACATCAAGTGCGTGATAAGAAAATTAGCAGTCTTGTCGCAGTGGTCGGGCTTGCATCCTTCTGACAATGAATGGGCGTCGCATCCCAGAATGGAATATGGCAACACTTTGCTTCTATCCGTTCTCCTGAAAGTGAATGTTATCAACACCAATATTCCCAAATCGTTATATAGCAGCAGTCCTACTTCTCAACGTGCCGCCAGTAGATTGATTGACGACTTCAAAGCTTTCTATACATCCGAAAATAACTTGTCCGACATCAAATTACAATCCAGAGATAACATGATAATCTCAACCCATAAATTCGTCTTGGCTGCCAGAAGTCCATACTTCCGTCGTGTACTTGAATCCGAAGACGTAAATATCAACCAGCCTCTCTTGATTAGCAACGTGGATGCTAAACCACTGCTTGCCATTTTATTCTGGATGTATTCTGGCAATTTGTCGGAAAATGCGGGAAATCTGGTGGAAGAAATGTATAAGGGAAGCAGATATTTTGAGTTGGAAGACTTGTCAAAGGACATAGATGCCAAAATGATTACTCTTTGCAACAAGGAGAATATGTACCAAATGATGCAGATTGCTAAAACAAATTCACTCAAGAACGCAGAAAAAGATATTTTAGAATTTATAAAAACGTAAGCCAAGCTACGTTCTACATTTAATTAAATTTTTTTTCTGGTTTGATCTCATTAAGTACAAGAATATATTTTGTTTTGTTTTTAGTAACATCAACAATGAACAAAGTGGCAAAATCAAAACCTTACTAACATCAATCAAAACTGATATCAAATCAGCAATAAGTCGGCCGAAAGAAAATGTGGTAGCCATACTGCTTATGTTTGTAGCTTGTTTTATATTTTTACGTTGTTTGATACTTGATATCCATCGTTTACTTTGACTGTGAAGAAGTCGAAACATAGATGTCGAATGTTATTAAAGTCGACGATATGGGAGCCAAAATCATTGTGGTAAAAAAATGTAGGTATTAAAGTCGAAAGCTTTTGTCGAATACAAACGGTAGTAAAAAAATATTACCGTGTTGTAAATCGGGAATAAGTAAGGTTACAATTAAATAGTAGTTCCACCTTCAAATACAAACGCACTGCAGAGTTGTCATCATTCATGATTTAAATCCTACATTTTCGTCATTGACGTCAAGAACCATTGACAATATACTTCCATTTTATTTATTTATTTACAAGTGACTTACATTTCCTTATAAAAACATAGCTACAATTACAATTTACAATTGCAGAATTTGGATACCGTATCTTGTATCGTTTCATAGTACGTAATATCTGCTACAACAAAAGAATCGTTTTTATAATAAAATGTATATGAAAGTATAATACAACGTCTCATCATTAAATTAGTTTTTTTGCAGAATTCCATTTTATGTTCTTTGTATAATAAATATGTGTAATTCCTTGTAAAACCCTTTTGCTTGTAATGTAAGTATTTTCTATACTTTAAACGTTCAACTGCTAAGCAAGTAACATTACGCATCATCAGAACAATATTTGGCTTCACACTGCCTAAATTTAAGTTTTTTAAGATATTCCATACTCAGAAAGTCTCATTCATGTCCTTAACACAACTGTTCCAAATTATTTTCAGTGCGTTTTTGCATCGCAATAACCACCGATTGCTTATAACCTTCATAAGCTCAAAATTCAAAGTTTCCACATTCCAACATGATCTGAAACCTATAAAACAAAACCATTATGTCGCATTCCTCATCCTTGCTCCTGACCCTTATTCTCATTGTAAACTTTCTGTGCACTTTCTAGTTTCACTTTCATCTTATCTTGTCCATTTTAGCCATCCGACTGTCAGTAGTAAAAAAGGAATTCCAAGGTAAAAATATTAAATCAACTGTTTGGGAAAAAGAAAACTATGAACTATGTGAAAAAATTGGCGATTGAAACTAAAAGTAGGGATTTAGTCCGATTATCTGACTCACTTTTAGAAGTCGTATTGCAAAATTGCGGAGGACTCTATGTACATGTGCTTGATATGTCTCAGTGCAATATGCTGTCATCTACACAAGTCTACTAAACATCATTTAACTTTTCCAAGTTGATACGATAGCCGTATCGCCCTTCATAGGGTAACAACTATTATAATCTTTATGTAGGTCATGGTAAATATGACTTATCTTTAATGTGAGCATGAGTCATCGCGCACGCAATACCGGGCATAGGTTACACTAGTTAAGGGTCTCTGTACGCTGTGTACGCTGCTTCCATAATAGATATTGGCAATCACAAAATGTGCTATAAGTTTTTATTGAGAGTTGATTCACTTGCCAAACTACACATCCACACGGAAGATAAATAACCACAATTGACAATCTACGGAACAAGAAAGGGATTATGCTCCGATGCACAATGCGCGGTAAGCAAGGTATTTTTAGGATTATCTATACGGGTCCGGTAACAAGGACACGATGGTATGCGAGTTGTTGCCTGCTCTGCTTTACAGGAATTTGCAGAACAAATCAGAAAGGCAATGCAATGGTATCGGGAAAAGTTATACTAGACAAGAAGATGAACAATTCTCATAATTAAAAGTAAAGGTTGTCATCTTTAAAACATTATGTTAGATTTAAGTTTAATTCATAGTTGGCTTACATGTCATCATGAATTTCCTTGCTGCATAGATTTAAAAAAATATTTTACAGGCAGATTGATTTAAACTTAACTAGCTATATAGTTAAATGAAAGTTATAATCATTAACTTTAGTACTCACAATGAATGTCTTAGGTCATATGCACAATACACGTAACTCCACGAACGTCATGCTAATCCTTTTTGTTCTCAAATGCTTGTTTACCGTCTCATCTCATTGGTTTTTATTTTTATACCAGCACATTACTACACATATATAATACTTGACAATTCTGATTTTGTTTATAAGTAGAGTACTTATAACACATAATTATACATACTACCATGTTCTAGAAGCCCCTTTCATTCGCCATTTAAGTTAATATATTTACTTGGTTAATAATCTTTGTATCTTTCCAAAAATAAAGTATTGCTGATAAATCGTTTTCTCATCGCCTTTAAATCATTTAAAAAGTACTCAACAATAAACAAAGTTGTAGCTACTGCCAGTATTCCTGTGCATAAAAGAATAATTGTCCAAATCTCGGTCAGCTTTATAACAGCCGGTACTCTTTTACCTTCCTTTGGAATAAAAGTTTCTCTTTCCTGATTACTATTTGCATACTCTGCCATATTACCCCAATGCAACATCAAGCCAGCTTCATCAACTCTCTGCACAGTTTCTATAATCCAGTACCGATTCACAGTATAAAATATATAATACCACGGCATTGCATCAGTTTGTTCCGCATTGTAATTACACTCTATTTGAGATCCGTGTTTTTTAGAAAATGTAACTTGTAATATAGCCAAGTACCAATTTTTCCAAATTCCATCATATTTCCAGGTAAACTTATCTTTAATGAATTCAAAAGTCGCTCTGCTAAATATTCTGCTTAGGCATGCTTCCATAGTCAGCGTGTTTTCACAAAGAAATGAATAAGGACTTGTTATTTGAAATCCAGCCTTGATCACGTCTTGCTCTGTTTGCAAACGCGGTATGTTATCGTTAACAATTACAAAACTTGTTATTTGGTTTTCATACTGTAGACGCACCAGATATACGCCTAACATAATGATAGCTATTAAAGATCGCCTATATCTATTTTGTGCAGTTTCCAAAGTTGCTAAAATCCCAAACAACACATAATATGATTTGATGTGTTTTCGTTTTGATTTAATGTCATTAAACGCTTGTCTCAGTACTTTATTCGTCGTCACGAAAAGCCATAATAAAGTAATTTGTAGCCACACTTTAAACGGAAACGGTTTAATCCAAACATAATAATTTGATAACCACTTTGGCAACCCTTCATTTTGGTTTCTTCTGTGTTTATCTACACAGTACATATAAACATGTCCAGAGTAATATTGCATGTAAGAACCTTCGCTCCATAATGGAATGGTTTGAATGTAGTTGGGATAACTATCGTGTAACCAAGGACGCGCATCAAAGTTTAGGAAACTTGATTCAACACTTGAAGGCATCTCTTCAATGTCACTTACTCGATAACTTATATTGTGAAGAAGGGAAATGTAAATTGCTAACGTTTGTTTGGCATAACAGTACCAGGCCTTTCCTAAAAGTTCATTTTGACGGCTTTCAAATGCTTGAAGACACAAAAACGATTTACTATGGCTTTCAGCTTCTAGTGGATCGAATCTCCATAGAAAATAAAACAGTAATTTGTTATTTTGCGCAACTCTAAAATAGCTTCGATGTACTTTTAAAACTCCAATACTGCCTACGTCGTCATGAAGTGGTAATGTGAAACCAGGCTGATAACAGTGATTATTGCAGAGTACTTCGATTTTAACATTTTTATTATTTTTGTTGCTGTCAGTCAGTAAAAGCTTCAGCACTGGAGTTTGATAAAAAACATTTAATGAATTATTAAAGTTTTCGATGAGATCTGAATTGAAATGGTTGCTGTCGTAAATAACAACTAGATTTTGTGTACTGAAAAGAAGACTTTTTATTCCAGATACGGACTCGTTTTTATTTTTGAACAAATCAGAGTCTAGAAAAAATGCTGGTAATATTATAATGTTAGCTACACGTTGTTTGCTTGCGCCAGCAAATAATTTGTTAGTTGATTTAATGGACATATAGGAAACACGTTGTGCATCACTGGGAGCGTCAAAACAAGTTGGAAAAACGTTTGATTCTAAAATATGATACACTGCACTATTAATTTCCGGAAATATTGTTGTCAAAGCATTTGGTAGTACGGTACATTGATTCAAAAGATATTTCGAACTAGAAGTAAATGCGCATAAGACTAGCAATGTAAAGTATCTTACCATGGTTGAATTATTTTTGAATGTTAAATAAAAATCATACTGCTATATTCAACACGAGATTTGAAGTGTTCTTATTGTGTCAAAGACATTGACAGGCGTTAAACGTACACGTCTACTTGTGAATACGAAAAAATAAGTTTTAAATAAATAAAATTTGCTAAGAGCTTTTTTACCTCGATAAGTGTATTTGCGTTGCGTGTATTTGATTTTGTATCCGCATTTTGCTTTTTACCCAACTTTGTAGATTATTTAGGCTTGTTTGTACCTCCAATGTGGACATATATACGAAATATCACATATAGTAGCACATAAACTTGTTTTCTGCATAAATTTAATGAGGAGGGTATAAGTGGAAATAGGCTTGTCAGGCTGTTTTCCATGGCACCCAGCACGTTAGTGAATCTTGTGATTGGTAAAATATTTGATGACCTGACACACCCTACACATACTTTCATGTTTACCCAATGCGCATCCATTTTTGCAGGAACACCTGCCAATTATATTAATTGCATAAAGCAAAATTTAGTTGCCTTTAGAAATGTGCATATATTTGTCCTATGTGCAAAATTTGTGAGCCATTATAAATATAAAGTAGGTAAACACAAAAATTATAGCCTGTATTAACAAGTGTTGTAAAACGCTTACTTTCTACAACCGCACTTCACTTCTTAGATATTTAAAAAAATCTAGGGAGCGAAGTCTGAAACCTTCTATTATTCAAACAAGCAATTCAGCAATTCATGTGAGTTTAGGCCCTACTTAATTACCGGTGTCACGTGCGTAATAAATAAAAATAGCTTATTGGTTAGACGTACATACATTAAAACTTGATATTTTTACTACTACGCTACTTTAATGCGTCCTTCCTCAGCATAATATCAAATGGCTGATTTAAAATAAAAACCACTTTTCTTTCCCAATACGAATGAATCCATAAATACACTTAGTCTTGTTTCATACTGAAACTGTTTACAACAAAACAGCTCTTCATTACTCCAAATCTACTTATTTCACAGCTTACCTTACAAACCGAATTTTCATGTTAGCTATATGTTTAGCTACACCAATATTGCCAGATTCCAAAAATCCCATTCAATCTTAAAAATGTTAATTTGAAGGAATTATGTTGTCAGTATGCTTGGTTTTTATATACCCCTTTCACAGTATTGCAGGGGATTGTTTCATTTTAATGTTGCAAGGCTTACAAAAAGAGAACGTTTTCAAACAAAGTACAGGTTATTTGTACACAAATTTATTTATGCATTATGTGTGATACAGAAAAGTAAGAAATTTCCGCACAGAGCATTTTGCTTGGATGACTTATTTCAACCCTGATACCCAACAATGTACCATTCTTTCAGATTAAACCTGTGGGGTTACATTGCAACATGTACATTTCTACAACTTTATGCATGATTAAATTTAGTAAATGGGATCTGGGCCCACATTGCAATGTATGACACCTGTTAATATTTTTCCGTTTCAGCATCCATCAGCAACTCAATGTTCATAGAAAAATGTAAGAAAATAAATTTCATTGCTTATTAGGTGCTCCCTGCCGTATAGCTTCCTGGCTCATGCAGTAAAAGTGTAGTAGTCTATCGACGTGTCGACTTATAAATGATATTTATTAAATCAGAAAACATTAAAATTTTAAATCAGTTTTGAATATAACATAATACTAAAACCATTTTTAAACAAATTTCTTTGGCTAGTTTAAAGCCAGGATCGGATGTGATTTTGTACTTTGAGTTCCATTTTTTACTTCTGCTTGCCAAATCCCAAAGCGATTGTTAATATGACTGGAACCAACATATTCAAAGTGCCAAGTCCAAAACTTTATAATGTTTCAGTGCAAACATCTGAGTCCAAACATTTAATTAGTTCGAAAGATGGCAAAACTTACAATGAGTGTGTTAATATTTCTGGTGCATATGATAGGGCGGATGTGAAAATTCCTATTAGTACCTTATCGGGAGAATTTAAGACACATGTAGAGAAAAAGGAACACCCGTTATGGATTCGCATTGGCGCAGCGTTGTTTTATGTGCTGACTTGTACCGTAATGACAATGGCAAACAAAGTAGTGCTGACAACGTACCAGTAAGTTACAAATTTTCAAAGAAAGCGTTTTGCGTGATTTCCTGGATTCAGTGGAAAAATGGCATTATTTTAGGTTTCCTTCTTATCAAGTTGTGGCTCTGGGTCAAATCGGAACAGCAATTGTTGTCCTATTTTCAGCCCGGGAGTTCAAGCTAATAGAATTTCCTCAATTGGAACGTGGCACTTTCCGCAGGGTAATTTAGTTGCTTGGCAAGCTTTAAATAACAATATATACCAATTTTGTACCTGTATGAGTAACATTCATTTCTATATGAATCACAATTTGATAGATATTTCCGTTGCCATTTTTATTTATGGGCAACGCCTACTCTGGACTGGGTGGAACCAAGGCTGTCAGTCTACCCATGCTTTCGGCACTTCGCAAGTTTTCCATACTTTTTACAATAATTGCTGAGGTTATTATACTCGGGTAATTAATCAAATGAATTTGAATGGAATCACCTGCACATGCATTATCATAAAGCAATAAGCATATTCTCAAATTATAAAATTTACGTTTTGCTTCTTCCATAGATCGAAACCCACATTGACAGTACAATTCTCGGTTTTTACAATGATACTGGGATCACTAGTTGCTGCAGCAAACGATCTCAGTTTTAGCTTTTACGGATATTTGATGGTGACGATAAACAACTGTTTTACAGCTTCGTAAGTTTTAAAAACTTTATTTCATTCGAGACCAGAAAAAATATCATGCACATTTTTGTTTATTTATTCAGAAATGGAGTGTATATAAAGAAGAAGCTAGACACAACCAACTTTGGAAAATATGGACTGCTTTTTTACAACTCTTTATTTATCTTCATACCTGGTTTGATAGTTTCCAAACTTACTGGAGATATTGACCGGGTACGTTGGCTTTTAATTGAATGAAATTATGAAAGGAAAGTTTCAAACAAAAAAATTATAACTTGTTGTTTGATTAAAGGCTGTAGAATTCGAAAGCTGGAACAATTACATTTTTGTAGCCGCATTCCTGTCAACCTGTTTTCTGGGCTTTGTGTTGAATATCAGCGTCGTATTGTGTACCCATGTAAACTCGGCTTTAACCACTATGGTGGTTGGTTGTCTAAAGGGTATTGTGATCACCTACGGTGGAATGTTTGTCGGGGGAGATTACGTGTTCAACTGGGTTAACTTTATTGGACTAAATATATGGTATTTACAAAATTTAAATGTTGAAACGATATTCCTTTGTTTCATTAATTATTTGAAGATAATTTAATATCACAATTCTTTTCATTTTTACAGTACTGCTGGCAGTCTTATCTACACGTACGAGGCATTTAAGATTAAGAAGACAGTGAACAATATTCCTAAATAATTTATGCGATTAAAATATTTAGGTATACATAAATTATTCTTCGTAAATTCACTCAGATGAGATGGCACTTATTGCGATGAGATTTTATTTTGTAACAAATTGCAATAAAAACCTAGCAAAAAACCGTGATAAAAGCAAACAAAATTCAATAGTGTTCTCTCTTCTTTTTGGTGCATCTTTTATTCAATCGGTACATGAAAAGTGTACTTACAGCACATGCCAAGCCGGAATGCAAACAGTAAGCGATTAGGTATCAGAAACGGTCAGAATGTAGCAGAGTTGTAGCTCAGCAAAAAACCAAATAGCTCAGCTGTTGTTGTGGGTTGTGCACCAAACGTTTACGTTGCTTTTTACTCTTGAATATTTTTTTCAATCAGAAAAAGTGTAAAATTGCAAAGTATTCTTTGAATATTTTATACTAAACTGAAAACCGTGAAACTAAAATCATTTTATAAACCATGATTTATTCATTAATTAGTTTAAAAACAGAAACAAAAACATATATACAAAAGTTTGTAAAAAAACTTCAACACTACTAACACAAAAGTGTCATATAATGTTAAATAACTGTTTCAACAGTTTGTAATATACAGATAAAGAAGCATTGAAATTGTTCAAAAGACGCCAGCTGTATAAAATGGAGCTGTATAGCTTGTTAACCATATTTCCAGCAGAGGTAAAATGCTAATTAGTCAATAAATATTGTTGTTATATTTCATGTGATGAATTGTTTATCTAACCGTTACATATTTAAAATCCTTCTTTGTACTCACATAGATTTGGGAAAAGATAATCGACAACATTCCAAACCGGCACAGTGTTGTACTCGCGTTTCCTATGCTGGCAAATCATTTACACAAACAAAAACCCAAATGGCTATTCGGACTGGCAAGTAAAAAATGAAAAATATTATGGACTTGGTTGCTGTCATTTATAAACGGTATTTCAATTTCTTTAGATTCTACCAAATCTTTCAAAACACCTGACATGTAAGGATGTTCTTGCTTGTCGTCAAGCATGTAAATTGTGGGATTTAGAAATTCATAATTTGCTGATGAATCATTCAGACTATACGCCATACAACGAAGATTCTCAACTTGACCTGCCAGTACACACTACGGAGATAGACCATAACTGTTCTATATTTAAATTAGCAACGACAAATCCGGTTGTCCGTTTTCGAACCTCAGAATCTATTGAATATTTCATGGAGTCATCCACAAGAAGTAGATTCTTTAGGGAGGCAGTCTTTGGACAGTGTGTTTTCCTGAATCCCAAGCAAAATAGTGAAACGCGAGAACTTTACGAGCACTCTGTTCTTCTGTTTTTGAATCGATTTGGTTGTGCAATTAGACACTTAACTTTTAGTACCCATGCAGAATTTGAGACTACTTTGCAGTTTTACAAACGCCTCCGTGCAACACTACAATTGACGCCAAACTTGAAATCGATGTTTGTGCTGTTTGAAAATCAAGTGGAAAGTAGGAATTTGTCTTTAGTTTTTCAAAGACGGCCATTACCATTTTTACCATACCTGCAACGCATTAAAATTGAATACGCGCCAGTAGCAGATTTAGGAGGAGAGGTTCTTGACACATTGCTTTTGTGTATAAATCATAAAGAATCAAAGGTGCGAAAGCTAACACTAACCTTGCCCCAAAGTTTATTCATTCAAACGTGTCCCATGTTTAATTGTTCTGGTTTAACGGAGCTAGAAGTCTACAATGTAACACAACACAATTTGAGCCATTTGCTGGTGTACTGGTTGGCAAATCTCAAAGAAAATATTTTGCAAAAACTACGAATTGTATCACGTACCCAACATCTAATTAGACTTAGGCCATCACTGTTTACACCTGGAATTCGGATTCTAGACCTGTCAACATGTGCGACTGATTCATTGAACGGGATAACCAACTTGCCAGTCTTGCATACATTGTTGATAAAAGACTCATTTGAGATCAATTACCAGTTTTTGCTTAGACTTCCATCTTTGACTAAACTACAAATCATGGCTCGTGGTATTCAACAATTTGGTCAAAGAGGTTACATGGAGAAAAACAACGAGACACAAGGGATTTCAAGATGGATCAACAACGGGCCCGTAGTCAACTCTAAGATTTGGGAGTGGCTCCCAGCTTTGAAGGAGTTTCGAACTTGCAAGAAGACGGAAGAAAGCGGAAGGCTGGTGGTTTCCACGTACATGAGGAAAGATTATTACTCACAACAGCAAAGTGATTTGGGCAGTGTAAATAAATAAATAAAGTGCGTAGAAATTTTATTTATTAGATAGATTTAAGGTTAGAGATTTAGATTTTATAAAAATGCATAGCCAATCAAACAATTGCTAAATTAAGTGTACTTAAGAATAGTATTATTTTGGAGTTATAAAGTTAAATTAGCTTTACGTAATACTTTTTATTTGAACTCGTGATTTATAAGTTATTATAGGGGTCAATATTGGCCATAGGAAACTCAGAAAATAGTAAATTTCAAATAAATCACAAACTTTCTAAGCTAACTAAAAACGCAAATGCATGTATGTGTTAATCGGAGAAAATCCCAAATTTTCTAAAAAAGAGACAACTCAAAAACTGTAAAATGTTAAAACGTTATGATGAATTGAAATTTTAAAACTTTATATGTTATACTTTTAGAAAAGTAAGCGGAAATGTTGACCACAGATTTTAACAGTTTGTAAGTTTGTAGCATTTGTTTTGTAGAATCCGAATCTGAAATCATATGCAATCAATGAATCAATACTTTATATTTGTACTCAGCTCTAGTCAGTTTTGCAGCAAAACATTTGCTACTGTTAAATATGACATAATTGTTATGGTTAAGAAAAATGATAAATTGTAAACAACGTTGATTTTTAAAAATGTGCTAAAAAGTAAAGCCATTAATGCGCAATGTTAATATCTTTTGTTTGCATTGATTATCTTAAGAATCTTGTATTTCCCCATCTTCATGATTAGGTTGATATTTGACATCCAATTGCATTATGTTTTACATCAACTTTCAAAGGTGAATCATAAATTCAGCTTGCTTCAAGTTGTTTGCATTTTTAAGCCAGGATGAGTTGACCAAGGATTGCATTGACCGTTAGGGAACATATTATCATGTCAATCAATAAATCATCATAATGCAGTGTGTTATCTTTCATGCATCTTTCCAAAAATTATCATCTCAACATTCAAAATTCACAATTCATTTTTATAGCATTTATAATGTGTCATTGTCTTAATTGACGTCATTCCATTTCCAAGTAGTTTGTACGCACCTGTCTCTTGGGCCATTTTTAAGGAATTCGGTTTATTGTGCTTTTTCCACCAGCCAATCAAAATTTGCCTAGTGTACTAGTCAACTATGCTATCACCTATACCAGTAGCTCTTCAAGAACCTACTTCATTCCTAATTGTCTTCTTGTTGCATTAACATTTAACTTTACAAACCTCATCCTTCAAACTGAATTCAAAATGTCTGCCCTTGCCGAACTGAAGGAAAATTGTTGTGCCAGAATTTAGTGATAAGCCGAGATGGACTTATGATAACTCCATACGCATTCCTTTGTCGTATTTGCCCTCGCATGGAACTCAGTGTCCACGCGGAAGTGTCTGTGTTTTTCAACGGTCAAAAACCTGTTGAATTCCGCACGGAAATGTTCGTAGGCGGTTATACCGGTGTAGCCCATGCCCAGAGTAAAATGATGAGTAACCAACTGGCTTCCGCTCACGTTCTTGAAAGGATGCTAAAGGATATTCAGTGCTCTTTGGTATTGAATGCACCAAGTGTTAATGTAAGTTGGTTTATTATTATTTATTTGAAACTGAAAAAAATAATGATTGTTTTTTTATTTGAAACAGAAAAAAACATGGATGCTGGAAATTTCAAAGCAGGGAACTCAAATGGATGCGGCACGGAATCCATTGGCAGGGCCGGTGAATGCTCAGGAAAAGACGGTTTTGGAGGGGGCGAAGCTCCAAGAGTTTAAGCGAGGGCTGGAGAACGCTTTGGAGTGGTTTGGGTGGAAAGTGAGACGCAGTCAATTGGATGGATACCTTTCTCTAGAGATGGACGAGGAAGAGGAGAAGAAGACGGAATCGGAGGAACTTCAGAGGATGGACATTGACGGGGATGAGTTGGATTGGCATGAAGACGAAGTGAGATTGCAGGAAATCTTTGGGGATGATGATTGAGTTGGTTACCAATTTGAATTTTGAATGATTTTTACTGAAAATAAGAACAAAATGAATATTGGAATATAGTATTAACTGGGAAATCACTCGGGAAGGGTAGGGCTCAGGGCAGCAAAAAACTCTAATAGTTGATTACTAAATCGTTAATTCTTTGACTAATTGTTTGTTAAATAAAATAAAATTTTAAACCTTGCAAGCATTTTTAGTATTTTTTTTTGTTTATTTCTTTTTCTTTTCTCGTATAAATTCTCCCAGTCCGAAACTTTACAGTTTCCAAGCAAAGTACGATACAGTTACAGAGTTACGGATTTCAAAAATGAAACGAAGAGGAAAGTTGGTTGTTTCCACTACATACCTGAGAAATGATTTTACTCACAAAACCAAAGTGATTAGGTTTGTAAATTAATATTTTGCGAAGAAATTTTATTTATTAGATAAATTGAGAGTTAGAGATTTAGAATTTATAAAAAACAGCCAATCAAACAACTGCTGACTCAAGTTCACCTAAGAACAATATTATTTTGAAGTGGTAAAGTATTCAACAAAAATTAGCTTTACGTAATAAGATTTACTTGAAAATTAAGTTAAAGTTATAAGTTAAAGTTTGCATTTTTCAAAATACGTATATGATGTAGAGTTATTTAAATTTGAAAACAAACTTTATGGCCCGCAACTGGCACAACTTGGCTATTGTTATTTTCTTCTTGAGTTGCTTGAGTTCCAGCTACTTGGTTTGAATCGTCATTTTGTCTATTAGATCCTCCGTCAAATATTAGCTTTTGCAAAATCATAAACGGCGACTCAAACAATAACGTGCACAAGAATCCTACAAGGTAGGACATTACCAAATGCGCAAAATATAAATTGACAACAGTGTACGTATCCCATTTAATGGGAACTGTTAATCTAGCATGAAACACGCTTTGCAAATGAATTGATGTTAAGTAAACACAAAAGCACAGACGACCTAAAGGCATAAAAGCTCTCCAGCTTAGAAACTCATTTACAATTCCACCATATCCTTTAACACTGGCGAATATCACCCAAGCAACAGACACCGCAAAAGAAAATCTGCTTAGCCCGGCATAAAAAAATCCGGCATAACGAGGAATCTCTGTGGTAGGATCAAACCACGGTTTTATGCTAAATATTACTGCCAAAGCTGTTCCTATTGACGCCAGCCACATAAGTGAATATCTGGGTCCGGACAGTATAACATGACGTCCTTTTGTTTTCCAAAGTATCCAACCAACCCAAATTCCAACAAGAAAAGGTGAAATGCGGGACCATGGTCGTGCATAGATTTCAATTGCTCCTGGTCCCATCGCCTCTCTAAAGAAAATCATATTGTACATAAATTGGTAATCATTGTGCTATTTTGAAATTATTTTTTAGAAAGTAGTTTTTACGGTCGAGTTATAATATCAGCAGGAGGTGCATCAGTGGCGTATCTTGTCACCATAACAGGAGCTATGCATGCCATTACGGTGTACATAGTAAGCAGTAAAGCTCCCATAAACTCCCATCTCCATAATGGAAAGATGATTAAAGGCGACAAAATGAAAAATTGCATGTCGTTTGCTAAATACCATGACTCGCTATTGCACTGAAAATAGTTTTTAAAACAGTTTAGCTAAGCACCCTAATCGTTCATAATAATTATGAAAAATTCTAACAAAAACACACTAACCATTTCAGTAGCATGCACTAAATTATTAACGTAAAGCAAATTAGTCCACCAGTTTTTCCTACAAAATTCTTCCTCTGGCGCCAGCAAAGCTGACCAATTTGGCCCGTTTCCAGCGTAGTTTTGCAGGGTGGCAGCTATGCCTATTAAAATTGCGTATGTGGGTGTCAACCTATTAGAAAAGGTGAGTGAAATCTAGTTACGAGCTTCACAAGCAATAAAGACTTTACAGTGTAAAGAGCTACCTAAGATATCTATTAACGTAAAACATAATAACATTAAATTTTCCATTTGTTTTCTCCAACATGTTTAGTAAATTGTAGGTAGCTAGCAGGCCACTCATTAGAAAGAAGGTATCAACAGAAAAAGATGCGTTGAGAATGGTCATCTCCGTCCATTTGTAGATTGCCTAAAACATGTGCACAAATAATTTTTACATATTCATGCACTTAAGTGTGAATTTAGCATAAATCATTTTTACATTGTTAATATCCACAAGATTCCATTGTGGTCCTGATATAAAAGCACCATACGTATGACCAAGAACGACCCAAGCAGTGCTAAGAAATCGTATACCGTGAAGGCAACTCAAGTCTTTACTGGTTCGATGGGTACTCAGCAGTTTTTTCGCGTTAGTATAAAAAGAAAAAGACATTAAATATTTGTAGGGTATGCGTTTAGCTATTTTTAAATCGGGTTTGTAGTGACGCTGCCAGTAGTCTACACATCCTGCCACTAGTGTTAGTCCAGTTAGAATTGAGATCAATGCACTAGAATAATTTTTAAAATGAGTTGCTGTAGATATCATTTTTGAAATTTTCTAAACTATGCTAAAACATAACTTACATTACTGATATCGCTCCAGCATCCAAATCAGGTTTATGTCTGTCTGTGCAAGAAACTGGTATAAAATATAGTTTAGTATCACCAATTGGAAATTTGGAATAGAATTTGTCCATAATGTTTTTGAAAATTGTCAACACATCCGTTTGTGTGCAGGTATTGGGAAAACAAGTTCCAAATAGGGGTAACAACGGCAGTATACTAGGCCGTATCCCAAGTATGGTTTTCTGGAATTGTGATTTAAATTCTTTTTATTTTGAAATAATATGCTTGAAATATTGATGACTTACAATTAAATCTTCGAATGATAAGGAATCTTGTATAACGTTTTTTGTGGAATTCGATGATGATTTTAAAAACTTTCTCCGCATAGCTATTGAATTTATACGCATTTCCGTTTCTGAGGGAATTGGGACAAGATATACAGTGCAATACATTCCACTAAAACTGTAGCCAGCTTTTCCATCGGGTATAACCAAATCTCGTACATTTGCTTCGGTTTGGATGCACTGGTCAAAATCTCCAAAAGAGTTGGTGTGACCTGACATAATTCCTTCAGGAAACTTGCCCCATGCATCCAGCACTGATTAAAAAAAACATATTATAATAATTACACGAATTTGTTATTAAATTTTGTACATCTTACTTTGTAACACCCATTTATTCTCGTCTTTAATAATATCATTCCAGTGTTCTGGTTTTAGTCTGGCTAGCCAATCCATCACTTGTAATTTACAATCCCATTCCACTCCATCAAACCATTCGCTTTGCAGTAGTTCTCCGGAAGTAGAGTTTATTACGTGAAGATTTATAAATTCCTGAATGTATGAAGGAATGGCAGTTTTTAATAGCCATTCCTGATTTACATTGTTTGTAATATTAATATGCCTGGAAAAGTCTTTAATTGAGAAACCATAAGCAGTTTTGCCTATGATCACCAGTAAAATATAATTTAAAAAGAATTTCGGCTTCATTTTAAACTTCTGATCATGATCCTGACTTTCTCATTTGTTGACAGTGTAGCAAAAATAAACTTTTTAACCATTTATATACATGCATGCAATCAATAGTGTGTACATATACACAGATTGTTTATCAGTCTATCGTCAGAAGAAAAAATGTAAGCTGTCAATTGTTTCAATTGAATCAATCGATTATGATCATCAATATTTGATTTATTGGTAATAATCAATTTTACATGATGATAACCTGAGTTGGTTTGTACGCTGTTGTTTTGCTACTGTTGAATTATACATGGTATGTTTTGATGCAGCTTATCTTGATGGAATGACATTTAATTAGGGGTAATTTATTGCATTAATATCTTTTTTGTATTTTCACAAGTGGCACAGCACCTTACAAAATATAAAATCAATATCCATACCACTCTATGAAGTCTCATGCAGAGTTAATGTTGGTTAAATTCAGAGATCAATTTCTTAAAGTATTGCCAGGAATTTATTAAGTGCATTAACAACGTCAACAGTTTCATTTGTCATCATACCTCTTATGCCAAAGGAATAATTGCGGGACGTGCTAAATAACTAATCAATCAAAATAGAAAAATGCTGTTGCGTACACAAGAGACGAATTATACATGCTGTGATTTCAATTAGTTAATTAAACTGTTCAGATTTCACATTTTAGTTCATTACAAAGGAAGTTCTTTCATGCAATTTGGTTTCAAGTGGCAGACTGAAAACATGTTATGCATTTTGATGATTGGTAAGAAGGAGTTGAAGCAGATTCCAAAATAGGTAGTTAAAGCATTTTGCCATAATGCGTCACGTCACATTTCAAAATTTGTAATGAATTTCCAGAGCAGACAACAATGTATAATATGAAAAAAAGGTAATTGACTTTAATCACTTTTTGCTCACAATTGCAATAAAAGAGTGTGAGAAGTAAGCTATCTTTTTTTCTGCAACATGCACACATCATGCAGTTTTGTCTTTAGATTAATTAGTGGGAGCTTTGGCGTCGCTCCCTTCAAAAATTGATTTTAGATATCGTGTCTACGGACGTAGACGGACAGACAACCAAAAATACATAAGGCGTAGATAGCCACTCTGCTGGTTTGGGTTGTTTTTCAATGTCAATCACCTTTGCGTGCAAATCTTTCTTGCTTTTCAGCACTTATCATCAGTGTAATAAAATTTTTAAAATTGCCTAACTTTCTCTCCATGTTGTGGTGGATTCAATTAAAATAATTTGTTGTTAGTAATGCAGTTAATATGCAATTAGAAGGAGAACAAAGCCAGTGCAGATGTTGGTCAACTGAATCATTTCAGCTCGCGGTACTACGGCAGGGTGAAGTGAGACGCGTGTGTTTTCCTCGTCTCGACTTTGTTCAGCATCATAGCCATAGCTATAGCTAAAATGCTTTGTGCTGTTCAAGGCTATTTTGCAGAAGGCTTTTTTTGTGCATCTTGTATGTTTCAGTTCACATCATTCTTGGATTTTATTTCTTTAAACTCTTTTGATGACTTCACTAATTCAAATGGAGGTAATGTACATGTTTACTGAAATGACAGATTCCATAAATCCTTTTTATTCAAAATTTGAAAAAAGGTTCCTGGCCCTCTCCTCTCAGAAAATAGAAATGTCCAAAATTGGTAAGCAAGTTCAAGTTTAACACTAGTAGCATATTATTACAAATTTAGAGAATTAGGAGTTGTTATTGACAAAAAAAATCAACTTCATAGGGTATTTGGCCAATTGATACTTTTTGTCCGTTTCCTTATAATAATGGTTGGAACGTTCAAATCATTTAGTAAAACACTTGTTGTGCGTATTAGAGGAATAATTAAAATATCAACTAAATTATTCTTTTAGGTGATCTTCCTAATGGATACTTTCCAACTCCACGTGGCGTTGAAAGGGCTTGGCCCTGTGTCAGTCCTTCCGAAGAAGGTGCTGAATTCGATCGGCATTTTTTAAAATCCCCAACAGCTTATCCGCTTCCTCCTGCGTATTTGCCGTGATAATTTGAACATCGCCTTTTCCCTCCTCACTAGTCCGCAATTACACGGTCAGAATGCCTTTTTTGTAGTGTTTTTGGAGAGGTAGGCTCTTACACAGCATGATATTAAGCAGTATCGTCCCCAAGTCCAAACTGTTATGATAACAGTGTATTATCCGCACGAACCACCATTTGATACTTGTCGTAGGCCACTTTTTCAGAAAGAAGGTTCCACTGTCCTTGCAGGCTACGTCAGTGGAGGAGGACTTGACTGTGAAAACCTTACATTTTAAACGTTAAAATGCAAAACAGATTAATTAACAATTAAATGCTTTAACTGACACTGGAATGTAAATTTTAACTAATTAATGTTTACTCCATTGAGTAAATTGCATCCTTTTCTTGTACCAAATGTACAGGTTCCATTGGAGCATCCTCCTCCTTTTCGTCATCATCTCAATTTCATCCTCTTCTTCCTTCCTTTCCACAATATCAAGAGGCATATCCGGCACCTCCTTTCCTAATGATAACTCAAGCGCCTTATTCCACTCTTGAGTTTGAGTTGCCTGGTCACCTCTTTGTCCCATCGTGAGGATCCTCCACAAATGTCTCCATCTTTTCCTCCAAGTCCCCAAAAGACGTGCCCAATTCCCTCCAACCAACCTTCTCCTTTGGAGGAGACCCCTCCCCCTTCTCAGCTTTCACCATGGTCATCACATAGCTCAAGAAATCCTTCACAAGCGGTTCACATGAATGCTCTACCACCTTCCTCCAATGGAGGACCTCCATCTTCCCTTGAAAGGTCTTCAATAAGGCTATTCATCTTCCCCCAAAATTCCTGATTTATTGCAGGTCCCGGCGGTCTTCCCTCGACAGTACCCATAATCATACCATTGCCCAAATGCTTTAGAGTTTATTACTGACAGAAATTTTCTGTCATGAACCAGTTGACGGACCGGGATCTAGGTTGCTTAATTATTCAAAATTCCCTTCATGGCTAACTATGCCTTTACTTCTGTAGAATTTTGAGACGCCATGCGGAATTTTAATATGCAGACCATGATGAATATTTTATATTCTACGGCTCTGTAATTTTATTAAAATTTGGATGCAAAGACTTGACAGTAGTATAACGTCAGAAACAGAACAGTGCAGTGAAGACCTTGAACTACCTCAACATGTTTGACTCAATATATTATGTAAAGTTCACATTATTATGTGGTTAATGCTTCTAGGAACTATCGTAAAAAATCTGACAACCGCAATTTAAAAAACCCATAACTGCTTGAATCACGTACGCACGTATGTTTCATTTTGAACTTTGAAGGTTTAGTTTGCCTGGTATAGGTATTTACTAAACTGAAAAATGTGAAAAGAATACTGCACAAACCAAATTAACCAATGCGTTCTATTATGAAAAAATAACTTTCAAAGTAGTTTATCACTATGATTTGTTTCCGCATTATAGTTATTAAAACTGGTAGCATAAATTGTAAATACAATTGAGAATACAATTTTAATATAAATTTATTTAAAAATTTTATGCAATGCTGTACCCACAAAGTGTTTATTTTACTGAAAACATGTTCGTAACTTCTGTTTCATTTTCACTGCTTGTTGATGTCCCAAGAATTGGATTAATTTTAATGGGCTTCCGAATTTTCAATTCACTGCTTTCCAACAATTTGTCTTTAAATCTTTCTCTACGTATACGTTCATTTCTGAAGTATCCGTAACAATTGGCCCATCCACTACTGTTTGTAACAATGGCAATCAAAAATGTAGTCACAGGCTCTATGTGATTAGCAATTAGCAGAGTAAGTGCAAAAATCCAAAACAGTATTGCTAGGGGACAATAGAGACATGACGCAATTCCCACGTAAGTAGATAAGCATCTGGTTGTTGTAGATTGTAGGCCTTTCTTATCTTCAGACTTATCACTATCCGAACTTCTTAAGGATTTTATAAGCTTTTGTCGAATTTTGTAGAATCCAAATGTAGTGCAACAGGCGTTTAATGTACCGGTCATTACCGCTAGGCCCAATAGTATCAAACCAGAGGTGCTTCTAATGTTAAAACCCATCCAATAGCCGGAGCAACCAAATGAGTTAAAGTGGAAAAGAACTAGCACGGAAACAATAAGGAACAACCATAAAACCGTATGCAACTTCCATTCCCAGCATCCCAAGTCGATACGGTGTTGGTGGATTATTCGAAAATACGTGTAAACAGAAATGCTAATGTGCATTAGTTGCTGATAGCTGTTTAAAACATTTTAAAAAATTGTTACACTGAGTATTATACCGTTTTACATTTATATTTCCGAAAAATGTATTTATTGACGTACCCAAAAAATAGCCATAAGTTAATGCTAAGGGCATTAACTAAAAGCTTGTCCTCTGGAAACTTTTGTACAGTGATCAAATAAACATGATCTGTAAAATGAGACGCACCCCACAAAATCTCAGCCGTTGCCAAATACAAAGGTAATCGAACAGGAAATTCAAGATGCACTTGAGACCGGTTAGAATTGGAGAATATTTTTAGAATTACCACAAAACTACACAAGGTACTAATTGATATTGTAAACAGAGCTATATGGTGAATTGCAAAAAATGCTAGTCGATTTCCACCAAGAATAGCGGATGCTCCGGGTTTTATTTCTAATGTACTAATAAGCCACTCAGAATTTTCAGAGCTATTCATTTTTTATAATCTCCTGAAATAATGTATGCAAATTTATTCGCTTTTAGTTCAAAAGCTTCAACATGACAGACTAAGAACTAATATGAGGATTTTTTTAAATTGGTACTTTGTGGAGACTTGTTAATTGTACTAAGCTTATTTTGGCTAGACTTTCCTTGTTTTGTTTCCTTGTCATGTGTTTACGTTCAAATTGTGTAGAATGTTCTATGCACATTCTACTTGATTTACGTAATAAACCAACAGAATTCACCGCAATGACACATTAGAAAATACTTTTGCATTTAAATTCATGGGCTTTTGGACAAAAACTTCCTCCAGTGGTGGCAGTGGTTCAATACAAGAGTTTTAAAATACAGTACTTTTATGAGTTGCTATATCCATTTTGTTGAAATAACAAGTAACAAGTGTTGAACAATTAAGTTAACGAGAAAATGAATTATTCTATAAAGTAACCTTGATTCCATGCCGGGGAGACTGGAGGCAAATTATAAAGTATGTAACAACTGTAGATAGTACCTGTATTGAGAATATATTTGCATTAGACTACTTAGTAATAAGCTTTTGCACTGACTAAAATAAAGTTTTCTAGGTACATTCCATAGAAGTGAATAAGTAATAGTAAAGAGTCCCATGCCGCTAATACCAATATTCCGGATTTTTAACTCACGAGAAACCAATTTATATTCACATGGAGGAATTGTTGATTGATTGATGTGCATCCATAAATTCAATATCTTTATCTATATAATATTAAAGACAAATTGTATTTATAAATATGTTAGCATGTTGGAGTTTTAAATGGGGATTTTTAATTTTTCCGAGTAATACCTGATGAGTAATGTCTGCTGCTAGTATGAAAATACCCAAGCTATTGAAAAAGGCCAGCAGCATTCTTATCTCTCCTGACAAGAAAACGCCCTCAATATAAACAGATAAAAATAATATTGATGTTCCAACATAAATAAACGTCATCATTCCAAAAGCTTGATTAACTAGTTCACATAATTCTACTAAAACGCTTAAATTATTATAAACATTTTTCCATTCCAATCTTTTCTCTGAATTATTAACCAATCTTGTTTGAACGTCAAGAATCTGCTTTTTTGAGTTTGGTTGTTGTAATTTTATGTCTTGCTTCAACTCTTGTGAAAATGAGTAACTGACTTGCCAAACAGTTGCAATCGCAACTAGGACGGTTAAGTCTAAATAATATGCAACGACGCATCTGCAGAAACAAGAAATGAGTTTGGTATTTTAAACATATGAAAATATAAAACATAATCGTACTATTTTAAAGAGACCCATGAAAGACGCCGACGACTGTTATCACGTTGAGAAAAATGTTTAGCAGGGATAAATCCTCCAATTTGAAATAAGTATTGCTTTCACTTTCATAGTTGGATAGTTTAGAGTCGGCTTGTGTATTCAAAAATGGAGATGCATATTCGTCAAAGTGAACAACAATATGATTGCTGAACTGTTGAAACGCACATAACGTATGAACTGCACAAATTATACGCCAAAGCCATTTTGTTTGAACCTATTTTGCAATTAAGAACCTGAAATTTGTAAATTTTCATGTAATGTACTGAATTAAGGATTATGTTAATTTTAATACCTTGAAACTTTCTTGAAGAAAGTATTTTTGATTGTGATGAATAAAGTTTAAAATACTGCGTAAACTATCCTGGTTGAAAACAAATAATTTTAAAACCACAATCTCATTGAAAATTTCAAACAATGTAGTAAAAAATGTGAAGTAGTAACGTGGATTTTGCAAGTTGTCGCCCTGCATACTCTTGAGCAGGCGTTTAACATTAGGTATACCGACCATGCACGCACTCAAAAGATAAAAAATAATGAAAAATACAGTATGTAAGTAGCTTTTCGAAGTATTATTATTATTATTATTATTATTATCGCTTTTTATTTGCCACACGAAAAATATTAGCCACATTACATAATTCATCAGCCAACAACAAGCAGGACTTACGATATCATATTTACATGTTTGGTAAAATAGTCATTGAAATTAATTATATAGTCACAATTCAGCACTGAAACTATTACTGTTTGACATTCAACATAAATTTAGATAATTCTGTTTTGAATTTTGTATATTTATCCAATGCACGTATATTTTCTGGTAACCTGTTCCAGAGCTGAACACCTTTGTATTTAAAAGTTTTCTTCCCAACTTCTAGCCGCGGTTTATAAATATAGGAATACTTAAAAGTGCCCCTGGTGTTATAGGTATGTACAAAGTCAACATTAACAAAGTATTCTTTAAAGAACGGTATTTGGTCACATTTACAAATTTTGAACATAATCAGTAACAATTTATACTCGTATAACTCTTTAGTGAAAAGCCACTTTAAGTCATTTCTAATTTTTGACGCAATACTATCATATTTTCTGACACGTAAGATTAATCTGCCTAGGCTTCGTAATACAGCATCACAAACATTTATGTATTTATCATAAGTCGAACCTACTACCACTAACATATAGTTAAGTACAGATAGGATAAGTGAACTACCTAGCGTTTTTAGTTGCTCAATACTAAAAGAGTCCCGTATGGTATATAGCGCTCTAATTCTTATATAACATATTTTTGCAACGTTTGCTATATGAGCATGCCAGCTCATACTCCTGTCAAAAATTAACCCTAAGCACTTCAGCGTATCGCAATTCTTGATTCGATGACCTTCAAACGTAAATTCAAAGTCACCTAATTGTTTCATTTTCTTTGACGTACTAAGGGTAATCATTTTTGTTTTGTCATCATTGATCGTCAAACAGTTGTCCAAAAAATATGCTTTTACTCTCTTCATGTCTTCCTCAATGCGTTCTCGTAATTCATCTAAATTATTGCTTGAACCAATGAAAATCAAGTTGGAATCATCAACAAATATAACTACTATACCGTATATTACTACTGCTGGTAAATCATTAATGTATAGCATAAACAAAGTTCCTGCCAGAATACTACCTGCTGGTAAACCAATCAATGTCTTTCTTATTTTAGAGCGCTTGTTACCAATTTGAACAAATTGACGCCTATCAGTCAACAAATCTCTTAGCCAAAAATCTGATATGCCATATTTCTTTTTTGCTTTTACCAACATTTTTTCGCGATGTGCCGAGTCATACGCTTTTCTTATGTCAATCGACACAATAACAGCAATATATCCTTTGTCAATATTTTGCATGATGTAGTCACTTGTTCCTAGCATTGCCATTTCAGTGGAGTGGTACTTACGGCCACCAAATTGAGATGGTGTTATTATGTTGTTGTTATTCAAATGTTCAGACAATTTGTTAAGATATATTTTCTCCATTAGTAGTAGCAAATTTGTGTTAATCGAAATTGGTCTAAAATCGGCAGGATTACTCGCATTTTCCACCTTTGGTATAGGTACCACCCTTGCAGTTTTTAAGCAATTTGGAATTAAACCTTCATCAAAAGATTTTTGAACAATTTTTAGTAAAGCCTCATTCACTCTTGGATGACCGATTATTTTGTCAAGAAAAAACTTATTGATTTGTGATGTATCATCAGTACGTGATAACTTTTTCCTAAGTTTTCTCCATGCTTTGAATAAATCAGATTGAGTAACACTAGTAACCGAGAACAAGTTTTCATTCTTTGAACACAGAGATGATGTACCTATAGTATCTTCCTTACGCATTGTAGAAGCGAACCCCATATTGATATAATAATCATTTATGTCGTCCGGAGACACATTTTCACCTAATTGCCCTTGTTTTTTAAATTTTACATTAAAAATGTTGCTATACGTATCCCATAAACCATTTCTTTTTATATTGTCTTGTACCTTGCTCTTCATATCACTAATGATTGACTTGTTTATCAACTTATCATATTCCTTCATTTTCTGCTTATGCCTCTCGGATCTGGTTATCTTCCATCTTTCATAGTGATACCTTTTTATAATGATAAATCTTTCAGTCTTTGGGGATCTAAAAGCTGAACTATCTTTCCGGTATACTGTTTCTTTAATCGGAACATATGCATTCAAGCAGAAAGCAGTGCTTGCCAAAAACTGATTGCATAACTGATCTGCATTACATTCGGATTCACTAATTAACTGATTTTCACTAATAAACTTGCCAATTTGTTCCCAATCAGCATTCTTATATTGCCTTGACCTTACAATTCGAGGAATTTGGTCTTGACGCATGCCAATTGTACATTTTATGAAACTGTGGTCAGATATACACATATCACTAACAGTTGAACTACAGGACATATTTTCCTGTTTCTTAACAAATAATAAATCTATTAACTTATTACCTCTGGTGTTTGAAGTAATAATTTGATCATAACCATGCTTGGACGCAATAGTGAGTAACTTATTACCGTGACGGTTATTACCGCTAACATTTATATTGAAGTCTCCACAAATTATTGAAACTTTTTCTCTGCTACTTAGAAAATCAAAAAGCATGTCTAAATTCCTAATGTCATTTTCCAAATGCGTAGTTCTGTATACACAGCACACAATATATGATTTTTGGTATTTATATTGAATTGATAAGGCCAGTATTTCCAACGACGTTGGTTTCTCAAATCTATCTAGTAGTTTGTCTAAACATATAGTAGTGGTTTTGAGTTCATTTTTACTTAAAATTGCTACACCTCCACCTTTCGACATCTCTCTGTCTTTTCTATGAATTTGATACTGAGTAGGGATCGCTATAACGTCAGTAGTTTGAAGCCAAGTTTCTGTTAAACACAGCACATGAATATTTTGGTTTTCAATTAAATTATATATTTGGTGTAGTTTGTTTCGAACCGATCTAAAATTTTGATGACCAATGTGCGTCTCTCGCATATTCTTCTCCCGACGTCAGGTTGTAGTATCCATGGCGGGCCCTGTATCCATATCTGATGTCTTGCTTTTCTTTGTTGCTGGGCCTTTCGGGCTTTCCGGCGAAGATTCTGGTCGTTGCGATGGAATGTTTGTAACATTTTTGGGTGTTGCTGGGACATAGAAAGTAGGTTCAACCGTTGGCTGGTTGGCTTCCTGGTCACGGGACACATCACCAATAGGCATTTCATTTTGAATTGCTGCAGAAGAGGATGGTTCATTCTCCATGGTACTATTTGAAACTACGCTATTGAATTTTGCCCTTGATCTCGTCTTTATTGGACTCCTGCCCGCTTTCTGCTGCAGTCGAGTTAAATCGTGCCTTACTGATACGTACTTAAATTTGTCCATGTCCTTGAGCTTTCTGCAGTTCTGAAGTAGCTTTCTCTTTGCTCCCGGTGGAAGGAATACTCTAATTGGGCGATTATTATTTCGTCGAGGGTCTCCTATTCTTTCAATATGTGGCGGTGCTGTAACATGGTCAGCTATAATTGACATGAGGTCCTTGAAAAGGTCCTCACCTAATGGGGTCTCTGTTATCCCGGTGACTACTATGTTATGCAGTCTCCACTTCCTATCATTGTCCTCCTTCATGTCTTGCTCAATTTCTGTTCTCAGTTCAGCCTTGAGAGCTGCCTTGATATCATTTCTGATGTCCTCTTTAACAGTTTCCAAGCTCGTGGTGTCTGATTTTTGCGACTCGAGCTCCTTCTGCCGGTTTTCCATTGCACTAATTCTGCTGTCGAAAGATTTCTCGATGTTGTCAATCCTTGACAGAGCTGCATTAAGATCACTTCTAATAGTTTGTGTATCAGATCCGATCCTCTCCATCAACTTGTACAGGTCGTCAATCGTTCTTGCCATTCTAAAAAATTTTTTTTAGTATTCAAATTATAAAAAGACCCCACGTATCCTGGTATAAAGGAACTGGCTTACAGGTTTCAGAGTGTAATATTTGTATAGCCACACTCATGCTATATTGTACAGCGGCAATATCTAATAACTGGTATGCCAGCAGTATAGGACCCTCAAAATAGACTGGGAAGTGGATTCAATGGATGGGATGCCCGTTTGTCCTTCGTCTTTTGTATTACGGCTCGTGCTATCCTCTCTATGTTAAAGATGTTTTGTGATGTTTCCTCGTGCGATCAATCACTAATCACTGTTTTCAGTAATTTTAACAAATTGATCAAACTGATTATAACACCGGCAAAAAACACAAAAAAATGCCTATATGCTGATGCCAAAACCAAATTTTTTACTCTAGTTTTCACATGGAAAAATTAAATAAAACTGTAGAGAGTACCACCACACACGTCCGTACCGTATTCCATATCTTGGAAATGTGTAATGAATTTTTGTTTTTTATCAAAAACAAGCCGTACAGGAGAGTAGAAAAGAAAGTAGGAAAAATTGAAAAACGTTTCTAGAAAATTAGTGAACAAATTGTCGGAATCATTAGATAAAATGCGTGATTTTGTGGTATGAAAGGAAAGTTCCTGCATTTTTATGTTGTGGAGAAGAATGAAGGAGTGCAACTTTTTAAGAATTATTGGAATATTTTAACACAGGTTCTGTGTTATTTTTGCTTCTGAGACAATTAGTAAATGGGTTTATGGGTGTGAGTATAGAATACGAGTTTAAGCTCATTGTGAACAATTAATTATAATACAATGAATGTCTGATGAAACAATGGTCGTGGGCATTGTGAACGCTATGAAGTTAAATTGCTTTGGATAAATATTCTCATTTCCTAATTGATGAAGTCATTTGTACGGAAGGTTTTTTTACGTAATTTTATGTTAGACTTTATTATGATATATTTATCATCAGAATGAAGGTATTGCGAGATAATTTCAGTAAATGCGTATAAAATATAATATAAAGTACATAAATAACAGTGCAGAAGGCTTACGACTTTAAACTAAATAATTGTTAGGTATTTCGTACATTAGTAATGACAGAATGAATTTAATTCAATTTTCACTTTAAAATAATTAAATAATCAATTTACTTAATAATATGAAGGCACACATCAATTAAATTATGTGCCGCAAGTAAACTCTCACTAAAGACGGTGAACAGGGTCAACAGGGAGTAGTAGTTTAAAAAATATACCTGCCACACGATGCATTAAAATGATTCCATTTTCGTTTGGGTTAAGATATTTAAATTTTATTGATGTTCGTGAGATTACTTAACATACAAATTATCATAGAAAGTTATACAAAAATAATAGTTGGTTGATTCTAAGGATTTTGACGGGGGGATTGTAGACAGATTATGAAATATGTTATAACGGTAGATACCACCTATAATCAAAATGTACGTACAAATCAAAGCTGCATTTAAAGAATTATTTAATTGACTGGTTTAGAAGATACACTTACATTCCAAAGCAGCGAATATGTAATAGTGAAAAGTCCCCATCCACTAATGCCAATGTCTCGAATCTTAAGTTCATGAAAAACGGAATTCAACTTATCTGCAGGAATTTTGCATCTATTTATGTGCATCCACAGTTTAAAGGTTTTAATCTAAAACACCAATAGAAATACTGTAAAAATATATTATTGTATTGACTCGCATAATGCAAAAATGTGTTGGTTAGATGTAGTTTTGAACTCTACCTGATGTGTTATGTGAGCCGCCAAAAGAAACGTAGTTGTGCTGTTGAAAAGTACTAACAAAAGTCTGACGTCCCCTGACACTAGAGCCATGTCAACGTAGATAGCTAAAAATAATATGGCGGATCCAACATATACAAACGTCATAATTCCAAAAGCTTGATTAACTGTTTCACAAAGTCCTTGAAAAGTGTTGAAGCTTGCATGGACTCTATTCCAATCTAATGTTTGCTCCGAACATTGAGGAAAACTTTCTTTGATTCTAAAGGAGGGCTTTGCACTCAATTTTAATAATTTTATATCTAATTTCAATTCTCGGGAAAATAAGTAAGCAACTTGCCAAACTGTTAAAACCGCTATTAAAACGGTGAAGTCAAGGTAGTACGCAACAATACTTCTGTAAATAAAAAAATGTAAAAAAATTATTTAAACACTGTACTGTAATTTTACTTATTAAAAATATTATAACCTATGAAACGCGCCCAAAGCTGTAATTACTGCGATCACTATGTCTGATGGCGATAAATTCATAGTCTCAGATTTATTATCCCAAAGTATTGTTAAATATTTTGCAAATTGTGGAACAAAATGAGCAATAACATGTTCAAGAGCCCAAGCAGTATACATTATGCAAATTGCTCGACAAATCCACTTGTTTTGAATCTATGCAAATAATTAAAACTACAACTGTAGATTAAATAAAATATTGAATAACTTATTCGTAATGCTTTGTTACTTTGAGCTTTTCATTTGGGAGGAAATTTCGATTGACATTAAGAAAGTCAAAGATTTCCAGTAGATCTTTTTGATTGAAGAAAAATAGTTTTACAGCACTGACAGCAGCTAGAAGCTCAAAAACTGAACTAGCCATGGTAAAGTAATTTCGAGGGTTGTGCAAGTTGCTACCGTATAGAAACTTCCATAGTGATTCCTTAAAGTTAGGAATACTAACTGTAATGGTGCTTATTGCATAAAAAATAATACAAACTCCGGTATGCAAGTAATTCTTTCGAGGAACAAATTCATTTTGCTTGGTATACTTAAAGCTTACTGGTGAATAGAAAAGAAAATAGGAGAAGTTCAAGAAAGTATCTAAAAGATTGGTGAGGAACGGAGGTTGGGAATGGTATGAAACAATATCGTTTGTATTAAATTTGTGCATTTTGTTGGACAGCACGTTTTAAAAATCGAATAAAAATATTAAATAAACCAATTATTTATTTCAAACTGAATGCAGTTACCTAGTTATGCTGCCTTTATTATCGACTTACTTAATGGCCTAAATTCCTAAAACTGTTGGTCAAAATAAGCCCTAAACTCCTGGTGTTTCTAGAACGTGTACTAGACATATGGGTGCGTAAATTTGGGTTATTAATAATATTACCAAAGTACTTTGGGTTAGCTGCAAAAAATGATGAATAGCAGTCAATAAAAATACTAAAGTGAGTCACTTAACTTAATTGAGGGTCAAAAAATAAACAAAGAGTTTATCTGATTCAACTTGTAAATTGCAAGTTGCATGCATAAATAGTTTTGAAAACTTTTTATCCGACTGGACATTGGTACGTTGGGAAACAACGTAAGAAACTTCTGAATTATTAATTCATATAGTATTATATTAACTGGTATCTGTAAAGACGTTAATAAACTCTCATTCTATTTATCCTGTTCTAAGCAGGTGTTGTTACTGTGGTCAGTTCCTCATAACCCAGTTTTACGAAGCATTGTTTATTTTTTATTAACCATTGCATCCTGTCTTGGAGATTGCAGGCAAATTATGAAATAGGTAATCAATCACTGTTGAAAGAACCTAAAAACAATAGAAAAAACATTCACTAATACTGGTATAAGGTTTGCATACTTTTGAAAAAAATGATACTTACATTCCACAAAAGAGAATAAGTTATGGTAAAAATTCCGCTGCCACGTATTACTACTTCCTTGTTTTTTAGTTCCCGTAGTATCACTTTTCTTTCATTTGGTGGAATTTTGCTTTCATTCATTTCAATCCAAGTTTTCACTGAGTCCAGCTAGAATACACGTATTAGAAACTAGAATGTTAAATTAAAATAGTATTTTTACAACTGCTTACGGTAACCTACCTGATGCACTGTATCCGCAGAAAATAGCAAAAAGCTGGATGCGAGAAAGAAAAACAGCCATATTCTCATGTTGCCCTGCATTGTATCAATGTAAACCGATTGAAATAAAATAGACCCCGCAAGATACATGGCGGTCAATCCTCCAAAAGCCAGATTAACATGTTCACATAAACCCTTCAAAGTTCTGTATGCATTTAGTACGTAGTTCCATTCAAGTCTTTCACCAAAAAACGTTTATCCAAACGAAGAAGTATGTAGCAGCCTTTGAATACAGGTCAACAGCTCTATATTTTCTGGATTCGTATTTTGACAAGTAAACATCCTTCTTCAGGTGCCAGGTGCCATTCAAAAATATATGCCACTTGACACACTGTCAAAATTTCTTCAACCTGACAGAGGTCAACATAATACCCGGAAACTGACCTGAACATAAAAGCAACAAAAGGTTTGGCTATCATGTGTATCTTACCGAAGAAAAATAATCCAATCTTCTCCAAAAATATGTTTATAAGTTTTGTGTCACTATCCAACCGCTATCATTTTTGAAGCCCCACCTGAAGAGCATCCACTGGTGGAAAGTAAGATCCGGAACCATAAGTTGCAATTGGAACCCTGAAACTGTTAGTCAATATGCATGAAATCTAAAGATGAGTTTGTGCTCTCCAGTCTATCATATAGTGCATACCAAAGACGTATGGACAGACAGAGGATTTCTAATATCAGATTTTTGCAATAATGTACTTGTTTATTCGGCAGGTACATTGTTGTTCAATATCAAGGATTTATTTTGGCATATACACAACATCTGCTCAAACATAAAAATGAATTATAACTGGTCTCCAAGTAACGGCATAATCAGTAAGCTGAAAGGCTTGGAAAGATATTTTGCTTACCTTTACTAGTAATTAAATTCAGAAAATAAAATTTGCTTGCTCGCATATATCCCATTGTGTATAATAACAAAATTTGTGCATTAGATAATCAAACCATCTTCTACTTTTGCTAAAAGCTAATCTTAGGTTCCGTAAATGCATAGTAAATAAAGTCATCTGTCTGAACTGTCAATCTGTTAGTCGAAATGCTGCCTCAATATTTTATTGCTTTCACTCATCTCTTGATTGGATACAGATGATAAAGAAAGTCACCGTTGTGGTAAGAATCTGGTTGTGGGTTAACCATATTTTAATTAAAGCATAAACCGGTTTCCAATGTAAACGATATTTTTTGGTCTTACATTCCACAATGCTGAATACGTAATTGTGAATATATTGCAAGCGCGAAATCCTATAGCCTCTGTGTTTTTAAACTCATCTAAAACTTCTTCATAATCTGCTGCAGGAATTAGCTTCCGATTTTCTTTCCGTTTCATCCAACTTTGAAGAACTTTCATCTGTAGAATTGAAACTCAGTTTTTTCATACTTTTCTTCCAACCATTCAATAAACTTTCTTTCTTTCAACTAACCTGTTTAATAGAATCTGCCGCAAGAACATAGGTTATGCCATCCGTGCATAAATACATTAAGAGCCTAATATCTCCAGTGGATACGATGAAATCAAAAGCTACAGAATAAAGCAAAATAGAAACTCCCAAATAGCTCATGGTAACTGAACCGTAAATCTGATTGTAACGTTGATATAAGCCTCTAATATTTTTATAGTAATTATAAACTTCCTCCCACTCTAACCGTTGCTGTGGCATAGGAATTTTAATATTTTCTTTCAGCGCTATAGCAGACAAATTTTGATTTTGGAAAGACTTTTGAAGTTCTTTAAAATCTTCTGTTCTGTTTGTATCTGTAGACAGTTTCTTTGCAAATGAATAGGTTATCAACCATATAGTAAAAACCGATGCAAACTGAAACAATCCAATAAAATTGGAAGACAATCTTGTAAAGGTAGCGGATACGAAGATTATCACTTCAAAAAGAAAGTTGAGATGTATGTTTTCACTATAAACGTAGTTACTGTTGTAAGAAATCCTGAAAAATGTGCCTTTGTACTCTTTTAAAATATGTTGCCAGGGGGAATATAATGATCCATCATACCAGGTCAAAATGGAATAATATACGTGTAATATGTACTTGTTGGCTGATATTACAGTAAAGAGAAGGCATACAGAAATGCAGAAAAATTTGTGTATCTGCGGAAATATATACAATGCTTGTTTAATTTAATATTGACCCAGAAACTGAGTTCAAAAATAATTTTTTACCACTCTCAAAGCGGGAAACTCGTCAAACTTTCGGGCTATGTAATTTATAAGATCCAGTGTCTCCAACTGTTTACTCCACAAAATCCTTTGTACTATAATGTCTTCTACGCACCAGAGTAGATTGTAGGCAAAATAAAAATAATTTCGAGGGTTTCGTGGGTTCATAATGAGATCCGGGAATATTTGCAAAATTGAGCCACCGCGCATTACAATATTGCTCAGTATAGACAAAAGAAGCCATATTACCTGATGAATGCAATTTTTTACCAGAACAAATGTTCCACGTTCGTTTCTGGAAACTCGAAATGGAGAATGTAATAGGTAATATGAAAATATAAGAAATATTACTAGCAAGTTGTGGTATGACATTGCATTGTGGGGTTTACGTCTGCATTACACGAGATTTGAATATAAACTAATGTAAACGAACATTATGTAATGAGAAAACGTAAATATAGGTATTTGTTAATTATGTTAAAACAATAGCTATCAGTGTAAATTTTCAATGGGTTTTACAGCACAATTTCATTATTATATTTCATTTTAATTTTGTACTTAGATGTCCAACAAATGTGCAGCTTAGAAGACTAGATACTGCCAAACACGAGGAGCAGTTTATTGCATCAAAATGAAACTACACACGACCTGGTTCAGAGGAGGATATCAAGCTAGACATACAAGCGAATTTTTTGGGTGGCGTGTTTGTAGATGGAAAATGTGTTGCTGGTGTTTTTATGTCTGGTTATGGTCTTAATTTGTCCTTATACACATTACATGAATTCAGAGGCAAAGGATATGAAAGTTGGCAATGAATTTCATGTACCGGGAGTGTGCTAAAGAAGGATGTGTACCGGGTTTTACAATTGAAAAACGGAATACGAGGTCCATTAAATATAATAAGGGCCTGGGTGCAAAGTTGGTAAGTAAAGTAGAGTGGCTATTTATTAAAAAGTTAGAAATTGATTAAACTACATTAGTAAATTAAAATGTAGGGAAAATGTACATCCAAAAACATACTTTAAAATAAAAATGAATATCTGTTATGAATTTTAAGTGTATTAGCCCATTAGTTTATTATCAATTATTTGTTTGGAAATAGCAGTATATCAAGCCCACTTGATCAAAGAGTTTAACAAACATACAAGCAATACCTACTTTAAAAAGTAACTTTTGAAATTGTCATTATGCAGTTTACTTCAAATATACTCAGGCGTAAATCACAAGTTCAGTGAAAGACTGAATGCACCATCGTTGAATAAATATGCATTTTCACGCGTTTTTTGTCACCCAATTTGTGTTTGTTTTTTATTCTATGCTTTCTCCGTTTTATTTGAAACAGAACAAACTCACAAAGCTGTTTGTTATAAAGAGAAATCGGATCCAACAGTTTGTTTGGCTTTTCCTTTGCGCTCTTGAAAACGTTTTGGTTAGGGGCAATCTTTGTGTTGGTGCACTGAAAAGACTACATGAGGACTCAAGTAACCCTGCGAGTTACTTTAATTCTCTGAACGTCATTGTTGCGGTTAGCGGGGAAATTTTATTACAAAGTGTATTTTGGTTTCGTCAAAGGCAGATACAAGATGTTGTAAATTATATCGAAGCAAATCGTACCCATCTCCCGCAAGGAAGAATTCAACTGGTAATTTATGATACTTTTCTTATTTATGTCAAACTAAAAAATATATTGTAAAATGATTGTGTTGAAACATTTCAGATTCATAGCAAATTATTTTGCCCTATAATTTGTATTCTTTATGCGGTTTTATGTGTGCGTGAATGTTTGTATGCCAATTTGTTTTTGACAATAAGCAAAAACAGCACATATTGGAATGGAATATATTCTGATATTCAAAATAGAACATTTCTGGAACTATTGCAAACAAATACATTTCAAATGCGTAATGTTTATGCAATTCTTCAAATTCTAGCAACAGCTAGTTGGACAAGTCATTCAATTCTCTTTGATTTATGCATGCTTGCTCCTGTTATAACTATTTGGTGCATTGTTTACTCATTTGTGAAGAACCTTAATTTTAAAACTGATGAATCGCTCGAAGAAGCAATAACCGTACAAAAACCTGGCAGCGCAAAATCAAATACATCTTATCTAGCAAACAAACTTCAATCACCCATTTATTTTAGAGTTTACGTGTCACAAAAAGTGCTAAACTGGAATGAAGTTTTGATAACATTCAAGATTATTAAAAAACTGTGTCACCTTGTAAATAAAGCTTACGCAACCATTTTGTGTAATTATTTTGCGGGTAGTATATTATTTAATTCGGTAGCCTTTAACAGCGTTGTGAGGGATTTGAATCCAAGGATAATTAATTTTCTTATAACGGTAACAATCACCTTTATACTGGCAGCGGACATTCCTTACAAGGTACTAACAATTTAAAGGCAGATGCAAATTATTTACACAATCAATTTTCTTTTAATTATTCTTGTTCAAGATGAAAGCAGTAGAGTCTTGGATGAAACAAGAAAGGAATCGCGAAAACATTCCCGGCCATGAATATGAACTCGTTATAAATGAACTCAAAAACAACCATGTATCCCTCAAATTAACTGAAGGATTACCAATAACTTATTCTCGCTTATGGAACGTAAGTTGAGTTCAAAAGCTTTAGTAAATTAAGGGATTTTGAAGTTTTTAATATAATTTTTAAAATTTGCCTTGTATTATTACAGGCATTCACAATGGTTGTCACATATTTTATCATTTGCTTACAATCAAATAAGTAAACTGGATTAAAGTATTGAGATACGTAGGTGCTGAAGTAATTTGACTACACAGCTGAAATTGTTAGCTTATTCAATCAGCCACTACATTTATAAAGAATTTTACCATGTCCTAAGAGATATGAAGTCAGTATGCATTAGGAAGACGCATATCTTTTCAAATTCGTGTGAATTCGTAAGGATTCGATAATTTTGGTCAATTTATGATTACAATGTAATATAATGTTTTTCGAAGAAACCCCAGCAAATGCATTAGGTGAACCGGATAAGCAAGCACTTATATGAAAAACAGAAATGTTGTATAGTGACTTGGGAAACAGGAATTGAAGATGAAGTAGCAGGAACAAAGCTATATGTACTCAAGCAAAGCTGGTCGACAACCTAAATCAAGATCAGCCAGGTAACGCTGATATGCCATTGTAGCAACTGATAAAAAACAGAAGCAAATAATAACATAATCTAAATACCTATGAGTATCATGTGCCATGGGAGAACCCGATCGGCAGACTTATCACTTTTGTTAAAATGCAAGACTGATCACATTGTTCATTTCCAAACATTATTAGTATAATCAATTTGGAAGGTTGTAAGTCAGCTATTTTTTCCTAGAACTCACTCTTTCATAATAAGCATTTTATTGTGAAGTTCTGGATCATCATGAATATCTTAACGGAGCAAAAACTAGATTTCTTTTAGGTGAATTATCCCCTGATGTTGCTACCTGTGTTGAAAGAAAGACTTCCAGTTTCTTGTATGCATGGTAGGTTGACATAAATACGTCCATGATTTCAAACATATTTTAATAACTGTAATATGGTGTATATGTTGTTTCCATTCACACAGATGTTCAACCAGGTGATGCTGTGGAAAGGAAGAGCTCAAGTTCTATTCCATTGGAAAAGCAGTGAACTCCGATACGTGGCTATTTTTTAACAATACACGTGAGGTAAGACTATTAATAATATTTGCATCTTACTAGTATATTTGGTACAGAAATAAATGGCATAAAAACAATGATTTATGAATAAGGATTACAAATTCAACTACCAAATATCAACTCCAACAGAAATTGCCACTGACCAAAAACCAATACCCGAAGAAATCAAAGATTGCATTGCATCTGGAAAATTAGTTAGTTGGGATGAACTTGACAATTCAGGTATAGGTAATGTATAGCAATGGCAATAACTGTTACCTAATTATAGATCTGCGATAAAAATACATGATATGATCGCAAGATTTCCAAAAATATATAATTCTTACCATATTTATTATTTCAAAATGACTATCGATATTATACACACATTCTAAAATAATTAATTAGCTAAATTATATTAGGTATATTAAGTGAATATTCATTTATTTATTTACCTTTACCAGAATAATTGCGCATTGCAAAAATTAGCGTAATGGGGTATTGTGAAAACGCATATTTAAAAAACTAATTATTGTTTCGCATTACAGATGACAAGTGGCATGCATGTTATCAGAAGTAGCTGGAATCAGTAACTATTAGCATAATTGTAATTTCCCTTTCTGTAACATTATTTTCCAATTCACCAATTTTATTCATTTTTGCAAATTACCGGCCAGCCGTGTTCTTCCCAAAAATAATTTGTAGTTACAGCAATAATTAATTGTTATTCAGCTTCAGACTTCAAAACAATTTAGGTTTTGGTGTTGGCCTTCCAAGAAACCCATCACCCATGCATTATTTAATAGTTTGCGGTGTCTCAAGAGCACTGACTTATAAATTTAGCATACCAAAATGACTGCTGCCTGCTGGCAAGCAACGCTGAATGAACAAAGGTCTACTAAAGTCTACTTTCCTTCATTAGATTGCAGTAGTGAAAGCCATACAAGCAAGTTAGTATTAACTTATTTTCCCTCAAAACGTGGTTGTTAAAAGGATTGGCATTTATTAATTTTTAATAACAACAACCACTTTGCGGTTTAACACAAGGTCATCTTTCGGATAATCAGTACAACGTTACGACAGTAAAATACCTTGTTTTCACAGTAATGCTTGTGCAAATTAATCTACTTTGTATGTATTTGTAGCAACAACATTAAAAATAGATGCCCTAAAAATGGAAAATTGCATGTATGAGGTGATTACATGACAAAATGCTTATTGATTTAATAAGTCGAGTCTGGCTCTGAATGACCGACATCAAATTACATACCATTACTTAGCTTATGAAAAACTCTTATAAAATGTTGGCGTCGAAAGAAATCATGTCTCTGGTTTCGCTATCTTGACGATATTTAAATTTTATGGACTAGGGAAATGTGTGATACGCAGTTCATGATACTTTTAATTTCCTGCGACGCTTGCAATTCAGCAAATAGTCATAATAGGTCCCAGAACTTTTACTCCACTTGTTCTTCAACATCTGTGCTGAACTGACGGTTTTTGAAGTCCCTAAAACATTCTTATGTCGGGAATCTTAAATCTAATATATGGCAAGACAGCAATATTCTATTAAATATTTCATCTTCAGACTGGTTTAATCTAAGCGGTTGAGGTATTCTTGTTTTTTCTGAACTTTTACCAAACATTTTTTGACACGCAGTCATGGATACCAAGGATAAAAATACACGAAATCTAGTGCAGTGGTTTGTGCGTAAAATTGTAACAACTTACATGCTTTGCATCATAAAATTTACTTTCACTGGGAAACATCTGCAAAATATTCAAGTCAACGCAACTGAACTGATCCTAAACATAAAAATGAGTACTTTGATTGGATTTTATATTCGATTGTTAAAAGTGATAACATTTTGTCAAAGTCCGTTTGAACGAGATATAAAACAAATTGTTAAGAGCACCAAGTCCACGCCTCGCAGCCAAATGTTTCTTGGATGCTTACTAATAATTCACATAATTATTAGCGCCGCCCAAGCCTGGTTAATTTTTCAATCAACAAATACACTAAACACGGGAGACGGAATAATAGCAACTGCTTTTTGGTTGCTTGGCGTGCTTGTAGGCATACTTATGTTATATTTTGTCAAAACAAATATCGTATCAATAATTCAGGCAGCAAACACAATCTTCAATAAATCAACTACAGAAAGATGCCTGCCCTTAAAAATGGTGCTTTTGATAATACAAAATAGCACAATAGTTTGCTGGTTGGCTTGTGTTTACTTTTATGCAAAAAAAGATTTGGACCCATATTCCGCCTTGTTTTGTCCAAAATTTAAGTGCGTCGGTTTTATGAAAATAGTGTCAATTGTTTTTTATGTTCTTCATGCATGGCGACTATTAATAATATCCACAATAGGCAATATGATGAGCTGCGCATTGATGTATGGAGGTTTCATAGCTATTTGGAATGACTTAAAAGTGCTTTGGAACGACATACTCTGTGAAAGGAAAATGCTGCTTGTGAATCCTCTTCAGCAGTCATTAAATTGGAATCATAGATTAAAGCAAATAAACATTGCAGTTGCCATTTTTAACGATTGTTACCAAAGCTATTTGGCTGTAAGCGCTAAGGCCATCTTGTTTGGTTTGACGATGATACTCTCCGCAGTTTTACTGACTAAAAATGCTCTTGCGACTTCATCGCGGAACAGTATCATTTGTGCAGTCAGTGTTGTCATTTTTGTGTACTTGATTTTAGGCTTTGCCTATCTTTACCCGGGCTTGTGTAACGGCTTAAGTGCTGACATTTTGCTTATGTCTAAGAAAAATTTAGGACGACTAGGTTCTATGGAAGGAAACAGAAGGAAATTAAAATTTGCGCGTGCTACAATAGATTCCTGCAGGGACACTCGCATATATTACGGAGGAAGCAACTATTATCATCCTGAGTCAGCCATAGAATTGTTGCACACTTTACTGGAGCAAACCCTGAATTTGTCTCAAACGATCAAATATAGTTAGACAAATTTTGGAGCTGCCTTTTTAAATGTTTTGTAAAAATAGAAATGGTTGTTGTGGTACATATTTTACCTTCTATGACAAGTCACTAGGCAAAAATACCAGGCCTAAAAATTATAACAGTTTTCAGACACAATCTTAATTCAATATATTATATATACAGTTATATAAATAATTATCTATAAATATAATTACTTAATTTGTCTAATAACCAATACATCATCATTACTCTATTAGTTTTGACTAGTTAAGTTTCCCGCAATACAAAAGTGAATTAAGTATAAGAAAACAAAAATATAAATAGCATTAAAGTTTTGTATCAAAGAAGTATTTCTTCTAACTTGCATTACATATGACCAAGTAAAAGCTTCTGTCGCAATATACCAATTTTGGTATTATACCAATACATTCACTTTATAAATCCTTAAAATCTATAAACACCGGAAAGCAATACAGAAAGAAAAGCACGTCATTTCATGATCGTTCTAACGAAGCAAGTTTTTACACAAGGCATCAGATCATTTCAACATGATTCTTGTCCTACTTTTGCATAAGCGTGAGCATGAAGAAAGGCTGAGTAGGTACCAACAGGTAGAAAAACAAACAGCAAGAAAAAATATCTATTTTTGGCTGTTTTATATTCAATGCCAGAGTAATGTGCGGGCAATGACTTGTCTTGCACGCTGAATAGTCATTGCTATGACTCATCATCTTTGTCAACCTGCCACTCCGCATAACTTTCAGAAAGATTACTCACCAAGCACCAAGGGAGGGTATATAAGAGCATGCAGATGTATCCTAAAAAGTAATCTTGCCAATAAAGCAAAGCAGTCAATTTCTGTCAAGTCTTACTCTAGTCGAAATCTGCATAGTATCTGGACCTCTTGGGTAATTTCTTATTCCTTTCCATACTTTCAATACCCAACATCCTAATTATATTATACAATTCATGGCTGTCATCCTATGACGTTACTCCAGCAAACACAAGCAGACGGAGAAAGCAATGCAAGGACTACCCAATGCCTAACCTTACCGCTGATGGAGGTTTTCTTTTTTCATTCAGCTGTTTGCTTGTACAATACGCAAAATCCGTAAAAGTTTACTACTCCAAAATTATTTAGTATAAATTTACTGTAGCAATTGATTCCTGTATTATGTTTAAAAATTTGGATTTTTAAGTGTTGTATGTAATTGAAAGCAAATAAAAGCTTCCTGTTTTCTCTTGAAATGTAAGTTTGTACAAAATTTCAGAATTCAGTTTTATGTCCTAACCTTGTTTTTTGTTGACAGTTTAGAGGCAAGTTAACATAGAAGAATGGATGAGCTTTGCTGTTATACTCCAGGTTATCTAGAAGAGGAGGCGCGACTACAGACAGTGTTTCCTGAAGAAGTAAGCAGTAACATAAACTTTCACTGAAAACTTTTAAGTAACTGTTTGTTTTTCTTTGCAGATTTGGGTCATAATACTTAGCAAAATAACTGATGCTGATTCTTACCAATGTTGTTGCACGGCCTCTTCATTCTTTCACAAATTGTTGTTTCCTCATCGAACAAAACACTTATTTTTAGACGTTATTAAGCATTTAACCAATTACAACTTTTTGAGTCCTGAAGCCCATCATGAGTTTCTGCAATGTCGTCTTGTTTGTCGTACCTGGAAGCATGGAGTAGACACCGAGTTTCACAACATATTGAACCATTGTGTTCCTAACTCTTGTGATTGGATATCTCCTAGCAATCCACCATGTGCCATCAACAGAAACAAAGCATTTGTACCGTGCAGCTTTTCCAGTGAAAACCAAATTGAAAGATTTTCGAGAGTTTCTTACAATTCTCATTTTCTCACTGGAAGAAATCCCTTTCCGTCAAGAGCAATAAAAATTTCAATTTGTTTGCCGTTAGTAACCGAAATTACATACGCATGCCTTCAAAAACTAATCAAACTTTTGAAAATATACGGACATCACATCTGGCATTGTTTCCTTACAATAGATTATCGAATTTCAGATGTCAAGCCGTTTAGTGTTTATTTTTGTTCCGTGCTGGAGTCGCTGCCACAACTAAGAACATTGAGAATTCATCATGCAAAGAATTTATTCGTGGACACAGGAGTTCTAGAAAACATTTTACGGGCAAACCCTCTGCCAAAATTGGAAAAGTTGGAATTTCTGGAGCAAAGTAAATTAGCAAGATCAATATTTGCTTCTATGATTAAAAACAATCCTCAAATTACCAAGCTAATTATACATGACCTGAACTGGAACTACTGGAACACAAATTTGCAACTATTAACAAAATTGGAAGAACTTCACATTCTTTACTACAGATCCTGGGAGACCTTTAAGGACTTACAAAAGTTGCAAGCTACTTGGCCGCTGAAAAAGCTTACACTATTTTGTCCTCCTGAAATTCCAAATGTGGAAAGTGTATTCACCTTTATGGAAACTCGATGGTCGGAAACACTTACAGATTTGAATATTTCAATATATCGCTATAATGGCAGTACAGAACTACGAGAGTTGGCACTGCCACATATACAAAATCTTAAAATGACAATAACAAATTTCTATACTTCCATGGACTTTATTTTACCAATGGTCAATTCGCTAACAAGTCTGAGTGTAAAAGTTCAATGCGACTTCAGATGTGACAAGAATTTGGAGAGTGAAAGCAAAATCAAATTTTTCGACCATTGCAAGGACTTGCTAGAATCGAACATCTGGAGTTATTTCTATAGATTAAGAGACCTCAAATATGTGAGTTGTACTGGTTCTGTGCAAGAATATAGACGCAACCATTGGGAAAGCAGAATGTTAATGAAAACCAACAGGCGAACCAACAAGTTTAGTGCAAACATTAATCCAGCTTGTAGATTAATGTGAGTAAAAAATTATTTAAACACAAATTTACGGAACTTTTTTAGATTTAAGTAGAATAAAATAGTGAATTAGAATAAGCAACAAAGAATATCATAAAATTTAAATACTGAGCAATTTATTAAAATACGGGTTACTATTGTTAGTTCATAGCTGGTTGATTCTGTAGAGGAGCTATGTAAGATGAAGTGTGTCCGTCCACTTTATTTTCTACGGGCATAATTAAGTTTTTATGTGTGCAGTTAACTATATATTCAATATGCGACCATAGCAGCGAGCATCTTCTAGTGTTTCCCTATGGGCTTTATTTATGTGTATCTTAATCAAAATATAAAAGTTACTAAAACTGTGATGATAGTGACAATTTGCATAAATGATCGTATATTTTAAATATCGTTTTCTTCAATATCGGTGCTGAAAAAGCAAAAAACTTAAAAACTATAAAATTGTATGATTTTTTAATAAAATGTTTATAAATTTATTAGACAGAGACAATTATGTAAGTTTTAAATAATAGACGTCTAAATGACATTTAAATTGCATTTAAATGTTTGTCAGCATTTAAAAATATATCTGCTCAAGTAATAAACAAAATGAACTTGACTAGATATGATTCACACCATCAAGCAGTTACGAGAGAAAAATCTAACCATGCTTTCTTTTTCATTCATTATCTTAGGTACAAAAGTTGAAAATAAAAATATTGTTATAATACGTTGTTTTAGTTAAGGATTGGGTTTTGCATTAAACTTCCTTTCCAAAATCAAGATAATGCAGCTCATACCACTAATCGATATATTGAAAATAAGCAACGCACTAATCCATTTTAGACCAATTCTTTCTTTTGATGCTTGTACTCGAACTTGAAATGGATTGTACAATCCATCCTTTGTATAATTTTTGTATTTATAGTAAGCGTCGTCTGCCCACCGATCCCATGCATTTAATAGCCCACTCTGCTGCAATTGGGAATACGTCTCCAGCATCCACTTTCGATTCACAGTGTAGATTTCCAAAAAATAAAATTTTGTGGGATATCTCAGCAACAAAGCTGAACAATCAACATCGGTGTAACCATGGTCATGTTTTAGTTGTTGCTTGGCGTCCAGCATATTATTTTGAAGACTATTAGTATCGCAGAATAGTCCAAAGCGCTGAAGCATAAAGTTGCCAAATTCGCAGTAAAATGTGTAAGCGTCAACAAAATGTAGGCTCTCGTTCATTCTTTCGAGTAGTCCGATGCGTTGGAAATCAATTCTAAGAAAATTTAAGTACGTTGAATCAGTTATATCCCACAATATTTTGTATCCACTGGATATCATTTCTTCAAGTGATTTATAAATATCTGTGTCGGTGCTTGGCACTGTGACAACACTAAGTAAACTGTTGCTATAAAATATACAAACTATCATGCCTAAAACCTGAATCAAAATAACTTTTTTTGTATTTACAAGCTGACCGGATTTAGAATTTCCAATAAATATAGCAAACAAAATAATAACGTCACTGAGATTGAATTCGTAACAAGCTAAAACTGCAATAAAACTAAGAAAACTCAGCAACGTAGCTAACCAAACTGTAGGGGAAAAAGCACAGACCCAAACTAAAAAGTCGATACTGCGAATGTTTTTAGAATTTTGAAAACTATGACAGTACATTAAGTAACGACTAATTTGTTTGGTATATCGCAAACCTGTTTTTGTCCAGTAAAATTCGCTGATTGAACTTCCGTAGTCAACGTAACTTACGTCGTTGATTAAATACTGTCCTGTGTCAAACATATCAATTTTCTTCCAAACAGTTGCATTCCTTCTTGGAAGATATTTTGCTGTTATATTATGAACTTTAGCAATCAAAATAGTTGACATGACTTGTGATGAACAAAATCTTCGATTAGTAGATTTAAATAGGAAACGCTCACAGCCAAATGGATTGTTTGTATCAATATCTTCAAAAAGATACTCTGGAAGCTTTGAGTCAACTAATGCATCAATGATCTTTCGATTTGCGTTTCTAAAGACTATGCGGTGTATGTTTATTATATTTGTAATTTGATTTAGTATAACAGAAGTACTAAAAAGAGATACGCTTCTCCGACTGCAGTAGTCATTGCATATTACGTTTACATTAAAGGTAAAACCATCTTTAGAAACATTTGAATGAAATATTAACTTTAACGCCGGTACATACAAATTTCTAAAGTGCAACCATACCACAGAGTTTAGTATATCATTTTGGTTGCAAAGAAATAACATAAATAGTGTTCTAGGGTATGTTGTTAGTTGACGAAATGTTTCAAAAATGTTGTTATCTGTTGAATTACAAACAAGTGAAGCTATGATAAAGTGGTAAGGTTGCGTATGTTTGAAATTAAAAGCAACTCCAATATCACTGCTGTAGTTTTTAAATACCATTTGTCTGATGAAAAAATGGTAATTTTGAGGTGTGTAGGAAAAAGAGTGAAAAAATATTTCGTACTTTTCTTCACTTTGCTTTATAATTTCAAAAAATGGAAAAATCACATATCGGTATATGCCTTCATTACAAGTTTCATTTTCAGCAGAGATTTTTACGGCTAGGTTAGACAGGAAAACGAGTATGTACCACATTGCTGTTTGATGAATGGCCAACACTGAAAAACAAGTTACATAATATATACATATTTATGAATATCCAAAAAAAACTATGGCCAGTATCGATTTTAAATGGTTGCGGGTTTGGAGATTTTGTTGTTGAGTTTACTTAAAGTGTGTATTTCAATTTAATAATCATAAACATTTTGAATTGACTATTTATAGTAAATTTTCAAGTGAATTGTTGTTGTAAGTGCAAAAATAATTGTGGTTAGCCTGCGGGATTTTCAGTTGAAGTGTGGTGTGTGAACACAAAAACCAATTTAGTGAATAACATTGTAAACAGTATTCAACTTTCAATGATTGAAAGAAAATTCAGCAATCTATAAAGTGTACAATGTTATCTTTCAAACATGTAATAGTTTACTATACGATTATGATTGTTATGCAATTGTAAATAAATAATTTGGACGTTGAATTGTATTTTATTTTGCTCAAAATTAAATTTCCGCTGCTGTTTTTAGTTAGGATTATAAAACTTTGAAAGTTTAAAGTGCAACAAAAGTTTTAAACTGGATTTTGGATTAATAAAAGTTTAATAAAATACAGGACCAGATATTGCTAGCATCAGTCATGAGTTAACATACAATTTTATAAATATACATTAAAATTCGTTTTAGATATCAGAACAATAAAAATAATTGAAAGAAAATGTAAATTATCTACTATTTAGTACACATTAATTAATTCAGCTTAAAAACAAAAACATAATTTTAATTAATTCCATTTCGCCTTTCCGGTTGCTTTGTCCTATTACTTGGGTTCAAAATAAGGCAGAGAATTCGTTTTAAACCTTATAATTCTAAAGTTTACCTCCTTTGGATTTATAATATTCGCAGCAACTCGTTGAAATCTTGGCGCAGTAAACAGCAGGTATCCCTTTCCATCAAAAGAAAACGCATCTGGCCATTGCATATCTTTCAAACTCTGCACTTCCTTGACTGGCTTAGGTAGCGTCATGGGGTCGCCGTTTGTATCAATGCTGTAAACTGCTGACTCTGGTAAACTGCCAAAATACCAACGACCCCGGTGATCCATTATGGTTCCATCCGCTTGTCCCATAGGTTTCGCTCCCAAATCCCGAATGACACCATCCTCCAAAACTGGATTTTGCTTCAGCTTGGGACTATCTTTTAAAACGCTCGTTCGCAATGAATAAACATGGTCCCCCGCAAGCTTAGAAAAGAACACTGTGGAAAATCCAGTGAATCTGGGTGTTAGGCCCAAGCCTGTAATGCCAAAGGGAACTGTGCTTGGAGTCCCGTCAATTGTTACATTTGCTTTGCTCATATCCGGTTGCATTGAGGAGTGCGTAGCAAACCAAGAGTCATTGTTTTTATAATCGTATACGACAATGGCACAGGTTGGATTCAAGTTGGAAATGTAACTGTGGCAGTCCACACGTGAGGTACAAGCCACTTGAAAATCCTTGACGAGGTTAGAGTTAAAGGGTACCACATTGTTTGGGAACTCGTATACTCTGTCAATCTTCTTAGCAACCAAGTCATAGATAACCAGTTTGGCAGGACAAAGATTTTTTGGTGTGTTTGTGAGAACCTCAGTACGACCAACGTCTAATATCCAGAGACGGTTGTAAGAATCAAGTTCCATAGTCTGAACTAATTGGAATGCCAAACAGTTGCCTTCTTCTTGCATTTCCCAATTGGGAAATGGAGTCAGCTTGGGACCCATGTTGCGTCTGAAATATTGGTCGACTTTAGGTTTTTGATAGGGAATCACGTTTAGGGTCGAGGGCACGCCGGGGTAATATCGGGGTGTGGCAACAAACATGATGTCTCCGTATACTCTGATTCCAGTGGGAACACAAGTGATTGGGGTGAATCTGCCACTTTGAAGTGATTCATTACGAACTGCGTCGTTGGGGAAATTGTAATCAATCTGCTCCCACTCGTTGTAAATTTCATAATCCTTAACTCGTTGGCCAGAGACAAAAGACACCAAAAAGCTGGTGATAAGTATGATCTGATATTTTTGTTTCATGTTGGAATGTAACTTTTAAAAAGTTAATTTATACTGTATCAATCTCATGTGCCTTAGATAGCAAGTGCAGCACTAAACTGTTCAAGTGATGATTGGGAAATGAGCTTAGAGGAAAAACTGTTTTGCATACATGTATATCCAAAAGGTAAGTTAAACTGCTGAATTTACATTCACGTGTAGTATTTATTATCCTAGTGAAACAACAACAATGGTGAGCTTATAAATGTGTTTGGATGCATGGTTCATTTATGATTTACCACGTTAAATTGAACATGGTGCAAAAAAGTGTTTCCAGTGTGGGGAGAGAGGCCATGAAAAGAAGCTTTGCCCAAAAAATAAAATGATTTTCCCTGAGGTCTCTCAAGCTCATGAAATTCCAAATGTGAATAATTCTACTGGTGATATTCCTCCAACCGATAAACTTAATGGAACTGGTAATATTGAAGTACAAAAGCAAGCTACTGAAACTCCTGATTCTGGGTGGACAACGGCGGAAAACAAGAAACGTAAGCAAGGCATGAGATCAAGCTTCGGTGACAAGGAAACTTCCCCACCCACTAACAATAGTCCACCTAGTATCCTTAAAACGCCAAAAACACACTCGTGTATAGATGAAGAGGTCATAAAAGAATCATTTGAAAATGAATGGAAGGATGCCACTGTTGGAAACTGTCATGTCAGCAACGAGGAACTTCTTGATTTTCTACTTGAAGGAAGCAGTTCAATCTCAAAAATCACATCAGTTACAAATAAATTTAGTGAGAATCCCATTCTTCTAAGAAAGCAACTTAATGCCCTTGTTGGACTTGTAAGCAGTGTTGAATTAAAGCACTACATCAATGAAGTTTGTGATGCTATCCCTGTGACATCCATTAGTCGGTTTGGATTACTGGACGAAGAACCTGCTTAACTACTGGAACATCATTGGACTACGCATAAGGAAACGAAGAAGAGGAAAACGTGCTGGTCAAAAACGTAAAAATAAGTCTAATGTGTTTAATAAGAAAACCATCATCATCCCAAATGCTTATAAATTTCCTAGAATATTTTACACAAATGCGTGTTCGTTGAACAATGATAAACTTGATAGGTTGCTTGCTATTAGTACTAACTATGATTTACTTGGCATCACTGAGTCTTGGGGTGATTGTAACAAAAATATAAGCATACAGGGTTTTAAGCTTTTCGAAACTAAACGGGAAAACAGATTAGGAGGTGGTACTGCTATTTTTGTCCGTAATAACTTTCAATGCACAAGGTTTAATAATTTTAGGTATAGCAAAAACGATGAATTTGAAATAACTTGGGTTATTATAAGGCCTACTTACCTACCTCGTAACGTTTCTGTTATTGCCATTGCACTTGTCTACCTACCACCTGGTTGTACTAAACCTATTCAATTTAATCTTCATAAAAGCCTTTGTAACGCATTTGAAAATATCTGTAAAAAGTACGCTAGGCCTGGCTTCGTTGTGTTAGGTGACTTTAATAAATGGAAGTATAGTAGTTGTTTTGCATCCACAACTGGTCTTACTCAACTAGTAGATTTCCCTACCTTCTTTGACACTTCAGCAGGTAAAGCCTCTAAATTAGATTTAATTTTTACCAACTTAAGTACATGGTTTACAAAACCGTTGACTTGTGGGCCTCTTAAAGACAGTACAAAATATCATGTAGGAATAGAATTATACCCTTGTAAGCTCTGTACTAAAACTATTGAGGATTATCAAATTGTTAAATATAGAGATTATTGTAAAGACAATTTATCTGTATTTGCTTCACTTATTGATAACGCTAATTGGATGCCTTTATATGATTCAAATTCAATTGATTTTAAAGTTGCTTACATGGATACAATTCTTTATAGTGCTTTCGATGCATGTTTTCCTTTGAAAGAAAGACGATTACGCTCGAACGATAATTTATGGGTTACCCCTGGTTTAGCTGCTCTATTCAAAAAACGGAACAAAGTGAAAAGAGGTAGCACAGAATACTTGTACTTGAATAACGAAATAAACTCAAAAATCAAGTTAGCAAAAGAAGAGTACGCCCAAAAATTACAAACCCAGCTTATAAATAAGCCTGACAGTCTGCACTACGTTGTAAATAATTTATGTGAGTTAAAGAAAAAGGAATCTCCAGTTGAACAGTTATCTCTTATTGAAAACTGTTCAATTGAGTCAATACTTAACAAAATAAATGCTCATTTTACTGAGGTAAATAATAGATACCCTTCCATAAAATGTATTGAAAGTCCCAGTACAACAAGTAATTGCCTAGTAGTCAATGAGTTTCAAGTTCTAAAGTGTTTTGACAAATTAAACCCAAGAAAGTCGAATGTTCCTGGTGCTCTTCCAACTCGACTACTGAAACTGGCTGGTGTTCATATAGTACCAGTATTCACTCATATTATTAACTACAGTTTTAAAATGAATGTGGTACCGACAGACTGGAAAAAGGGTTTTGTTACTCCTGTTCCCAAAGATCCTAGTCATATATCTATAGACAACTTAAGACCGATTACACAAACTAACATTTACTGTAAAATATTAGAAGAATTCATGTTCAATAGGATATACAATCAGGTTATTGATAAACTTAATCAATCTCAATTTGGTGCCATAAAAAAGTCGTCAACAACCCACTATATGGTATCACTATTTGAGTTTATACTGAAATCCCTTGATAAACCCAACACTTATATTATACTTGTCCTTCTCGACCTGGCCAAAGCATTTGACTTAGTTGATCATAATGTGGTTATATACTGTCTTAGGTTAATTGGAGTGGATGAAAATGATGTTATTTGGGTATCAGATTTTCTTCGTGGAAGGCAACAGTGTACTAGGTTTCAAGATTACCTGTCTAAATTCCTTAATCTTAGCAACGGAACCCCACAAGGAACAAAAATTGCTGTACTAATTTTTATCATCCTTGTTAACTCAGTTCTTATTGATTTCTATAGCAAGCATGCTGGAAATAACAATTTACTTAATGCATTTGTTGATGACATGGTCGTAGCCGAATGTGTGAAATATAACAGTCAACCACTAATGAACAGGTATATTAATGATATTAATAGCAAGCTAAAAGCAAACAACATGTGCCTTAATCCTAAAAAGAGCTGTGTAATTGTCATTGATAAATCAAAAGGTAAAAAGTACTCAAATGTAAAAATCACTATTGACGGTCAAGAAATACCTCATGCTAATATAAGCAAGCTTTTGGGTGTAAAGATAAATGCAAACTGTGACTGGGGAACTCATATTGACTTTGTGTACATGAAGGCCTGCAAGAAACTATTCATTCTTAGAAAACTTAAATGTTTTGGATTAAGCTCAGCACAACTTAAAACTTTGTACATTCTACATATACGTAGTATACTCGAATACTGTTGTATTGTGTGGTATAATAGCCTTACCAAAGAACAATGTAAAAAACTTGTTAGTGTGGAAAAACGAGCTCTTTCCATAATAACTAGAAAATATGTATGTAGCTCAAATTATGTATCTATTTGTGAAAGTCTGTGCCTAACTAATATCGAAAAACGATGGGATGAATTATTGGTTAGATTTGGACTGAAAATTGTAAAAAGTGACAGATTTAAGAAGTGGCTTGAACCATATAAAATTAAGCGTAAAGAGAACTTTAGTAGTAGGTATAATAAAAATAAACACAATTTTAGGATCGTCAAATGTACCTATGAACGTTACCGAAGATCTACAATCCCATCCCTTATAAGATTGCTGCGTGAACATTGTTAAATGTATTCCTTAAATCTCTTCGTAACTTACTTTCTTTTTCTCTAGTTTGTTAAATTATCTCAGCACAGCGCCTTGGTTGGCTGCTTGCAACCCTTCTATTTTTACTTAATTTTCTTGTAATGTCAAATCTATTAACCCATTGTATCATTTTCATTCATGTTAACTTTGTAAATTGTGACATGTTTGTGTAAGATGCAATTTTTTTTTATTGGTCTTTAATAAATAATAATAATAATTAGCCTTCACCCGCCACAACACAGGTACTTGTCCTGTTGTACGACAAGGATTATGGCTTTTACAAGGAAAAGTTTCTGCAATTGTGGCTTTTTTAAACCATTAAAGTTGAATGGTATGCAAACAATATTAACAACTGATGTAGAATCGGTTGGTGAAGAGAAGCAGGAAGGTACAAGACTAGGATTATCCCTATGTCTCTTAAGTCGGTTCATAAAGACCATCCTTAAGGCATACGTTATCAGTACCTAACGGAGCAGCCTGTTTCAAATTTTGAATGAATTTTAAGGGAAATGGTCAAAGTCCATTTAGGTAAAAGGCTAAAATCAATCCAAGGTACATTCGATTCCTAATTCTACATAATCAGTTTGAAAATGATGTGCGTTTCAATTATTCGTATAAATAGGGATACTGATCCCGGAACATACCTCCTGTTTTTATATCCATTCAATTCCAAACAAACATACTCTTATATATGTTTTACCCTATTACATGCTTAGTTTTAGTTTTGTAATTTTGAAAGTTTGGGGCTAAATAAAAACATAGATTATGCATCTCAAAAAAAAGTAAATAAATGCAAGCTTTAACATTTACGCGCAAATATGTTAATACAAAAATCTGTTTATTTCAGTCTTAATTAAAAAATATCGTAATTCTAGCAACATTGCTTTGTGTAACAAATCATTATGTTAATTTTCTACCAGACAAGAAGTTTTTGTTAATCCATTGGAAACAATGATGCATGAAATCACACACAAAGTGTTATATAGAAAACAAAATTAGGTTAATTTAATTATCAATGAATTCAATCTGCAGCATATTGTCCTGAAAACAGCATAACATTACTCTTAACAGAATAAATGTTTCTGGCACTTCAAAAGTTTATTATGAGGATTTGCAAACTCGGGGATTGGTATAAGATTCATCTACATCTGGTGTCATACAAATGAATCCACAGCCTCCTGAATCACAGCATTTTAATCCTGAATCCAAATCGCAATCAGAATTAAATTCACATGGCTGAGCGCATCTAAGGGCATCGGCCGCACCAACAGGCTTTTTCATCTCAGTCTCAGTGGGACCTTTTAAATACAAAAATGAAAGCTTAATTAACGATAATCTAGGTAGCAATTATATTTCGCACACGTATTATTAAGCACAAATTATTCGTTAGGATATGCAAACAAAAAACCAATCTTACATTCGGAAGCTTCGGGATCCACGCAACGATTTGCACACCTAGGTTGTTTGCAGCATTTTTTAGTCCCAGGGCACTCACAGACTGTGAGTCACAGTCATTCGTGCATTCGTCTTCGCATTTGTCTGTACAATCAGTTGGTGGTAAACAAGGGCAAAATCCAGACTTCGTTCCTGGTTGAATATCTGCGCCACATGTTTTTGGAGCTTCAAGAACGTTGCGGGGATTTATGCAGACGCTCTTGTCACAAGACGGTTGATAGCAACATACTTGCTGTTTTGGGCATTCGCAATCGCTAGTACACTCGGTTTTTATCTCCCCACAAGGGTAGTTGTCATCGATTGGGCAGCTGTCAACTGTAAAATTTGAAATAATACAAATACATTTTATTTATTAAAGTAAAATTTAAGAATATTGGAATTTAATAGATGGAATTCAAATTAAATGCTTGACTTACTAATAAATCCCGGAACGTATCCTTCTTGTGCGAGAATTGCATTTTGGTGCAAAACAGCAATGAACAATACAAAGAACAGATTCACGGCATTCATTTTGATAAGAATTTTTTAAATCTTATCTTAATTTATCGGTTAATGTTTCTTCTGCAACGAAACTTATTGAAAGCTAAAAATTATTGAGTACCTAATTTGGCTTTTATTGATATTTTAAACTGGACTGCAATACTTTGAAACTTTTAAATGATTTCAGAAATTCGGGGATGCGTGCAGAACTTTGATCAATCAATTGACTGGACATGCCTTCAGAATGAAACTGAAGCAAAACATTTTAATCGTTTACCTTTATAAGAAAACCAAATACAACGTTTCTTTTTATTAACTTTTATGCTGAGAGTGCGTTTAGCCACAGAAAAGTTGTACTTGATTATGTATGTTGAATTCATTGGGTACAATTTTGGGCTTAAACCATCTTCACTAAGCTCCTCTATTTTCAGAACATAACTTTTCCAAAGAGCAGATATAAGCCTCTTTTTGTCTTGAACATCATACTCAGTAACGTAAGCAAGCCTTAAACAATAGGTGCATTTTACGTCCAAAATTATGATGAGGAAAACTACTCCCATATTATTTTCCTTGAAATGTTTAAATAAAAAAAGTTTTGTGGGCAAAAATAAATTTCAAACTTTTACCTTTGAACATCCAACAGTGATTTCACTGTCGGTAGAAACAGTGGTTTATTCAATTGTGCTAACCCAGGAAAATGTTTTGAGTAGAATATGATAATACGTTTAACAAGAAAGTATCGAAGAGCCATATACATTACGTTGGTACAAAGTATCATGCATTTCTATTGAACTTTGGTTTATCTATTCCACTCATACAGCACAATACCATTTTGTTGTCATTATTCATAGTACCTAGAAAAAATTTACAAATGGTAATGTAAAATGACAATTGTTATAAAAATTACACTTTAGCACTGTGTGATTTAAAAAAGAGTTTCTTATCATCTTCATTCTGTTCATAATTTGACAGAATTAGAACTGATTTCAATAATTATTGATAAGTAAACCAAGGAAATGAACTATAGCAAACAAATCAGCAATTATATTTTGTAGATGAGAACAACGCTCATTTGGTGAAATTTATCCAGTCAAATATCGGTAAAAAATATAATAAATTGAAATGAATAAGCCATAGTACTATGTCAAATTGCATTATCACATTTGGTCCTAAAGCATTTGGTCGAAAAATATTACAAAAATTATTGTTGGTAATATAGTTTTTCTCGCTGTTAATCCGTTAATCTTCAGTCCTTTATCAAAACAAATTATAATTTTGGAAAGCTCTAACGTAATTATTCTGTTGAAGTTTGATGGGTTGGTTATTTGACAACTCTTATTTTAACGATGCTGATAAATGATGTTTTACCTTTAAGTTCCATTCAATTTCTTTAAACACTGAAATGCCTACATATAAACATAAAGTGTGTACATTATTTAATAATCGTGCAATTAGCAACGTTTATGAAAATTATGTTATGTGTTGTCATGGAAATTTGTCGCTTTGGAGTGGTTTGTTGTTATCACCACTTTTTCAAATAATAACTTTGTAGTGTATTTATTAGATTGTCGTAAATTGTCAACGCTATCCAAGCAGGAACTTACAAACTACAAGTTGGGGGCAGAAAATTTGTGAGATGCAAACGGGGTTTCGAAGAGATAAACGAAGTTTAGTTTGAACAGCAAAAATTAACAAACATAAAAGCAAATTAATTGTTTTCAAATTCAAATTCTTGATTAATTCCAATTTTTGCTAAATAGGTAAAACTTAAATTAGAATTAGGTATAGATTTGTTTACAAAATTGTGAACCTAAAGAGGCGAAAAGAATTCATATTCTCATACCACCACATCTTGTAAAATATGCACACTTAGTATGTGTTCAGTTTTTACTAATAAGTTACATCGGCATTTTGGCATTCCATACGGACTAACGTATATTTTTACATATTACAAATGGTCTTCGTGGTTTGGTTGCTCACCTTATAAAATATGTATTTCAAAGAAAGGAAAACCTGAGCTTTGGGAATCTAATGTTTTATTGGTAAAATAGAAAAGTGTTTATACAAAATATATTACCTACATATGACAGTACAAAAAAAAATATTTTATTTAGGTAATTTACATCATTCAGACACTCCTAGCATTTTATAGGAACATTGGATGGTTTTGGTCTTATCTCCAGAAAGGTCGCTCAAATGATTTGGACGACGAAGCAATTTACAAACTTTTGAATATCATTGGTGCAGTAATTAACAATATTTACTTGGTGACTCAAGTATATATTCAATTAAGACGGAAAAAGGCAATACTAAGCTTTTTTGAACAAGTTCAACAACTCCAGTTGAGTTTAAACGAAACGTCCGGCGGAAAACACCAGGTAGGTTTACTGGTAAGAAGATACCCAATGTTCATGTAATAATGATAAAATTAACTTTTATAGAAAGTAACAACGTCGTGGATATGGAATATTGTTCTTGGTGCCATGACGATATTAGGAATACTTTATCCAATGATTGTTTTTAAATTCAGAATATCCTCAGATCAGTATGAGTACGCTAAGAAATCTGACCTATTGGGGAAGCTGTTGCCAGATTCACTTACAAAAACATACCTTGTTATCACTCTATATATTTTAACACGTGCAGCCGCAGTTCTAAGAGATTTCTATGGCAATGCACTAATACTGAGCATATTGTTTGAATTACATGAGTTTGGTAAAGCATTTGAATTAGAATCACAGAAACTGTTAATTCAGCCATTTTCTCAAGGTTTTCTAGGTCAGTACAGAAAACTTAAACAAAGGTTTAAGATGTTGACACGGTTATTAGAAAAGTTTGATAAAGTGCTTGGAATGATTGTTTACTTTAAAATTTTAAATCTAATCGTGTATGAATCAGCATACATGTATAACATTTTCCGAGTCCAGGTGTTTTTAGGAATGCATCGGTTGATTTTATTCCTGTCATCTGTGTCAATAATTTATTTTGGATTACGCTTCTCAAGAACGGTAATTTTTAAATCCAAACATATCCTGTACTGATCTTTAAATATTAAAGTTGAATGCATTTGCGCAGATGTCTACTTTTTCTAACCCTTCGCGCTTGCTAATTTCAAACGCACAACTACAGCCAAATGAAGCATGTCTCGTTTTGTATTGGGAGCAAACATGCGCATTGGGAATTAGAGCAACGGCAATTAAAATTACACCTGATTCCACCAACTTGGTAGTTTTTTCAGTTACAGCATTTCCTTTTGGGTTTTGATATTGACACGATTACTTTCCTACTTTTATATAGATTATTAGCCTTTCTATGGTAGTCTTTCTTGGAGTGATCACGGACAAGACTGGATTTTAATACATCAAACTCGTAAAAGTACCTTATTCGGAGAAAATATTGCGGGTTACATGCAGCAATTGCATTTTCCTACTTGTCATATTGAGTAACAATAACTCATATAGATCCTTATAAAGGACAATATAGGCCCTTTTCTCGAAGGGTCTATATAGTCCTTTAGGGGTCTATGTAAATCCCGTGATCGCCTGGCCCAAGCAGTAGTTCATTTGCTAATTGTATGACTGTATGACTGCCGGATTTGGAAGGTGAAGGGTTTGCTTGACATGAATGAGCTCAGGAACAACTTAAATTAGTGTTTTGTATCGACAGATAAAGACCGACTAAATTGCAGAAATCTTTATTGCTACTTTGTGGAATATAATATCTCAGACATATCTTAAAAAAGGTTGTGAAAAACATTGCCCTGGCATATTCGTGAGAATTATTTGAACGAAGACGAAACTGTGGAAAGCTATGTTGGTAACTGGATGGTTACTTATGATAACGTTTATAACAACGTTGTTTTGTGTGTATAAAAAACCTGCCCATTTTATCCATACTAATTTTTCATCAGATAAGCATTTCTTTTAATAAATTCGTTAATCTAAAACAATAATAAATGAAGTGACACTAAACATGTTAACTGTAAACACATACAAAAAATGAAGTAAATTTAGTAGCTGATGAATTAAATAGGTTCTAAAAGGAACATGGCAAATAAAGGTTTTATAAAATTTTACTACGACGGCTTGCAAACCGGACGATCTGTGTACGATACATCATCTACATCTGGCGTCATACAAATGAATCCACAGGCTCCTGAGTCACAGCATTTCAACCCTCCATCACATTCAGAAGTAAAATCGCATGGCTGAGCACATCTAAGGACATCGTCCGCCACAGCACCATTTTTTGCTTCAGTGAGACCTGTTAAAGACAAAAGTGAAAGCTTTATAAAAGATAATCCAGGTAACAACTATATTTTATGGACATAATATTAAGCACTATTATGCAAATAATTTTTAAGATATGCAAGTATACTTTGAAATACGCAAATACAAATCCTTTAATACCTTCAGAAGTTCTGCGGACGTACCCTTCTTGTGCTATAATTGCATTTATGTACAAAACAGCAATGAGGAATGCCGATAATAGCTTGATGGCATTCATTTTTACGAAAAGTTATACTACTTAATCTTGAAACTTCTGCAACTAAACTAAGAATTAATGCGAAGTTGTTAACTGCTCGTCTTATACTGGTATTGCAAAATGAACTGCTCTACTTAAAAACTTCTAAAGATTTGGCAATGCATGCAGTATTAATTGACTGAACACGTCTTCAGAACGAAACTGAAACATTTTAATCGTTTGCCTTCACAACAAATGTCGAATATAATCTTTTTTTTATCAACGCTCATTGTGCAAGTGCGTTTTGCTACACAAGAGTTGTATGTGATTATGTTGATTTCATTAGGTACATACTTGGTTTTAAGAGTCCTAAATTAAGACCACCTTCACTAAGCTTCTCCATATTTAAAACATATTAACGTTTACACAGAACAGATATAAGCCTTTTATTGCTTTGAGCATAATGCTCCGTAGCGCAAGCTAGCGTTAAAAAAGTAATAGGTACATTTTTAACGTTTAGCGTCAAAATTAGGAACAGGAAAACTACTAGCATGTTATTTTCCTAGAAAGCTTTAAATTAAAAAAAGCCTTATGGACAAAAATAAATTTCTGCATATTACCTTTGAACATCCAATATTGTTTTCATCGTCGACTCGACAATGTCGAAGTCATTTAGTCAATTACCGTAAATTCCCAATTTATAGCCCTCTCTCAAATTATAGCCCCTCTCTAATTATAGCCCTCCCTGGCAGTGGAAAAATTGAAAATTTAGCCTCTCCCAAATTATAGCCCCCCTCAAAAACTTATTCGCTATTTTGTTCTTTCAAAACGGTTATACAACAATCAATCTTGACACAAAGAGGTTCAAGAAGAAAAATTAAGTATCAAAAGATGTCAGTACTAGTTAATACTGATAAATTATTAACTACTTCCGTAATAAATAGAAAACATATTATGGGTAGCCAGCATTAAGTAAGTAATATTAAGACATAATTTGTATTTTTACTCAGATTTAACGTAGCGTGCTTGCAATTTTTGGATTTTTATCTGTTTTTGTGAAAATAATTGTTGGGGTTCAATGCGTTTTTGAAAGCGTTTTAGCCTCTCTCTATTTATGGCCTCTCTCTAATTATAGCCCTCCCTGAGAGGGGTAAATTTGAAAATTTAGCCGGGGCTATAAATTGGGAATTTACGGTATGCTAACTCTAGAATAAAGTATTTGTGCTGAGTGTGTTAATACGTTAACATGAAAGTACCACAATAGCCAAATTACGTTTTTACCAAAGTACGTACTTTATCAAACGTTGGGTTATCTATACCAATACTTTATACTTATAAAATAATAATAGCAAAATAATATTTGCTATTCATATATAGAACCTTTTAACAATTTACATACGCTAATGCAAAAATGATAATTGTGATAAAAATTAGCCTTTTGATAGTAGCAGCTTTACAACGATGTGATTTATTTTTATATATTTTATTCTAATCATTACATCTAATTTCCATGAGCTTAATAACTTTACGAAAGCCGTTAAATTGTATATACTATATAGTCAGTAAAATAATCTGAAATTTGAATGCTATGAATTTACATAATGTTATCATAATATGTAATAGCTCTCCTGCAGAAGCAAACGTTTTTAGGTCAGCTCAGCTGTTGAGAAACTACTGAACAACAACCCAATCGCATTCCCACATGTGCATGTAGGAATGAGAACATACTAAGTAAACATAAATGGGTATATTTTGCATCATGGTAATAGAATTGGGAATACATTAAACACAATCAATATCGACTTCGCACGTCACAAACTTGTATCTTGTAGTGAAAAAGAAAAAACAATCGTAAAAATTTATTGAATGGCATTTATTTCTCAAGATAAAAAATAATTGTTTTATTGCAATCCCAAATATTAACAATGAAAGATTTATCCTAGATATTTTCCAAGCAAGCTAAGTGACTTAATAACGGGGATGCTTAGTGCGATCTGTACACCTGGTACATTGGGTTTATATTAGTCACGGCAGTTCTACCTTCCAGAGAAGGAAAGCAAAGTGAATCTAATATACTACTACATGGGACTAGGACAGATCTTTTAGTCGTTTAAGAGTGACTTAAATCACAGTGAGATTTCAATTGTCTCTAAGATACTCTTGAATTGAACTAAAACGGCGGTTAACCACCGTTAAAAACAAGCATGGATCTAAATGGACCACTTTCAATCTTTCCAGCCGAGGTATTAACATTCTTCTAGTTTCCATCAGCTCTTGAAACTGAAATTGTTTAAAATATAGTTGTGTATTGACAAGGTCAATTTTGTGGCATACTATGGCATTCAGGAGTAACATATCTAAAGTTGTAGTCTCCCAATTTATTTATATGACGTATCTGCACAGATATCATTATTTAACAAGAATTAAAAACTATATGCCACATAACAGGAAGCATATACTGTAGCTATTAAATGTTAATAAATATAGACTTCAAGTTTTGTAAATGCAGTGTTTTGAATCAATGGTTAAAAGAACATCGGCGGGAAACACTTTCACCGGTTTATAAAGTAAAAATTTAACTACGATACTACTGATTTGCAATGATGCAGCACAAGTCAAACATTGGTTGTTATATTCACTTATTTCAGTATATTCCGAATTAAAAGTATTTTTGTGAATATAAATTGAGGAAGTTGACTGTATTTAAAATACGCCCAATTTGCAACAGCAACATGGGTGTAAAATTAGATATAGAACGTTTGCATATTATATTTCTTAATGAGGGAATACATGTGTTAACTTTCAATGACAACTTAGCGTTAAAATGGTTTGTATAGCTGTGTTTTACTAATTGCTTTTGCGTTGTGTTGTAGGTATGGGAGCTAATTATTTATCAAATGGAGAACAGCGTAGATAGGTTTCATACACTTGTATCTTTACCGGGCCTGGATACTACTCTTCATAAACAAAAACCCAAGTGGTATTTTGGCAACGTAAGTGTACTGTGCATCCAAATTCATACGATTAATTTATTGTTAAATTTAATGCTATTGATTTTTTCTTCTATTGTTTTAGATTCTTCCTATGATTGGCCAGTACGTAACTACGACCAGCTTACGTTCCACGCGTCAAGTATGCAAAATGTGGCATCGTGATCTGCACAATTTGATTAATAACCATCCATATCATGTGCCTTACAATGCCGACACGCAAAATGGACTACCTTTAAACACGGTGGAAGTGAACCAAAATTGTTCTTTGTTCAAAATGGCAACTTCAAGTCCCGTTCTCAAATTCAGCACAGTCGGTTCAATTGACCAGTTTATGGAAATATTAACGAACAGCCGATTCTCCCGGCAACGGATTTATGGACGGACTTTGTTCTTGGACCCTAACAGCGCCACTTCTCAGGAAGAATTTAGCCAGAGAAGCATCGAGCTATTAAAAAACGTTGGCAGTGAGATAAATCACTTGACGTTGGGTAGTCATCGAGATTTTGAAACTGCTTTGGAATTCTACAGGCGACTTCGTCTTATCTTGGAGTTTACTCCAAATTTAAAATCGCTCAGCATTCAATTTGAAAATCAAGTTGATACTGGTAATATGTCGCTGCTTATGGCAAGACGTCCATTGCCCTTTTTAAAGTTTTTGCAAAGTGTACGAATTGATTATGGTTGCGAACAACTCGTCCAAAACATTTTGAATTGTATTTTTTCCCTTGTTGAGAAAGAAGGGTCATGTGTTCAAAAGTTAATTATTCCACAGCTGCTTCGTGATCCTGAATATAAGAACTATGGATTAACTTTTTCAAATATAACTGAGCTTGAATTTCGTCATTTGATCGGTTCAGAGTCAATTCAGGCGTTGTTTCAACAGTTAAAAGGAAGCAAAATTCAAAAACTTGTATTATCCAAAATTAGAATTCCACCCTATACAAAAATAATTGATATGAGTGAACTGCGTGTGCTACAAACACGTGATATGTATATCCACGAAAATTGTTGCTTGCGTCTACCTAAACTTCATATATTACGTATTGCAGATATACAATGTGGAAGCTATAACTTTTTACTTCAATTGCCATCCCTGGCTCAGCTTGAGATCGAGAAAAATGTAGCATGTAAAAAGGATAGACTAAAAGAATGTCGGGGATTTGGCGTGAGTGAAATTACAAAGGAAATTGTAAAATGGGTTTATTCCGGTCCAGTTAAAAACTCTCCAGTTTGGAATTGGCTGCCAACTCTCAAAAAGATAAGAATTGGTACTCTTAATGAATACACAAAACCATTGCAGAGTTGGACTACGTATTATCGGCAACAATAATTGTATACAAAGCTTTCAATAATCTGCATTAGCTCTAAAGTAACAGCTCTTAGCAGCTCATAAAGTAAAGATTTTATATGCATTTGTTGTTCATTGCTATTTTATGATTGCACAGTAAAATAATTGGTAATACAAGTTATTGTATACTTGAGTAAATAAACGAGTAATACAAATACGTATTAAATCAAATCAGCATTGGTACTATTTTTTTTACTACAATTCATTTAAATTACGCAGTAGTCCATCTAGATAAGGTCACGGGTTTCTTTCCTGGATTAATATATAAAATCTATTTCCGAGAGAAGGATTTTCTTGTAATTATACCATTGGTTGTTTGTACTTTATGGAGCATTGGTAAGAACATCTATCTACAAATGCAAAAAATCAAGCCTTTATGCTAGTTTCAGAACCCTAATAAATGATAAGCCTTATGATAGAAGGTATTTCAGGTGCTGATCTGTCGAAACGATGATGGTCAACGCTGGCTCAGGTTTTCCCCATCTCCCATCGCAGCTGGTCTCATTCTAAGTTTTGCACTGATATCCGTCAAGTATCGGGCAATGAAACTTCGCTCCCTAAATGGAAAAAGGGGATGAAATTTGACCTCCTTACCTGATTGTTTATTATAACACAGCAATGATTTTTCATTCAAGTGATCAACAGATCAGCAAAAATATTCCAATATTCAAAACAGAAAAATATTTGCAGTCGTAATTGCAAAAAATAGCACGTGTTATTACATTTCAAATGTTTGAAATTCGATAATAAAATGAAAAAGTTTCTACTACACGATTTTGCAAATAGTTCAGAAAAATAGGAAATTGTCTTGTAGATTCAAGTTGTGTACAGCAAACGGTTGTCGCTTTTATATAACCCATTCCACAGAAAATAAAAACTACTAAATTTACCTAAATATTGCATAATTTCTAGCAGTTAAAGTTGAAAACTACATGATACATCCCAGTCTTGCACTAAATATACGTTCTAAGTTCTAACATAACATAATATCCATTTTCCATATTAAATTACGAAAGTAAAGTATTTCTTTTGAAAATTACATTAACGACGTTTTTTCAGTTAACTATTTCTACTGACGATTCCGTGGATCTACTGACCCTATAACAAATTATAGAAACTAAGATTCTAATTCTAGCACGAGGAATTGATTGGTGAAAGCTGCTTTTCAAAACTACTAACGGTTCTCGAGATATCATGCAGATGTACGGACAGGTAAAGACTATTCGGAACAAAATTCTTGACAAAACTTTACACCTTTCAACTTTTCAACGGCACGGGCTCTGCTGTGGACTGGACAACTGCGGGCCGTGGCCGTGGACTCAACTCAGCTGAATTGACGTGTTGTTCGTTTGGCTTGTGCTCTGTGATTGACGATTGAAGAGCAACGCAATTAAAAGTTAAAATTAGAACTTGTGAATGATTCACAGGGAATCAATTTTAGTCAATTAAGTAAATTTGGATCCAATTTAACCAAGATGTCATTGTTATCTCTCCCGAAGGAAGTGGTAAGGACAAATTTTATTTGGAGGGTGTGACGAGACATGTTCAGGTTAGTTTAAGGCTAAGAAGTTAATTATTTTTCGAAATTCTTAATTTTTAGCTGGAGAAAGGAATCTTGCCCTACTTAAGTTGGAACGATCTACTCCGCCTCCGCGGTGTATCCAAACAAGCCAACAACTTAATTCAGGATTATGTCCAGGGTCATCCCCAACTGGCACCCGAAATTGAGATCAGGAACTTTGACGAAACTGGAAGGACCTTTGAAGCCTTTGTTGAAATGGGACTATCCACCGAGAAACTCTTTCTGAACAAAGGAAATGGAGACCTATTTTATCGGAATAATTCTCAGGGGATTACCAGCTTCCTCCAAAATTACGGATCTGTTGTCAAGCACCTTCGACTTCGAGAATTTTGTATGTACGACCAAACCGGAAATGAAAGGCGTTTTCTTGAGTCTCTGGTTAATCTACAGAGTGTAAAAACAGAGCGTCTGGATGTCCAGTTTAATCCCGGGAGAGAAAACTGGACACCACTTCCGGGGAATTTTCAACTGTTGAAAAGTTTAAGCTTTGAGGAACTTCCCAATCCCCCATTTTTGGATGCCATTTACAGCCTTCAAGAGTGTCTGGTTTGCTGTAAGAATTTGGACCACCTTTGCCTTCCTTGGATTCCCATGGTCTATTCTCAAAAGCGACATGTGGACACCGGAACTGGTTCAAGGGAACATAATTTCATTGCTCGGATGTTCACCTTTCTGAATGAATCTATTAAGTTGGGGAATGTACCCGGTTCGGAGAAAAGTTTGAGCTTGAAAAGAATTGACTTTGTAAATGTCCAGGATAGCTTTGAACATCATGAACCAACTTGTCTGGCGTGGACTAAACTCTGGACAACTTGCATTATCAACTCTGTACAGTTGGTTAATGTGCGTACTTCTTGGATCAAAATTGCCAAAGAAAAGAACCTAAAGGCTGAAGGATTGCTGCTTTCTTTGATCTATGACACGGACCTTAGTTGCTGGAGACAGGTTTTGGAAACTAGCTTGCCCAATCTTGATGAAATACACTTTTACAACTTGCAAAAAAGTGCCACCATGTTTTCTCAAGAATGTCCACGCTTTCTTTGGCCAAAACTGAAGAGGTTGACGTTGACACTGGATCTAAGTTGTGAAGAGTCTTTGGAGTCCATGGAGCAAGACGCGTTGTACCTTTTCTCCGTGTTTCTGTTAAAGGATCCCATTCCAACTTTAGAGGAACTTTGCTTGAACTTTAAGTCTGACATTTGGAGCATGAACCATCAGTTTAAGCTGCGTCCTCTGATAAATTCCTCTGTAAAGAGGATCATTGTAAAAACGTGGAATGGGCCTGTGACCACGTTGTTCCAATTTTGTCAGGGAATGCAGGGCTTGGAGGAAATCGTCTTGGTAAATCCCAGAATTTGGATCACCCTGAATCACTCGTTTGTAATCTCGGAGGAAACAATGTCCGTTTTCCTGAATGCAACCTGTGCGTACAATTACAAAAGGAAGCATTTACATATTTTTTGTATAACTGATTGAATGAAATGATTAAAAAAGGATTTTAAAAACATGTTTTAGGTTGGAAACAAAATTGGTCTAAAATGCAACTTGACTTTGGAATCACAAGTAGTGAAATGCTGGAATTGATTGCTCATCTTAAAGCTGTGTTTACTAATGTGAAGGCTAAGGAGGATGGAAATGAAGTAAAATTGGTAAGTAGTAAAAAATGTAAAAAATGAATAAATAGTCTGTTTTAGCAATTCCTACTGTTACACACAAATGAAGTGGGCTGTGGTTTTAGTGAGTGAATGATTCATTTTATGTGCTCTGTTTTGACAGTTGACCAAGCTTGGACTGCATAACTTGGTGGGACACACGGTAATGCGGCGTACGAGAACGTTAATGACCTTCGAGTGGATGGCTTCAATAACTGTTCCTTCAGTAGAACTACGGGCTGTGTTGGGTATGTTGCTATGGTAGGATAATCATGGAAATGGAAAGTGCATTTTTTGACATTTTAAAAGTTTTAACTTATGAAGAACATCTCCTGTAACATTTCTCATTTGAATATTTGGGTTCTATGTTATTAAATACTTTGAAAATAAAATCAGTTTTCTATATCTTAACTGAAGATCTTTCCTAGCGTTTGCTGATTATTCCTCTGGTGCACACTATATTGTCTTGAGATTTGAAAATCTTTTTGCAATTTTCACATGTACTAACTTATACTGATGATAAATCCTTTTTCATCAAACTGAACTCAGATATGCTAGTGTCCAATAACACACAACTATAAAAGTACTAGAGCTAAACAGATAATGTTAATTGTCTCTCCAAAAGTTCTGCTTTTGGAAGCTTCGTTTCTGAAAAAACCAATCGATGGAACGATTGATAGGCGTTAATATGATGAGTAGGGTAAGCCATCTAAATAATATACCAAGTCAACCAACGCATACTCCCAATTTTGCAAATTTCTTTTTTAAATCATTTCATCAACTTTTATTTTATTTATTTTATAATTTTTTTAGAAAAAAGCTACAACCTCAGAAAATTCCTTTATTTTCTTAGTCCTTAACATTTTTTTTTTTTTGTTTTGAAAATTATGGCTTCGACACCCTCTTCAGTCCCAACCAGACTGTCAGAAGCCACTTTCCCCACTTAAACTTCCATGATAAACCATTCACAGATTCTCCTTGCAAAAACCGACATAAGCGTAAACATACCTACAATATAGGAACTTAAGTATGTCTGGTTTAAGCAAATTAGAGTCCATTGTGCGTGAGTTATTTAGTAAAATGTGCAGAGTGACAGACAGACTGTCGTTTTCACTGGGTAAACCTTGGCCGAAAAATTCGACGCAGAAACTAATATACCAAATGATTTAAGTTAAATTGCAAAAATGTAACTTGCTTTGTTAAGAAGCTATGAAAATTTAAGATTTATACCTTATGAATGCACATTATTCTACCTGATTTTTGCATATTTACCAGAAATTGAGGGTCATAACTAAATATGCCGGCCGTTATGTATACGTCATCTGAATTTACAAAAAACTGCCTTTGCCATTTTTACATTCATTTTTCTGGCCTAATTGCCAAAAGATTATAACTGTCAATGAGTTTTTTGAGATATTGTATTTTAAATTTTAAAAGCTAGGAATATTAAATTTGACTAACTCTTAAATAGCACGCCCTAAATTTACGCAGTTATGGGTTTGAAGTTTGAACAATTTTCCATGTTTTTTGCGTCAATATTTTTTCAGATTTTTGTGAAATTTAATAAAAAGTTATAAAGTAAAAAAGTACATGATTACCTATGCTTTTGGAAGTACTTGCTTAAGATATTTTTGGGGCAGAGAAAAAATACAGAAAAAAGTATAGCTGATTTTGTTAAGCAACTTGGCTAGAAATTTTAAAAAGAAAGGATAATATATTCCTATCTTTTGTACACGAGTTCCGTAGAGGTGGACTCGTCAAGATCAGCACTAGAAATACCTAACGGACTCAGAGAAGCTATGTACATTCCACAAAATAATTTACAGTAATAATCAGAGCACAAAATATTATGTAATTTTTCTTTCAAATAGAAAGTGTTTTTATTTTTAAAACATGGAATTTTAGAAATTAGTTCGCCTTTCCTTCTTTCATCAAATAATTTCAATTTTTTGGAGTATTTTACAATAAAAAAAGCTAATTAGTATAAAGTAATAAATTTGCCCACCAAAATAGCTAGACAAAAAGAACAGAGATTGACCTAAACACAATTAGTTACTTTATCAGCCAAACTAAATACATTTACTAAATACATAAATTCAAACTTAATTCATATATTTTATATGTAACTTTAAAACCCATTAAACTTTAATGCTTTGCAGGCGACTAATTCAATTTTAGGCAATTTTAAATGGAATTGAGTTGCTGGTGCTACATTAATCAATGACTTAAATTTCAATGCTTAAAAAAGACTAATATTTCAGAGCTTTCATATTGGCAATGCAATGCTGTGACCAGAAAAAAATTACTAAACTGGATAAAAAAAGTTTAATGGATTATTTAATCCACTAATTCCAGTTTTAAAAATGATTAACTAACTGATTCATTAAGTCTTTAAAAACCTATGGTCCTATTTTTTTTCCTAACTGAGCTGGCACTACTCACATTTCCCGTGGATCAAACTTTTTAATAATTTGTTATCGTTTTGTCTCAGGATAGACAAAGCTATGATTCATGATATTGTTTTATATCTTGTTAATGTTTCTAGTTCAACATTTTTGTAGCCTTTTTTATCTAAAAGGACTTATGAGAAAAATATGAGATCATAACTATGTGATGCTTTAAAACAAAAGAAGATTAATAAAATATTAAAACATGATGAAAACTCACTGCAAACACTAAAATAAATATGTAGTGTGAAATGCATAATCTAAGGCGTAATAAAACGAATTCAACTTTTTTAATCAACTGTTTTCAACTTTTAGTACCTTCATTTTTCGATCAGAATGGTTTTGGCTTCTTTATCTTTTTAATTTGATTACAAACAAAGGTTTCGGCGTTCTTACCGTTTACTAACGTTACAACTTCTTTACAGTAAACCAATGGTGGTAGCGCTGAGAAAAGTTACAAATTAACAGTAAGGAATTTCAATGAATATGTTCTTACTTTTGATCGGTTCTACTTATTATCAAGAGATTTGGAGTTTTCGAATCTTGCTAATAAATACCTAAGAATTACCGGAGATTCAACAATTTAAAAAATCTTTTCCAATTGGAGGGATTACCATTAACTTTGGCATGGCTATCAAGAATTCTGCAATTAAAACATAGTAAATAAAATATTGGCAGATATTCTAGTTTTTCAAAGAATATTCAGAATAACAGGTACGTGATATTACTGCGTTACTAGTTAGGCAGTCAATTCAAGAATAGACTGTCAAGTCAAGTGCAAGTCCAGTAATGTGAGGATAATATAAAAACTATCCCCAATCCTATTATTATTAACGTGTCTTGTTCACGTGCCATTAACGTCACTGCAAGTTGAATTTTTAATTTGGTGGCTATAATTTATTGACAAAGATAAAGCTGAAGTTTGTGATTACAGAATACCAAATTTACATCACATGATCATGCAAGTCTTTTTAACTTTCAGCGTGCTGCTGAGCTCGTGTCCAATAGCTGGTGAGAAATGTGCATTTTCAAAATAAATTCTTGACGTTGTTATCTATAGTGCCAATCACTTGTTCGATAGAAAGCTAAAACGCTAAAAAGCGCCGATAGAATTTGGCGTTTTTTGACCGCGAAATTTAAAAATGTTGGCTTTTTAGCCAAAAAAATTCTATCTACTCCGGAGATGATAGAATACAGAAAAAGCGCTTTTTTGCAGCAGAGCAATTATGATCAGTGATCGGTATACGGCGTAACCTTAACAACTGAGACGGAGATCAGGCAAAACAACAATTGTGATAAAAAGCTAGCATCAATTTTATCATAGCGCTCAGATGCACTTATAAAAATCGACAGGATAAAAAGCAGCGTTAGAATTTTTTGTGGTTAAAAAGTTTTAGACTGAGAGGCACTTATGATATTTTGAAGGATTGGAATTTTGGGAATTTTTATCTTAAATAAATAAATGATTCAAATAGGTTATTTTTTGCCAATGAAGGATTACTTTCTATTCTGTTATTCTATTCTATGGATTCTATTACAATTTCCAGCAATAATTGACTAACGTATGTAATTGACAAGCACAGGTAGATGGTATATGTACCACCGGTGTTAGCTGTTCAGCTTGGACAGGCGCGTGTCAACAAGTACGGCAATCAATCAATCTGCTCACCTGTCATCACAATGCATTGCAATGTTTAAAAGTTGTCAAGATGAATTACCACAAACAAACACTAACTACTGGTGTGGCGTGATCTCAATGTGTATGCAAATGCAGGTGACTTTGCGGTTGGCTTTTGATGTTATGTTTTAATTTTTCTTTTTAGTACGTGACTTTGTCTGTCGCCCATCCAAGTTATGTAGAACCAAATGCAAAAAAGCTAGGAAGTAGAAGAATATTTCGATGGTTACTTTTCGATTTGTGCTTTATGAAAATCTCTGTATTGCGATAGGTGCTTTATGACTTTTCTCACAAAACTCAATAGGTGCTATATGACTTTTCTCAGAAATTATGATTGGTGCCATATGAAATTTTGGGGCGAAATGAGATAAGCTATAGAAAAAATCCGCGAGAAAATTACGCTAATTTTGGTACCAAAATCTCATATCACCCCAAAAATGCATATGACACCTATCGAAATTTGTGAGAAAAGTCATATAGCACCTATCGCAATACAGAGATTTTCATAAAGCACAAATCGAAAAGTAACCATCGATTTGCCGCATTGCTTTGAACTTGTCATGGATTATAACGTGATTTGCCAAATTTTACACGTGTGGAATTTCTATCGTATATTTGTAAATTCTAAACAAAGTTTTTTATGAATTTTTATCATAAAAATAATATATTATATTTCATCTTATTTCACTTACTACAGCACCGAGTATTTTTAATGGTTTATCAATATTTTGAGTAAATATCAAAGTACATTATTATCTAGTAATTCAAACGTAGGTCACGACGTTTTCTACTTTTATACATCGGTTTAACAAGCATTCCACTGATTTACAATCAACAAATTACCTCACTTGACATCTTCAACATTTCAAAGTACGTCACAACATATATCCGGACAATCCAGTGACATACTATGCAATACATATAGTATGCAAAACCACATAAATTATGTATTGGTACTCAGAATCAAATACAGTTAACATTTAATTGCTATTAAGTCGCCTCCTTTATTTCCACAAAATTACATCATAATATCAGCAACTCATCAAATGATCAGCTAGTGTTATGTGAAGTATTCGCATAATTATTGCTAAAAATAAAGTTGACAGAACCCATTTGTAAATTAATGTTGTGTATACTACATGTCAAGTCAAGCAGACACGTCGTCGTCGTCATCCCAGTCATAACTGACAATGTTGTCATATTCATATTACAAGCATTGTTGTGATTACGACAGCATAACAGCAGATTGTTTGGAACACAAACTCTCCAGAGAAAAGCCCTATATAAATACGGGTAAAAATTAGGGGTTAAATTACCAGTTTCCTGCTTGAGTTCTTTGAATACACACCGTCTTTTTGCCCTGTGCAGATTACAATGAAAAGTTTCACTTTACTTGGTTTAGCCCTAGTGGGCTTCATGGCTTTAGGAGAATGCAGATACTACAGTGTATCAAACGTAAGTACATAATTCTGTTAAGAAATTTGGAATTTTTATGAAAATCTAAGAATATTTTGCAAAATATAAATTTATGATTTTCATGCAATTCTATTTGTTTTTTAATTTGTAGAGCTCCTTGGACCAGGGCAATGAAATGTGGATTTCCGAAGTTGAGCACGGCATATCCTCCTTCCACGGAAATCCGGCTGACTACAGGGTCTACCGTAACGTCAAAGACTTTGGTTGTATAGGTGATGGAATTGCTGATGACACTGCCTGCATAAACACTGCCATTTCATCCGGAGCAAGATGTGGCCAAGGCTGTGGAAGCAGCACCATTCATCCAGCTCTTATCTACTTCCCCTCTGGCAAATACCGCATCTCTTCCCCAATTATCATGTACTATTACTCCCAACTTGTTGGCAATGCTCGTGATCTTCCAACCATAATTGCTGCCCCCAACTTCCAAGGAATGGCCATGTTCGACTCAAACCCTTACGATAACACTGGCAACAACTGGTTCACCAACCAAAATAACTTTTTCCGCCAAGTGAGAAACTTCATCTTTGACACAACGGAAACACCAAGTGAAGCAACAACCACTGGAGTGCATTGGCAAGTAGCTCAGGCCACTAGTTTAATCAACCTACATTTTAAAATGACTGTGGGATCTAATCATCAAGGTATTTGGATGGAAAACGGAAGTGGTGGCTTTATGTCGGATTTGTATTTTGAAGGAGGAAAATATGGGATGTGGGTGGGAAATCAGCAATTTCTCTCTTTACGACTGTCCTTTGACCGTTGTGACACTGCCATTTACATTAACTGGGTAAGCATTTATAAATTATACAAATAATTTTGGGGTAACTTGAGACGCATAATTTTTCATCTCATTTAGAACTGGCAATGGTCCTTCAAAAGCATTTCAATTACCAACTCCCGAATTGGTATTGACATGTCAGCCCAAGGTGGTGATGGAGTTCGCAGTGGTGTTGGCTCAGTTCTGTTAATGGATTCAACCCTTACTGACACCCAGACTGGTATCCTGTTAAACTCTGCCCCATTACCAACCGGAAGTGATACGTCGAACACCCTTCTTCTTGACAATGTACGACTTGTCAACACTCCGGTAGCAATTGCAGCTCTTACTGGAGAAACCATGTTGTCCGGAGGAACAACCACAATTGCCAGTTTTGGTCGTGGATCTAGATACAATGACGCTAGTGGAAATGCGCAGTACGTTCAGGGGGAAATTGGTAATGTTCAGAAGGATGGAAGCTTGTTGGATAGTCAAGGCAAATTTTTTGAAAAGGCGAGACCTCAATATGAACAGCTATCTGCTAATGATTTTGCTTCGGTTAAAGGTACGTGTTCGTTAAATTCATATAATTCTTCTAAGAGATTCAGAATATTAATTTAGGTTGGATTTAACACAATTTATAGCCGCTGGCGCAAAAGGCGATGGCATAACTGACGATGCTGATGCAATTCAACAAGTTATCAACCAAAATGTCAATAGTAAAGTTGTATACTTCCCAGCGGGAACATATCTTCTTAGCAAAACCATCAAGATTCCACCTGGCTCCAGATTAATTGGTGAAATCTGGTCCACTCTGATGGCTGCCGGATCCGTGTTCCAAGACGCAAATAACCCCGTCCCTATGCTTCAAGTTGGTGAGCCAGGGCAAACCGGCTCAGCAGAAATTACAGATTTTATGTTTTCCACAAAGGGAGCTCAACCAGGAGCTGTGCTTATGCAGTGGAACCTTAAAGGAGGTCAACCGGGTGAAGCCATGATGCACGATGTGCACTTCCGGGTTGGTGGATTTCAGGGTTCGGAGTTGCAAGTTCCTCAATGCCCCAAAGGACAAAGTGCCGTGCCACAGTGCAATGGTGCTCATACTCTTCTTCACATTACTAGGGAGGCATCCGTGTTGGCTGAAAATGTTTGGGCGTGGACAGCAGATCACGATTTAGATAATCATTTGGCGCAAGGACAAATTTCAATTTACACTGGAAGGGGTGTTCTAGTCGAGAGCAATCCTGGACCGGTATGGCTTTATGGAATTCAGTCGGAACATAATGTTTTGTACCAATATCAATTAAACGATGCTCGCAACGTTTACATGACTATGATTCAGTCAGAAACGTAAGTAATACATTTATGCAATTGCCTGTTTTCAGTATCAGAAATAATTTCTCAATATTTTAAGTTTGTAAAACTTATTGAATTGGTTTAGTCCATACTGGCAACCTGGACCTCCTGCTCCACAACCATTTACCCCCAGCACACAATTAAATGACCCAACCTATGCTCACTGCAATGGACGCCCACAGTGTCAAATGAGCTATTCTATAAATGCAAGACAATCCCAAAATGTTTATCTTTATGGAGCGGGCATGTACAACTTTTTCTACGATTACGACCAAACTTGCCTGGACCAAGAAAACTGCCAAGATAACATGGTGAATGTGGAAGGAAACTCCAACTTTTACATGTTCAATGCTAATACTAAAGCATCCACAAACATGGTTGTGAGTTCAAACACTCAGATTTTGGCTAGACAAGCTGACAACAAGAATGGTTTTTGCCAGACCATCAACGCCTTTTTAGCTGAAGTATAAAGATGAGAAGATTAAAGGTACTTAAAATTAAGGATTACAGTAGCATTAATAAGCTTAGAATAAGTAAATTAATATGACGTGATAATTGGAAAACCAAGGGAGAGAAATAAGTCTTATTTTAATCTACCTCTTACACAGTCGTGAACACAATTAATACATTTTAGAGATACTGTAGATACCGTAATTTTTCTTAGATGAATTCAAAATTAAAGTTGCACATTATTGAAATTTGGATAATTGCTCTACGTTTTAAAACAAACCATCTACTACTTAGCCATATTTTTTGCATTATATAAACTATTTTACTCCTGAAAGCCATAACGCTCGATATAATTGCCTTTGTTGTGTATTCGTAACCTAACCTTATTAACCTTACCTTGACTGACCGAATTTCGCATTTGTCTTATCCCGCTATCATATAGCACACGGCTGAAAATCTGTTTAGCTTTACTTCCAACAATGTAGTGCAGCATGCATATTTTAGCTTTGCCTTGGGGTCGCTGTTAATTTGACGGTGGCGTTTTCACATGCGGATAAAACACCGGGAACAAAAAACAGGTTGTCACGAAACACAGGTGCGGACAAAACGCAGGTGGTAATTTACACAGGTGAAAAATTGCACAGGCGATTGGTTGGCAGTTACAGGTGCATCAATGTGATTCAAATTTCAAATACAAATTGTCAAATATCAACACTTAAAAAGCACTAGATTAGTCGTACCCGGAGCTGTACTATACTGCTATTCAAATCGGTCTGGACTCCTAAACTTGGGTTCATTTCAACATCAAGAAATGTAAATTTACCTCTTTAACACTTAAATTTTGTTTGTTTAGAAGCTCAAAAATGATAATGACCTTAATGAGCAAAGTGAAATCTCTTTCCACGTTGTACTGTTTTTAGGGACGTTTCAAATTTCACAATAAAGACTTGAAAGCGACAGACCTTTAAAAATCAGATATGAAAACTGCTTCCTCACCGTAAATAGTATTTGCAATAGCATGCAATACAAACTCCTAAAATTGCGTTTCTGTTGGGTAAAACGGGTTAACCCAAAGAAAACGTTCAGCCGTCAGAAGTCGAACTATGAAAAGTAAATAATCGCGCATAAATGTTTCTAACAATGCTGAAAGTTAAATTAAACGCCCAAGCATCATGCATGCGTATTATATTTGCAGTAAAATAAAGTGAAATCGTGTACCACTTAAAGTATTCACTTGGTAACGTTTTGCTCCCGTTGATAATTCTAGCACATCTTGAACTAATTTGGTTATAGTCTATCGAAGGAAGCTGGAAAAAGTATAGAGTAGGAGAAGAATAGGATGCTTGATGCAGGAAATATTTCTTATGTCCGTAATATTTCCTTGACGTTTCAAAAAATGTAAATTTTCACAAGGGAGCTCTCTTCTTTTCACTGAAAGGCTGCAAATATTTATTTCAAGACTGACGATACGCCACCAATAATTTTATGATGATTTTGCGTATCTATTGATACAGAGTACCTAACCACTCAATAACATAGGCTTAATAGTGTCCTTTACAAAGCTCTCATCTTTTCTATTCTAGACTTATTACAGCTCCCTTGTCTATCGTAAAAATTTAAAATAATTTAGAAATAAGTTTAAAGCTACTTGCAATTTTAAGGTATTATATAGTAAGCGTGTAGCGTTCCTACATCAGTTGTCTTTGAAGACATTTGTAGAATACCATAGGAAACTATATATATCTGACAATACAAAACGCCTAATTTTTCAAAGAAATCAATTATATGAAATGGTAAAGATAAATAAAAACCTAATTGACCAATATAGTATTATCAGGAAGAATGTTAAACATTGTATTAAGTTAGATACAAGAGAACATTTTCAAAAACGTATAGAGGAACGAGGTTTGTGGCAATGTGTTAACGGTATTATAAATCAAAATTCAATTTGCACAAGTAAATTTTCAGCAGATGAGATTAATAATCATTTTGCAGCAGTATCAAACGAAAATCTAAAGTCATATGAATTAAAAACTGACAATTTCACTAAATGTGAAGAAAGATTTGTCATATTGCCGTTTCTTCCACTTGAAGTAAAACGAGCTTGGGTAAAAATGAAAAATAAAGACTCTAATTCTGAAGATGCAACTGGTATTAGTAACAAAATGATCAGCCTGTTAATTAATTCAAACAATTTCCTGAATATGTTAACAAATTTCATTAATTCCTCAGTACAAAATAATTATGTTCCACAAAATCTCAAATTAGCCAAAATTATTGCAGTGCCTAAGAAATCTATACCAACTTCAACAAATGATTTTCGCCCCATTTCAATATTACCTGTAATTGCCAAATTAATGGAAAAGTGTGTATATGTAAGATTACGAACTTTTATATCAACAAATAATATATTATACCCATTACAATTTGGGTTCAGACCCAATCACTCCACACAACATGCAGAAATGTATGTTAATAATAATGTACACAATGCACTAAATAATGATAACCTCTATGCCATTGTAACCTTAGACATACGTAAAGCGTTTGATACTATAAATAGGATTTTGTTGGGTGACAAGTTAGAAGCATATAATATTGACTCTAGATGGTTTATGGCTTATATTGAAGACAGGCTCCAATTTGTTTTTGCAAATAATACAAAATCCGATGTAATTAAAATTATAAGAGGCTTGGTGCAAGGTGGAGGGCTATCGGGAATTTTATTCGCATTGTTTATTAATGATTTGCCAAAAGTCGTAAAAAAGTGTGAAGTAGTACTGTATGTTGATGATTCTCAAAATGGTTTAGAACTGAACATAGGGAATCTGAAAGAAGAATTAAAATTATTAGAGGAAGATTGCAAATTAATGACAGATTGGTTTTCTGACAACGATTTAAGTGTAAATGCAGACAAAACTGAACTCATAATTCACAGTAAAAATTCCAATCACGTCTTCATAAAAGATCTAAGAATAAAGGTATGCGGTACAGATATAAGACCAAGTGACAAAATTAAAAGTCTCGGACTAATAAAAGATTCCACACTTTGTTGGAACGAACACATTAATTACGTGACTAAAAAATGCAATCGTTCTCTATGGTCTATTAGATCAATACGACACCTACTAAATTCAAACCAAGTTAAGAGTATTGTAGAAGCTATTGTACTATCTCAATTATACTACCTCATAATAGTGTGGGGTAACGCAAGAAAGACTCACTTAAACTCTGCAAATAAAGTTTTCAAAGCATCAGTACATCTTGTATGTGGTAAATATTATGATAAAGAAGAAAAGAATAATCTTAATTGGCTAGATGCTAGTGAAATGAACTTATATACTAAGATATGTTTTGCTTTCAAATCTAAAATTAAATTGGGTCCACAAATATTTCATAATGTGTTAAACCATAATGCTGTTACAACATTTGATACAAGATCTGGTACACACTTTGTAGTTAATCGTGATAAATGCAATGATTTACTCGAATATGATATAACAAATGCATGGTACAAAGTACCTCCTGAAATACGTGATATTGTTGAATATAAACTTTTTAAGACTGAAGTTAAAAAATATCTAATTGAGAATCGTCACAATATTAACCATGAAGGATGTGATTTGTCATGTATAGATGATGTCATTGAGGATATAAGATATTTGCTAGAATATGATGAATCGAATATGTAATATATTAATAATTGTTCTGTTAAAACTATATGTCCCACAATATGTTAACTCTGTATAGTTAATTACTAATACTTTTTTTTACATGTTATAACTAATGAAAAATTATTTTGTAAAGATTATTTGACAATGGTGCAGAATTGGGCTATCAGTATTGATAGCTGTACATGGTTTTTATATCCTACAAGACGGACTATTTTCCCATGTACCACCTAAAACATTTAAATTAACGAACTTGTCCAGCTAACATAATGACCTTGGTCGAGGGCGTTAGTTGTGGAAAGATAAATAAATAAATTGTCTTAGCATTTTTGCATGTTGCGGAGAAACGATGTTGCAAGTGTACTATGAACATTTGTTCAAAACATGGAAATTCATTCACCTGTAAAATAGTCGCCTGTTTTCTTTGCAACCTGTACAAATTCCCGCCTGCTTTTTGTCCGCACATGTGTTTCGTAAGCACCTGTTATTTGTTCCCGGTGTTTTATCCGCCTGGGGAAACACCACCTTCAAATAAACCTAAACCCTTGCCTTGAGCATATCGTTTTCTTACGACAAATGAAAATCTTTTATGCCAAATCTGGAATATTACTTCCTAGACTGTCCGGCCAAACGAGGAAGAATGGTATAATTATCATATTGACAAAAGGCTGCTCCGTCCAGATGCTTTAAATCGATTGGCCCACTTTGCCATAATTGAACGTTTTCTTCTTTGTATTCGTATTTCAGTATTTGCCCTCAAATAGGTTGCACTAAAAGCTAAAGTTTTTCCAAAAATCCACAGTAAGAAAGCACTTGCCTCTGATATTCCAACAGGTAATTACGAAACAGAGTTTATAACCAAGCCCAAGTACTTAATAGTTCTGACAACGTTTTTACAATGTACAACTGTGGAGGCGCAATCAATTACAGATCTTTTAATATTTAATATACATTAATGTTGCTAAATATTTTTATGTTTACCAACATCTACATCTAAGCTTATGTAGTATTTTATCAATCATTGAGACCAAAGCAGTTTTCAAAGTTAACAAAAACTTTGAAATTGTGTTGGTAACATAAAATTTCTTTTCATGTCTATATATCCATATCTCTACATTAAATGCTACAAGCGAAAACATTAACCCACTTACAAGCAATATAAATAGCACAACCACATTTCCTTTAAGTGATGCACTTTCCACCTTATTGTCCTCTGTATCATAGTTCAATTCGAAAGCCTCAGAATCAATCGTCGGCAGCCAGTTCGCAATTCCTGAAGTTTTTAGCATTGAAACTTTGGATTTTGTTTCATGCGACGCCATTCCTGAGAGACTGATTCCGACTTGATTAATTGCGTAAACTTCATCCATTACAGAAATTAAGGTTTGGCCTAAAGACTTCAATTTCTTAGCGTAGTGCTTCATCAAATATTCAGGCAATATAAAAGCTGATTTGTTGCAAGTAAACAGATCTTCCAAATACCACTTTTCCTGTGCTTCCAAAAATTCATTTTTAATATAAGATTGTAATTTCTCCAGTTCAATGTCTGCATCTGGCAATAAATTCACTTTTGACAGTGGCTCTAGAACGTTTAGAGTATGCTGTAGATTCATGATTACATTCGGATGAATACTTGATTTGTTTTGAATATCTCCTATTGCTGCAGCCTCTGAGTCACCAACCAAAATTTTGTCCTTTAGCAAATGCCATGAAATTCCTTCATGTTCATAAATTTCGGTTGCCGCATAAACAGGGCTTAGATGTTTCACCTCTGCAGTTGTAAGAAATACTTGATGGTTTCTAGCATCTAAATTCCACGTGGGCCTGTCGTATTCAAGTGTAATTTTCAAGTTGATTACTCTACTAAAAATTACAAATCCGTCTTGAATGAGCTGCCCTACACGCTTATATAAGACAGGAGCTCTTGGCAATACCATATCATAAACATTATCATTTTTGTAAGCGTTGCTTAACACAAGAGCTCCAAGAAAAAGTCCCGAAAACATCATTCGAAATATGGGATTCTTTTCCATATAGCTTTGGAAAGGATCGCCCTGTTCCAGAAAAATTTTAAGCAGTCTAAACAAAGTTTCTGGCCACTTGTGCGAATGTTTAGCGTTTGAAAACGTGCCCCTAATTGTTTGTAAATAAATGAAAATACAAACAATGGTACATATCCATACGCGCGTATCAAATACGTTTACAAAGTCTTCAAAGGGATATTTGTTGAGACCTTGTCTTCCGCAAGCCAATATGCGCAGTCTTGTTAGCCTTTTTTCAATAACAAGTTGATACAATGAATTTGCAGAGCTTTCCAGTGCATAGTTTTGCACGTTCAAAACTGGTGCCATATAGTCAAACATAGATTTAGGGCATTCCATAAAATCAGTGACATGTGTTTCATAACCATGTTTACCGTTGCTAATGCACACATAGCACGTTCCATCGTATACTAAATGCCAGGATGAATTTCCCATAAGAATTAAAAACAGGTGGGATAATCGAATATAGAAATTGTCAATATAATTTTTGGGACTATTTCCTGTGCGTAGCTGATCTTGGCAAGCCTGTATAACATAATAATCAAACAACGGTCCGTGTATATTCCCAAGCTGAATAAAACTAAAAAATTGAACAAAATTTGTTACATCTATAAGATTGTGTAGTTTAGAAGAGTTAGTTTTTAAAAACTCTTCAACAGAAAATTCCCAAACTTCCACCAACCCAGTTATTCCATTTCCCGCAACAACAAGTTCAATATGTGAAATCGTTCTGCTTTCTAAACTCGGTGTAGCAAAGAAAAACAAGAAATCCAAAGTAATATATGAGTCTCTGACGTTGCAATATCTAAATGGGTTTCCAACCAGTGCAATGAATCCGCCAAAATCTGCCTCGGAAACTTTACTTGTTGGACCTTCTAAAGGAATCAGAACGTGGTAGGTAGGAAAGGAAACTACTCTTGGATTGTTGCAATCAAGCACTTGAAGATTTACTTTCGAAGACACTTTTCCCTGCAAAAAATATAAAGGAGTGAACAAATGTATTTGAATTCCTCCGTGCCAAGGTTGTGAACGTATAAGTTTCTCTTCCAGTTCAATTGCGTACAAAATAAACTCACTAGCTTTATTTGCTAAACTTAAATCACCTTCTCCGTTTTCTGTAATACTCTTATTCTTAAACCCAAACCATTTTATAAATTTCATTAAAACAGGTAGCTCTGTTTCTTTAATATCAACGTTTACATAGTTTACAATAACAATCATGGGTCTGATTCCGTGTGCTAGTGGTGTAATTATGTCTTGTAAGTTTTCAACGCGGTAACTGATGCTGCCTTCTGATCCATTATATAAGTCTTCGGTGAAACAATTGTATACCATTAGCCCCGAGTTAGTGCAAGCTAAACTATTATTAAACGATTGAATACAATAAAAATGAAATATAGCTAATATACTGAATAGAGCTTGAGTAGTTAAACTCATGTTTTATAGTATAGTATGAAAGAAAATTAACTTGTGCTGTTGCTACCTGATCTTGTTTCTTTGGAAAGGTAGTATGCAAATTGTTTGGAAACGCGGAAATAAATGGCGATCAGGAAGTACACCTTTAGAGAAAGTTTTATCAGGAAGCATGATAAAGGTTAATAGTACTTTATGTATGTTTTAATAATGTTAGTATTGCAAGCCTTTAATATATATTGATATTAGTATAGTATAAATAATAAATGAAAGTTTTAGTTCTATATTTGGTAAATATTTTGGCTCAAAAGTTTAGCAAATTAATTAAGTTTGAGTACTTTTTCCCTGTGTGGTCTGCAAATACATGTCGGCAGATGAACCAGAGATAAATAAGATTAATGTGAATCGGGCTTTAAAAAATTGAGTGCCCTTTAACAATTTGGTATATGCATCTTGTGTAAGTAATTGTGTAATTTTATGAAAAATTAACCTTTTTACATCAAATAGTTAATTAAAATTCTATTAGCAAAATAGCGTCAGAAATATTAGAACTAAGCAAGTTCAGGTATATCATAACTGAATCCTTTGTAAACATAAATCGATCTCCACATTTAATAGCAATGGGTTTACAGGATGTCCAACACAAATACAAATGCATAGCTTCCCATTTCCTCTTACGCCTAAACATAAGCAATTTTGTCTTTATCAACTTCATCGACAATATTCTAGACATTGCTGCAGACTGAAACATGAATATCACCAAACCAATAGTTCCAAAAAACGCCGCCAGAAAACTCAACGTAAGGAACCTTGGAAAACGGCTAAACAATTTACACAAAACCAAGCATACAGAGTAAGCAAGGTCTGACTGAATATTACCATATACAAAGTAACAGTTCCAAATGTCTCAGAAACTACGCTAAAAACTATTTCCAGATGCTGGTATCTTCTAAACGTTTCCAGTTCATTGTAATATTTAAGTTTAAGCAAGGTGTTCATATACTTTTCTGTGACAAATATGCCTACCATTTTTAAGCATATTATTGGCACATGACTACGTGCTCCTAAGTATACAAGAATTACATTAATGACAAGAGAGCATAACTCATACGCAATAACCATTTCTATAGAGTAGTAGTGTGGATCACTTAGAAAATGCTCTTTTAAAATTACATGAACTGGATCCAAGTCAAAATACCAGACTAGAAATGGAATTGGCATTGCAAATACCAAAACACCTGCTATGTAGTAGAACACCAGGAATCCACCTGGGTCGGATTGATCCTTCTTGTTTGGCATGTATCTGAAATTTGTTGTGTTCATCAGAAAATTATCAAAGGCTAACTGAAATGGAAGATTTGTGAGTATTTTATAGTATATTATTAGAGTGGTCACAAGCCAGCTTATGTAGAATAGGGAAACAGCTATTTGAACAATGTTCATGTAAAACAGTACCGAACCAAATAGTTGTCGTAATAGGTGAAGTACAAGAAAAAGTACACAAGTTATTAGAAAAATGGCAGTTATGATTGCAGGTGCAGTTTTAAAGGAAAACTTTTGGTAGATTAGTCTGATTCCATGAGCTTTATTGTCGTAAGAGGTAAGCTTAACATTGATTCCAAAAGGTGGAAAGAAGCCTAGCACGGAATGATGGTATAGCTTGAGGGCTCGAACTAGCCAAGTTGTTATAACCAAAGAGTGTCTATTTTCTGGTAATATCCTCTCTTCCATTTCTAATTTTTTGCTGAATTTGATTTCAGTAGTTAAATAATTGAAAGAAATCTAGTGTTTTAAATGCAATGGAACCTATACTTTAGAATTGCTGGTAGTAGACAGGACCTGACTTTTAGAAAGCTGATACGGAAGTGGTTGCAGTTGTAGTTTTGAAGCTTTTATTTTGTAAACTTGCTAGCCGCTTCAAAATTGTCAAATTATGTAAATATTTTGATAGTATCTTCAAGGTGTGCAAAATAGAAAACCTTCAGTGTGACTTTTTGCAAAGGTCACGCGTGCTTTAGCATATAATGATGATACCACATTCTATAATAGTACTCCTTATGCAATTGAACTCATTAGCTTGACCTTTACCTTGCCATTATGCCAAAATAACTTGACTTTTTTAAATTCCACAATTCAATACCAAAACAAAACGTTGTTTAATTTTTCTATGAGTTATTTTGCTACAAATCGTAAGAAATTTTAATATTTTGTAAATATTAGCAATACCAATTATATGTGATTTGTTTTCCAACATTTCCGCTTGAGGTTAATCAGTCAGGCCTGTTTCTCTGTCCTCACTTTGCCACCGTCATTCCTGCGTTGCCCCATCTTTTTATGCCATAAAAAGTATGTATAGCTATACGCTTAACTTAACTTTACGTAACATTTGACGCGATTTTACAGTACACACCGTAGCATTCTGCTAATGATTCAGTAAGTAAGGTTGTGCTGAGTTTTCTAAACTTTTACCACTGGAGGCGTTCTGTATTGCAAGGCAGTCTGTGTTACTGTTGGGAGAAGAGCTGGCTATCGGGAGTCTGTGCGTTATTATCTGGAACCGTGTGTTATTTCCTGGATCTGTGCGTGATTACCTGGAACTGCGGGTTATTATTATGCGTTTGTTACTCTTTAGAGATAAGCGTTACTGCCTTTTCCTAATTTCATTTAATATGTAAGCTTACAATTTTGTAAAATTCGGTGAATTTTCAAAAAGAATTTAATTAGCTTATATTGTTAACAATTTTTAACTTTTATGCAATCCGTTTGTGGAAATTTGCTTTATTCCCTGGATTCGTGGAGAAATGAGTTATGGCCTGGAGATGTGCGTCATAGTTTGTAGAAGTGCGTTATAGTCTGGAAGCGTGCGTTATAACCTGCAACCGTGCGTTTTAGCCTGGAAGCGTGCACTATAGTTTGGAGAAGTGCGTTAGTAGCCTGGAGAAGTGCATTATAGCTTGGAGAAAAGTTTTATAGCTTTTAGAAATGTGTTATAGTCTGGAGAAGTTCATTGTCGTCTGGAGAAGTGCTTTATAGCCTGAAAGGTTTCGTTTTTATTGTGAAATTTAACCTAGAGTTGAGTCTTATAGCCGACACGTAGTTTTCTTAGCCGAAAAATTTACAAAATGCTTCATAAATGGTAAGCAAGAATAAATGGTGAGGATTTAATCGAGAAAGCAGAAGTTGACAAAAACCAAAAGGCTGCAAAGGCAAAGTATGACAAAAAACGACGTGCATCTTTGCTTACTGACGGACATACAAACTTCATGAATTATTATATTATTATTCTCCATTACGAGTAAACTGTAGTGAACGAAGTTCACGGGCCAACTAGTGCTTATACAAGTTAACTTAAAGCAAGTATCTGTTTATATTAGACATACCAAGTATGTTTTATATAATCAAAAATGATGATTTTCCAATTACAAAATTACGGAAGCGGATAGAAAAGTAATTCATAGAAAAGATTCGATTGGGAAAATGTGTATACTAATTTAAGCGTTTTAGCAGAATTATGTGAACTAGTTAATCAAGCTTTTGGAACGATGACGTTTATTTATGTTGGAACATCAATATTATTTTTATCTGTTTATATTGAAGGAGTTTTCCTGTCAGGAGACGAATGTTGCTGGCATTTTTCAATAGCTTGGGTATTTTCATACTAGCAGCAGACATTACTCATCAGGTATCAATCGGACAAATTAAAATCCCCATGTCAAATTCCAATATGCTAAAATATGTATAAAGTATAAGGAAGGATCTAAGATTGCATATATATTATACATACATTACATTATACACATAATTATACATTATATTATGTGTGTGACTAGCATGCCGTCACGGGTCAGTGATGGTTTGACGAAAAAACATTAGTATTAACCTAACGGTTTTGAAATACGCAGAATTGTTGTGAACTAGTATAATACAAAACAGAATATGAATAAGACTTTGCTTTTATGATGAAAGCTTTAAAGACGCACAAGTATGCCTCAATTTCTCGATGTCATGGCTGGATTTAAATGGTTTGATAACTTTTGCTAGGTTGATAATATTTAAGTTCATAGCAAGTATGTTATTTTGAATATAAAATTAGTTTAAAGACTTTCTGGTTATAAGGGAGTCAACCAGGTAAGCTAAAAGCTTTTCAGTGTAGTGTAATTTAATATCTGTATCAATTATTCCCACTTCTCCTGCTGGAACAGTCACAATTCGTAAGGATATCAATGTTCGGCTAATTTCAGCCACAGTGCTTCTTTTATAATAAATATGAATTTTTCTTTTCCAATTGTCTAAAACTTTGAGTGACAATTCATAAAACGAGCAGCCAGCTAAAAACAAGCCATGTAGAGCAAATATGACAAAAACTAAAATTACAGAAGAAATCACCATGAATTCGGTTTGTTGTCTTTCATAGCCTTCAATAAAGGCATGACAAGCGGCAAGGAAGCCAAAGAACGTTCCAACAAATCCTGTTGTGGTACACTTGTATTCCAAGCCAAACATTGCCCTTGCAACAATCGTATTTTCTTTGTAAAATGCAATAAATTCTTTGGTTGGCCTTTGTAAGGAAAGTGCATGTAGAATTTCAATTCTATGGAGTGTGTTGATAGCAGCGGTGATAAGAAGAATGTATATGCTTGACATAAATATTTCGAAAAAGTAGACAAACAAAATAAGTCTTATTATTTTGTTCAACTTTCCGTTTGGAAAAGTTGTCCAAAACAGTTTCTGCAGCGCTATTACCGGATCCAGATCAGCAAAAACCATAAAACTTGCAAAGATAAGTGGTCCCAGAGTTGTTAGGAAAACAATGGCATTTGTCATTAACGAGATTATTTTCTGAAAACGCGGTCGACCTGTAAAACAATAAACAACTCAATAAACGGTTCTGTATAATTACGTTTGAAAACAACTGGCTTACCGTATCTGCAAATCCAAGACTTCTTTTTGCGACACCAATTTGTAGACATAACCAATCCTTCTCCATCGCCGCAAATTAGAATATCAACAGTAATTACCCCAGAAACACAAAAAGCTTCCAAAGCCAAGGAGACTACATGAACTGTGAATAATATATTAGATATTAGCAGGTCATAAGCAAGCGCTGCTATACAGGAAACCAGAAACATTTTCTTTGCTGCAACTGTAGCTACAAAATATTTGAGCTTATAGTTTTCTTGAAAATACCAGGTGTCTGTTTTGGCATTGTGCTGTACTGGACTTGGGAACCAAATCATTTGAAAGAAACTGAAAAAACGTTTGCCTGATATAAAAGCCATGTTAGAATATTTTCCTTTATTGCTTAGTTGCCAAATTCTCTATGTGGAGTTCTAACTTCTGACTCTGAGTGAACTCAAGTCAACGGGTTGTGCTAAATTTGTTGGCATAGCATAATAACAATTGTTTTTGCACAAATTCAAATAGTCACTTATTTATATTTTCTTTTAAAATCAAAATAAAACAGCGATTTGGCAACCATTAAATAGATCATTTACCGATGATAATGTAGCATTTTAAAAGTAAGTCCGCTTTTACCTTTTGAAGTACTAAAATTATGTGATTTTGACTAAAAGCTATGATGGCGCCTGTGCCTCAGTATGCTTAAAAGAACATAGACAAATATTAACTTTTAATGAATCAACCTAAAATTTTCCAATGAAATCATCTAAAAATGATATAGATATTGACTTATTTTAGTAAAAAACAATTGTAAACAAGCGGAATGTGTATATCATTAAATTTGGGAGTTCTCGCACAGTAACTTAATTTGGCAAACTACCGCGGACATTAAAATGATTCTTCAAACCATTTTAGATTGGAAGTTTATATAAAAATGTCGACGCAAGTACTTGGCAACTATATTCCAACCACATTAGAATTGCCGAATCAATGAAAGTTTCAATTATAATTTTTCAACATGTGTACATTGTAGGGATACTATGGAGAATTGTGTAAAAAAAAATTATTGATACTCTGGATCGAATATAATTTGTTTTCATTTATCCATTAAAACTAAACATCCATGGTAAACATTAAAAGATGCTCGCTGCTATAAGCATAAATATCGTAAAAATATAATACAACAACTTAATTTTTAAGAAAAAAGATCTAAAGCCTTTAAGCTTAGTTTAAAGCCCATATAATAGATAATAATGGGCCCAACTGTTCCCCACCCCAAATAGCCTAATTAAGACACCAAATTGCCTGGTATAGACCCCAAAAAGCCTGATTTAGACTCCAAATAACCTGATTTAGACCCAAATAGCCTGATTTAGACCCAAATAGCCTAATTTAGACCCCAAATAGCCTAATTTAGACCCCAAATAGCCTAATTTAGACCCCAAATAGCTTGGTGTAGACCCCAAAAATAAAGTAGACGGACAGACAGACAGACAGACAGACAGACAGACAGACAGACAGACAGACAGACAGACAGACAGACAGACAGACAGACCGACAGACGGACAGACGGACACACAACTGCTTAAATAGCTCATCTGCAAAGCAGCGAGCTAATAAACATTCTAATTTAGCCGAAATTCTTGAATAATTTCTCAAGTTTAAAATGTATCCTGATACTAAGTTCTCAGCGTGATATTAGGGTTCCTTGATAGTAGAGTATCTTCACGCCTAGAAGGGGAACTTAAACGGTATTAATGATTTTCATATAAGTTAAATTTTTGTTTTTGGGCCCCCAACACCATGAACGTCAACATTGCATTGCTTCCGAAATTGGACTCCAGTAGCGCTCAAGCTTATGCTGAAAATGGCAACGCAAAAAAAGAACGGATTTGACTGCGTTTGTGTGTGTTCGCTCTAAATCCAAAATTCAATTAATTGAGCACTTGCGTTTCATAAAAAATGGAGTCAGTTGTCATGAATTCGGGGTTTCAAATCTAATTCAAATTCAGCTTTATGCCCCAGGATGTTATGCTATTTAATCAAAAAATGCCCTCTCGTTCGACCACAGGACTTAGCGATGTGACTAAAACAGCGACTATTTCACACCAAAAAATCTAGATTCATACAATAAATGATATTATTACATTATATCATGGCAAAATTGGAGAACGTACGTTTTAATTTTGCAACATATGAAGCTAAAGCAAGTAATCAGACGATTTCAACCTTGTTTATAAATTCGTCAATCCATATTGTTATTTTTTAAATCTATATCAGCACTAAGCACATACCACTCTGTTTGGTAACTGTGGCTCATTCAAAACTGGTTTTATTTTTTATTAATTGGGAGAATTGCTTATCATGTGGCGTACGTCTCGCGAGTTTACATCCGTATTGCCGGAACATCTCATAAAGACTTTTAGTTGTTTAGACTACACAGAATGTTTCATTGCAATAAATTGTTTTTGTGAATCGTTTAAAATTTTTTTTGGAAAGGCTTCTTGGTAGATTACCAGCCGTAGTAAATAATACACTTTGATCAGCCAGACATTGTGCTCGTGTCATTACATATTACACAGTGTAAATTACACTTAATGTTGAAGTGTAAATGAGTGTACCTTTTTAGGCGATTGCATTTTTATGTAATAAAATACATGAAAAAATTTGTACAACGCAAACTGCTCAAGTTTCAATTGACGAAATAAATGAATTATGGTAACACATTATAATAACAAAGTTTCGCTAACATCTGCATGTTTATATTAACTTATTGATATTAATGTTTTAAAGAACATCAATAAAATCATCAAATATCAATAATTGGTTAGGTTTCAAGAGTCTCCTCTCATTTTTTAGGCAAAAAGCAACTCAAACGCAAACTTTTTGTATGATTTAAGTTGATATTTGATAACGTTTCTAGTTACATGTCCTAAACCATGAATATATTTAGCAACGTTTCATGTTTAATTTTTCTTCTTAACTTTTGCTTCTGTTGCAGTTTTACAGAGTTTGAATGTCCGTTAAAAAACTTTATGCAAAAGAATTTACATTCAATTGGTACCTGCACTACACAATTTTCTCTATCAAACGCTACTACAAATTATGAAAGCTACTTCCAATGTATACAGCTCATTACAACAAGTGTATACTTGCCTCATGATGATCCAGCACCAAACGTAACCTGTGATAAGCATAAACACATCTACGAGGAGTCACACAGAACAATATTCTCTCGACAACGTTTTTGCAACAGTATTAAACTTTTCATTGTACCGTTTCTAAACCAAACAAACGAAATTATATTTGATCTTACAACACCTGTATTTCACAAATTACGTTGTATTGATGAAACCGTACAACACTGGAACATACAATTAACTTCTACGTATACACTAGCTTATATTGATTTTGGTGCACATCCGGGAGACTTAGATAACTTTCAACTTACCCTACCATCGTCTTTACAAGTTACGAACTTTATAGCAATTATTAATTTTGGCAGTGTAACAAGAAACTTCTACGGGTGTTTTACATGCCAGAAAACTATTATCGTACCGAAATACGGCGACGTGATGCTTAGATCAATTGTATTGCGTCCTTTAAAAATGGAAGTAATAGCACCTAAAGCAGATTGGACAAACGTTTGGAGGTTTAAAACATTAGATAACTTAGGATACCATGAAAACGATAAACAAAATAACGCGAAAATGCTAAGAAATTGTCTTCTCTTGCGCCAATCTTCTATCATGAATGTTAGCATTTTGGACAGCTTTTTGTACAGCCAGTGTGTAAAATTAAATATTTTGCAATCTCTAAATTGTTCAACTTCCACTTGCTATCGTCATATTGTGTACTTAACTTATCTTCTTCAACCATATCTTATAGAACTTCAACCCGGACTCTTGTACGGGAACTTAATACCATTTGTTGCCTACAAGGATGGAATAAACTTTGCCACAGTTCTCAGTACAAGGGAAAGCAAAACACGGGAAAATTTGAATGTTTTAGCAATTTTAAAGCCATTTCAATTTCACATCTGGGTTTGTTTGGTTTTAGCAGTTTTATTATCAGCGGCCACTTTAGGCCTTACGAGTTCGTCACAAAAAAGTGGTTTTGATTGGTTGTTTTGGCTGATATCCGAAATGTTAGAAAAGAATTTTAGTGTTAAAAAATTACTACACCAAAGAAATTTTATACTAGTCATTACTTGGACTTATTCAATGATCCTTTTTAGAAACTTGTACACATCTAAAATGTTTACTTATTTAACAATACCGTCAGAGCCAGTAAATGTGCCAAAAACGTTTAAGGATGTTTTTCCAAATGTGTCCTTTGATTTGCCACAAGCAGATACGGGACAACGAATTGGAGAATTTTCCTTCCAGTTTCCAATAGAAATACACGTTTCCAGTTTACATCGCAAAGGTCAGCACAATGAAGCTGATAACTTTGCAGCTAGTATTTATTCTCGTACAAAACTTTTAATTTTTGATAATGATCCCACAAATATTCTTAGGAAATTCTCAACGCCAAATGGATTTCTTGCGTGCACACAATATAATTTTGGAGCCGTTCTGTCTGACTATAAAGTAAATTGCTCAACCTCAAAGCGTTTAACTTTATTATATTCTGAACCTGGAGCAGAGCCAAAAGCAGTTTTATGGCTTATGTTACCATTACTACAAGTTTTTTCTGATAGAAAAATCTTAAAATCAGAAACAATTCAGAATTTGTACTTTTCCCATCCTCTTCTTTGGTACTCCAGACAAAAATATTTTTACTCTGAGCAAATTAAAATTAAGTTTGGCGCAATGGTAGAAAATGGATTGTCGTTACATTACAAACGCCATCAAAACACTTTAGAGCTTGTTGGGCAGTTTATAAACGCCAATATGAAACTTGGTCTGAATAAGCCATGGAATTATTTTCACTTGGCTTGGTTGTGGACTTCAAATAATTGGAATACCGTATATATGAATGAGCCAGCTGTATCTGTAAAAGCTGAAGATCTTTACGTGATTTTAATCTTATATTTAATACTAAGCTCAGTATGTTTATCTGTATGCCTCATTGAAGTTTTAAAAGTTAAAATGTTTAGAATTCATTAAGAATTCAGGTTAAAAAATATCCACCTGACCATATGTTTTGACTTGCAATAAAACATCATATGCAATTTGTATTGCTTTACCGGTATCTGATTTTGAGGTCATTGTTTGAATAATTAGCCAAATGGTATTCTTGGACTAAAACGACTTACTCAAGCACATGTCATGCAACTTATTACAAGATAAGTTCAATTACTAAAAGTGTTAAATGATTATTGCATGCAACTGCTTTTAATTCATTATAATATTTTATTTTAAGTTGAATTTTTGTTTTAAGCTTTTAGTACAAATAAAAACTTTTTATTAAAAAGTAAACATGATGAGGTCGTTAAGTGATAACCTTTCAAAGACACAAAAGCATATATAATTCCATTAATATTTTTGTAATTCACTCAAAGACATACAAATTGCCTTTAAGATAGGTTAGTATAGATAAACTTCTAAAAATTTCTTATCACTTATTTACTAGTTGTAACAACTCAAACCATCAAACGTTTTTTTACAGTAATCATGAGATAAAAGCATAAGGCTTTCATATTATGCAAACGTAAGCAAACATGGAAACCTGAATTTTCATTTCTGGAATGAATTTGCTTTTTGAGTTTATTCTTTCGTCTCACACAACTAGGATCTTTTGTCCTTTAAAGTCTTTTCTGCAAAAACATTGCATTTGATTGAAATATTTACGATTAAGCTTTCCCCTACATATGCCATTCATAATTACAAAATCAACTTTGAATTTATAAGTTCAAGAAATAGTATTGTTTACTTGCCTCATGCTGACCCACAATTTAATGTTACCTGTGAGCAGCACAAATATAAATATGACAACCTATAAAATATTTTTACGCCAGTGCCACTGCAGCATTTCTCGTTTATTTCTCCTATCTTTCATAAACACTGAAGTAAAGTTAACTTCTAATAATACTCCAATTACGTTGAATCAGTTACGATGTACGATGTATTATGATGAATAAGAGATTCTTCATTATGATATAGAAATACCGTCTTCTACATATACACTTGTATTTGGTTCTTTTGGAAATAAGCCGTACAACCTTAATGATCTGTGTCTTGCTGTGCCACCATGAGTCCAAAATTCAAAAAATATAGTGATTTTTAAGTTTGCAAACGTCACTAGTTTTATAATGGATGTTTTACATGTTCAAAATATATTATCGTTAAAAAATCAGGCTTTGTACACGACGACATGATTTTAAGAACAGCTGTATTACGTTTAATTAAATACGAGTGTTTTTTAAGGAAGGACTCATAAACGCTTGTAAAGTGGAAAAGTCTAACAACCTTGGATTAAATGATGTTGAACCAAAGCAAGGGTTGAAGCATTGCTTTCCATTGCGCATTTATAGCGACACTAACAAAACTGCAGAATTTTATTTGTATCATTACTGCAAAAAATTGGAGATTTTAAAATATGTTAATTGCGCAACGTCAATGTGTACTGACCTACTATAATTTACCAAACTTATTTATTACAGTCATATATCATTCATGATTATGATGATTAGGATGGTCTGCATCTGTATGGGAACGTTTGGCCTTAATGGCAAATGCAGGTTGGAGGAAAGTTTCTTTGCAATACCGAGAAACTCCTTGATACGTTCAGGTTTATGGGTTCAATACCTTTCAGATCCAAATTTGTGAGCAATATACACATTTTTTACTTTTAAGATTCAACATCAGAGATAATATTCATTTTCGCAACTATGACTCATACAAAAACCAGTTTTCGTTTTGTTGACTGAAACGCATGACTGCAATGTCCAGAGACGTGTGTCTAGCGAGCTCAGCCAGTGAGCTGAACATCGTTTATATATGCTCAATTAATTAAATTAATACCAGATGCATCCTTGCCACTTGCCAATATTTTTGTTGCTGCTGGTTAAAAAAAATCTTAGATCATTTCTGAATGCACTACTACAACTGTGACACAAACGTTTAATCTTCTATAGTATTCTATCTACCACTTTAATTTGCAATGTATTTTATTAGTATGAATCATTCATGAATCAAGAAACTACAAATTTCTTATCAGCATCATATATTGAGATAGCTTTAGGATGAAAAGAAAGCGTTTGAAAATGTGACGCATACTTTGTAATAAAACTGATATAAAGGAAGCTGACTCTATTCGTCATCAGCAATATCGCAACGTTTGATCCAGAATTTTAATTAGAGTTGAATGTTTGACATGCACAACATTAGAAGCAGTTTCGAGTTCTACAAGAAATACCGCTCCATGCGTTGCAAATTGCAGTTTTTGTAGTTCTAGCCCTGCGTCTAGAACATTTATTTGTTCGCTTGGTAAAATTGTATTTGCATTGTAAACCATTAGAGTTATTGCTGTTTTTGAAGACTGCAGCGTACTCCTTTCCAGGTAGTGAATATGGCTGTATGTGAACGTGTTAATGTAATATGACGTGTAGAACTGAAAGTGGGATATTCCTTTGTTAATTGGAAATTTCAATAGAATTACTACCCTTCGAGACCATGGTTTCATGTTCGCTGTAAGATTTACAAAGTTCCACTGAACGCAAAATGACACCCATGGCATTACCTCATTGTAAATAGACAGAGGACATTTTAGTTCTGTGGAATCAGTTGCGTTGGTTTGCAAAGAAAAATTCCTACCGGGAATTGTGTAGATTTCTGTAGTCTCATTGCTGTTATTCCATTTTAGTTTTCCATGGGTGTATCGTCTGCTTGCAATTGGATGCTTCTTTGAAAGCAAATCAATGTTGAAAATGTTATCTATTACGATGAGGGAATTATATTCCAATGACGAAAAGAGTATTTTGTCTATTTGAAGCTGTACACGATTTATTTCTGATAGTTTGGTTGTCCTTCTGATGTATCTCTGACGAGAGAATTCTTTGTAAGGAACTACTTGGACGTAACTTGATTTGTATTCAAAATTTGCGAACGCCGCATCCCAAAAGAAAACCAACAGCAACATATTGCAAATCATTTTTGTAATTAAGACTGCTTAAATTGCAAACCCTTGATAGTTTTGAGTAACCCGAACAGTAGAAAAATTTAAGCCAAATGACTAGGCGCAGTGTAAATATTTTTGTATTTCTACCCGTACAATCGGTCTTTGCTGATGTTTTGCTAATTTGTTAAAAGCTGTTGTTTACAATTTCATTTTTAATTCACTTTTCTGCGCAGTTTGTGTTAAAAACAATGTAAGGGATAGGCAGCCTACCGAGCAGGGATCTTGTTGTTGATACATTACATTAACAGTAGACAAACGAAGTTTGTATTATAGTAGTCATTTTGCATATTTGGTCTGTTCATGCCATGAACTTCATGGTCCGTCCGTCCTCCTGCTGTCCCTAAGAAATTTTTGAATTCTGCTTTTTTTGTAAACGGTAGTTTGCAAATGTGTTTCGCGTCTGGTCTAAAAGGATTTTCACAAAACACCAGACGGCGCTCAAATATTTAAGAACGTTAATAACTTTATTGCATTAGGTAATCTGCTTTCTGGATTAGGCTTCTCTAAAGCTAGTTCATCTCCTGCCTTCTCAACTTGACTCATCGGTACGCGCCTGGTGACCAGAATAAAAAAGGTACAACTCGGGTTTTTTATGATGACTTTTTTAGTTTAAAAATGCATAGTATCGTTTGTCTACTACTTACACAATTACAATGGTTTATTAATTTTATAGATTGCTTTTGAAATAGACAAATAATATGGAGGTGTGTAGGTGTGTAAAGGACAGGGACCGGCCCACTACCTGTTCTTTCTGATTTTGTGATTAGCAAGTGAGACATTTGTAGCTTTTACTTCGAGATGAAAACAATGGAATTGGAAAAGGGATATTCAGAAGGTTAGAGCAAATTGTTCCGAACAATATCTTATATGTTATTGCAATTTTATATCGGTATAATACATCACTTTCCGTGTTACAAAACGATATTTCATTCTTATTTTGTTCATTCCAATTTTTTAGTATTCATCTTTTAGACTTGAATGCAAATAATGAAGTAAGTCACAGTAAGTCCAATTATCTAAAGAGAATCACATACATGTGAATAAAGCACACTGTTTACAAATTCATGTGAAATATTACAATTACAACGTGGAAATCATACATTGGCAACCATTGAATACGTAATCGGAAATATGTTACTGCCTTTAATTGACACGGCGTGTGTATCCAACTCATTAGTAGTCATGTAAAGCTGATCCATTGGAATTTGTCTTCTGTTTTCTTCTCTTGTCATCCATTGCTTCAAACTTCCCATCTACAATATCGACATCATATTGATAAAGCCATTTTTCAATTATTCAAATTTAATTCAAAAATTTGTTTACGCAATCCACCTTTCTGCAAGCGTCAGCGGACAATCCTAAAATAGCACAACTATTTACAAAAAAGAATGCCACACCCATAAGTACAGTCCAATCAGACCTCGTGCTTTCCACAAGAATCTCATCAAAGCTAATAGCGTAATCCAATATGGATAAAGTCAAGCATAATGTGAAGTTAATTCCAAGTGTGGAATTTATTAAATCTGCCAATTGCTTAATGGCCTCGTATTGCCTTGAAATATCAACCCACGTCATTGAAAAATTTACTCGACATAAAAATTCGTTGTGTCTTCTTTCTTCATTATAACTGTATGAATTTAATTTTAATGTGTCTGAAAATCCTGCACAAGTCGTCCACAGTGTTAGCACTGCTATTAGTTGTATTGCGTCGGTATATGCGCCGAACACTTTCCTATATTTTCAAAATATTTAATTTGATTTCAAAACAATTCAATCATTTCATAATTATATTTTGTACCTGGTCAGCCATCCAACAACCGTCACAATTCCCAATATTATATCCCAAATATTACTGATTTCTACATCTTCATCCAAATTTGAATTTTCCAAATCAGGAGGCGTCCCAAGCAAGAATACATTATAGTATCCTTGCAATTTAAGTGTTGACCACCACCATTTCCAATTCCACTCGTTTATGTGATGCGGATAATTTGATATGCCTGTGGTACTAATGCCTCGTGCTGTAATGCTATCTGATATTGCAACAACTATATATAAAATCAAAATGCCAAAAATTGCTTGTTTTTTAAGAAACCTGCCACTTATCACAGGAAGAGTTTGTCCTTGGTGCAAAATATAGTTTAGAATGTTGGCAAATTGTGCTTGGTTTAGCCAAAACTGCTTCAACACTATAAGCTTTGATAATGAGTTGCCGATTCTCAAAACAATTAAAAATACAAAAGTGGGAGACTTGCTCACAACCAGTTTCGAAGGACGAACTTCCCGAAATATCCAAATTAAGTTTAGCGCTGTTAAAATTATGCAAATAATTTTCTGTGGCAACCATGATGTTACCACAAATTTGGTGGATAGTGGTAGCGGATTATTCTTAAACCGAAATGGACAAATACAGAGAAAATAGGCAAAATCAAAGAAATATTTGAAATAGTTGGTAAGACTAGTGTCATACGGCTGTACTGGTAATACAACGGTGTGGTAGGGTGGGGGTAACGACGCTTTTCTTACAACCTTCATTATTGCAATTGTAAATTCATCTGAACAAAGTGTATGTTGCGGTGGTAGTTTATTTTCTATTACTGAATGAAACCGGTGTTAAATTAATATGTTAATGGAGGACTGAAAAATTACGACGCACCTATAAATTTAATGTTGTTTGAAATAGAATAAAAATAAACAAGCATTTTTAAGATTTTACAAATAACTTCAATTTGGTATACATAAGTAATTGAAAAATGTAATTATCGGTAGCATTCAATTAGCATCAATTACTAAATGCATGTGCTAACTAGAAAATTGCTCTACATATTCTGCTTGCTTAAAAATTAACTGGAGCACACTATTACAAAAACGTTTACAGTCAACTTATATAAAACGTGGGAGTAAATCAACTTTAAGCATAAGAACTGTAATTTCGTATAAAGTTTTTCATGTTTGTTAAGTGAAATTACAATTTTAGTAATGAAAACATGTGATAATGGGCTCTTGTTTGCTTCAAATAGCCAGCCAAATCAAGTAGAGTTAGTGAATAGTAATAATTTTTTTCTAATAATTATAATTCCACCAGACTACAAACTACAATAAAGGTGAGTATTAGAGCAATTTGATAATTGTTGTATAATGTTATTTCGAGTCGTACTAGCCCTTAAAATTATAAAATGATATTCCAAAGTAACATGAACATAAAGCTCAAACACACAAATTAACATAAGCTCATTATGCAAGCTTTATTTAAGACATTAATTTTATTCCGTTGACGCAAAAAATATTCGTAAAACTAATAAAATGCATGCTATTTATTTTTTGCAATCTTTTTTCAACATTTGTTACTATACCGGCGTATGTCCATTTCGCTTAGTCTTAAAAGAGAAACAATTTCAAACTCACGATCATCGGCTTCAAAAATTATATTGTGCCTTTATCACCGTCCTTGTATTGTTTTGGATAAAGCATGAAGCCTTACCATCAAACACACTTATGACCAGCACTGGTCGAATAGATCATCCAAGAGAAATCTTGGCCGTTGGAAGAAACTTGGTAACCTCACTTTCAAAGTTGATGTTGCTCAAGATATTTTGGTTTGATAGAAATAAATTTCAGCAAATATTAAATCATGTGCTAAAAATACAAAATCAAAGAAAATCTTGTGTCACAAAAACGTATTTCAAGGTGAATGTGAAGCTCTGGAACAGTTTCATGATTTATGCATTATACCTGGCTTACATAATCGTGGCTTTGATACAAGCCACAAACAGAAAAAGTGTGTCTGGCTTGAAGAATAATCTAGTAGATATCAATACAGATTTTTTCTGGCGGAAGGCTTTTGCTGAGGAAACAATAAGCCAGCGTATCAGCACTGCTGCAAATATATTTGCTGAAGTTGGTTGGTATTATAGGTAATACATGTTCAATGTTCATAAAATTTTTCTCGTATAAGCCATTTGCCTAACTCAATGTATTTTTTGTAAAACAGAAGATTCATTGGAGCTTACTATGAGCTTTTAATTTTTATGTGTGCATTAACCATGTGGACAGCGGCCAAGAAATTTGCTAAAGGTCTACAGAAAACGCAAGATAAGTTGCACTGGAAGCAAGTTAGTGTTCACTTTAATGATCTCAAAACTCTTGCAGCTTTACTGAACTCAACAATTGGAGTAAATATTACCTGCTTTTTAATCGTTTCCATTTTGGACTACTCAACAAGTTTTGATGAACTCTTTTTTCTGCGTGATAAGCAGCTTGTGAATATTTCCGTTTTTGAACAATGGAGCAGGTTAATCATTGTGTGCTTCTATTTTGCAAATTCTTGTGTCATTCTTGTTATTTCTGCGGATATTTGTCGTCAGGTAAGTTAGAAGTTAAACATTAATTTGCAAATTGTCGATCAAATAATTTTAATTGATTTTTAAATTCAGGTAGACGCGTTCAAACAATGGCTAAATATTGAGGATAGCCGACGTGAAATGCCAATGGATCAGCTTTTTCTGTTGGTCAATGAAGTGGATAATCGAGCAGTATCAATAAAAGGAAATGGTGTTTTTCCAGTTACGTATTCACTTGTTGCTAATGTAAGTTATGTACAACAGTTTTTCCGGCATTTTAACATTTTAATTTGCCAACCGTGAAAAATATTGTAGATAGTAAATTTATTAATATTAGATATTAATATATAATATGATATACTTCCAGATGCTCGGGCTAACCGTAACATATTTTATAATATGTGTGCAAGTATAATATAATAGATGGATTTAGTCAAGTGTCATTGGGCGTTACATTGGGGTATGTCATATTAGCAACATATATTTTATATCGCTATAGTATAGCCTAATAGTTTTATAAAGAAACATCAGCTTTTCAATTTGTGGTAGCTTGCTATTGTTGAAGTTTATGATGTTCTTTTTTAAAACTGTCAATCTTATTCGGGAGACAAACATTTAAGATGTTATATAAACAAAACCATAAATCAACACAAAAATAAATAACAAATCATTTAAAATGCATTCTGATGGCCACGTGCAGGTTATGTACACATTTATTCCATTTACATAGTGGAATTTTGTGTTGTCTTAAGTTCTTGATGGAACAGATAAAGCAGGGAGTTTGTTTTGCTGAACTACATTAAAAAGGCAAACTTTGTCAAATTTGGTTGACTTTTTGATAAGAAGTCAAGTGAAAAACCTTCACGTGTCAGGTTCTGGTCTTTAGCACTTGTTAAACGCCTCTATTTTAAAACTTAGTTAATAGTATTTACTGCAACTATCGGTGCCATGTTTCAAATTTAGAAACATTTGCAGAACCTAAATATTAAGAGTCGGTATACAACGCCAAATCAGCCTTTCCGATGTAAACCTACTTTTAAATGTCTAGCATTACTAATGTGTTGTATTACCAGCGAATCCGAAGTTAGCCACACCATCATATATAGTTAATAGATACTATGAAATATAAATTCACAAGAGCAAATATTTTGAAGTAAAATGTTACTGCCTCATTTTGAAAAACTTCACCATCAAAATTTAACAGAATTGAGTGCTTCAGTTTTAAAACATCAAAAAGGTTGAACCACTACTTGATTCTTTGACATCCTATTATCAATTCATACCAAAAACGTTTTCAGACACTTCTTCGCCGCACACTACAAAGCAGGTTACATTTCTCTTTCTCCACTATGGAATCTGTCCACATCAAAATATTTCAATTTCTTCAGCATTTTGCAAAATATTTTATTAAATTTAATAAATCCACCAGAAAGTTTGAAACATTAGATCGTATACCCCATTTCCAACTATGGTATTACTGGGTACATCTTCAAACTATCACCGTATCATTTTCATCCCTCTACAGAATGATCAAATTCGTTCACAGTCAAAACCGTACCGGCCCAAGTCAAATGCTCCATTTGATTTTAGACTTGTTAATATTATCAATGATGCTTGAATCTGGGTCGTGCACTTGGACCCCATGGAAATATAAACACGCCACAGTACAAATGCTGAACTATTTTGTGGACGCTAACAAATCCCACGATGGTATGCAAATTTATCAAATAGTTTTTAAAACCAATCAAAGTCATTTTTTGTTATTTTTTCAGGCAAGAAAAAATTGGACATCAACTCGCTAATACTCTACACGCTTCCTGTTCTCTGTACACTTTCGGCTCTCGGCATGAACTTTGTTCCCGTTATTGTCTCAAATACCTGCATTCATTTAGTTATCCGCGTAGTTTTACCATTTAGCCTTGAACACAACAGCAAACTAGAAGCTTTATTTTGTTTCCTGTACGCCAGCTCGTTTACCCTATTTTTAATAATTCCGGTTGCCAATGTGTGCATTTGTAATTTTGTGGTTGTTGCCCAGTCCACGAAAGCAATGAAGCCAAGCTATGTAAACGCTACAACTTTTTATAATGCAATTGCTCACTACAGACAGACTTATATTGCTTGGGGAACTTACACAGAATTTAGTTGGGTTTTTATGCCTATTTCCTTATTTTTTGGGTATTTGTACAACGTGGCGTTAACTTTTGTGGCAATTCAGTTTGGAAGTGAGTTACCTGGTATTGTAATGTTTCTTGTGGTTTATGTCAACTTTGGAGTGTATTTAATTATTGCATTTATCCAAAGGTGGGCTTTGATAATTTGCAAGGATTTTGAAAAGTTTTCTAAGCACTGGCAAATTAGTATTAGTCATAAGATTGATAAGTTAGTGTTGAAGGCATGTATTCCGATAACAGCAAAGATAGGTTCATTTTTTAATCTGGAGTCGTGCACTGTTTTGACCATGCTGCTTCGCATTATAGATGCAGTTGTAACATTGCTGTTAGCCTCAAACAAATAATTGAAAGTTTGTAACATTCTAACCCATACAAGTAACATATCTGTTTATTAATGTCAACACCTTTACAATATTTTTACTTTATTTTGTACTTGAAAATAACCTACACAAAATTTCAAAGCTTTTGCAGAAATGCAAAAAAGTATATATTGAAAAGGATTATGGTAGCATTAGTGATAAATAAAGGATATGGCTTGTGAAAATGAGAAACAGGTACAAATAATGCAAATGTATCGTTACTATTGTCGTAATAGTGGCTGTTGTTTAATGACAAGACAATAATAAAAATGGCGTATGTGGTTTTGGGTAATTTGAGACTTTTAATAAGCCAAGGCCGAAGCCTGGCAATAGTTAAACTGACAGAGTTTCCCCCGGTACTGACTGCCGAAAGCAGACAAGTGCTGGGTTTTTATACAAGTTTTACTCATAATAGTTCATATTATAAAAGCACAATAAATGGAATTATTTAAGGTACATTTGGGAAATTTACATGTAATTTAAACGTATGTAAAACGTACTTTAAAAGGTTATTTTCGTCCTGGAAAACCAGGTTAGAAATGACCGGATGCGTATATCTTCAGTAATTAATCTTGTTCCAATTTATCCCAGAATTTACACTTATTTTGTATAAAATATTCAAGTTACATAATAAGTTCTTATGCACTAAAGCAAGTGCAAAGAGGTAGCTAAAACTACCTGAAACAACACATTTACCCATTTTCTCACGCTTGGCTGAAGTGGTTCTACTCCGCCGCGTTCAGTGCTAAACGTGCACCTTTTATACCAATTGAAATATAAAAGAATTCTATCCAGATTTCCAACATCCCTCTTTCTTTCTGAGCCAAAGTACCATCTGGCTCGAAATTAAAATATTTCCCGTTTTAAAGAAGGGTCACAAATTTTGCAAAAGTTTGATTTACAATATTTCATTTCATATTTCATTCAAATAGTTATTACCCCATAATGTTACAGTAAATTGTTAAGATTCCTTCATATTGAAATAATATCTATATATTTTTATAATGTTTCAAATACTTATCATTTCACTAATATTTTCATATGCGTAGTCGATTATCCACGGGGTTGCCGTGAAGATCCAGTAGCAATTCAGCGGCGTCGTGTTGCCGTGTAGACAAATGTTTTTATGATGAACTGGATGATGAAGTAATGCAAACGTCGGTGCAGAGACAGAGCAGGCAAAACAATAGCAGCTGATTGTTGGTTGATTGTTGTTGAAGTGAATGCTTTTATGTGCATAAACGCAAAGCAGGAGACACTGGTAATGAGCAGTTCTATGTAACTGCATGTAGAGCCAAAAGTAGGTGGAGGTATTTCTTACTTGTATCCACAATAATATATTTGTTGTTAACCAGGGTTGTGCGGCCATCAAGGATGAGCGGTCTGCTTAGGTGGTAGGATCCCCAAATGTATACACATGGTTAAAAGTGGTTGTGCATTAACTTCCTTCTGGGGAAGTGGAGACACCAAGGACCCATTGTGTTATCTTGTCAGCTTGTTTAGACTGGAGACCTCAAAGTTTAAAGTTGAATGGGCAGGTCAGTAAGTTTAAAGTAAAGGACCCAAAGGAGGGAGCATGTCCCCGGCAGATAGGGTTGACCAATGAATGACCCAATTAAATTCTCAAGTGTCCTGGCAGATGGGTTGATTGATTCAAAAGGAACCGGACACAGGCTACGCACATAAATTAAAATTCGATTAATTCCCTGGCAGGAGGACTTCACATGTCCCCAAGGCTCTCAGTGTAGAAGGAGGTTTCAGGTTCGGACCCTTTGTATCGGACCCTATTCAGAAGAATGAACAGCTTAAAGTCTCTGTTTCCAAGGGATGAGGGTAACTGACGGCAGCCGGAACTTGATTCCACAAAACGGCAGGAACTTGAATCCACATACGGGTTGCGGCCGTAATATATTTTTATTTTATACTTCAAATACCTTTTTATTATTTATACCCAGGCTTGCCTTTAAAGTCAGTACTGTTTTCTATTAGTTTTTAAACTAAAATAAAATTCATTAAATAAACCCTCGATAAATTCACAATTAATCAAATCAGATCCCTGGATATTTTTAAATATTCTTTTACAGCTTTTCTTTTGTAGCTGATTACCGACATGTTTTAGTTTATAAAGTTTTCATTGTTTATTTTTTAAATTTAAATACCTTTTGAGATTTTAATACCATTTTAGTAAACCATCATCAATATTTTTTTATTTCGTTTTATTTTATTTTAATTCAAATAATTCAATTGATTATTACCTTGGCGGTGCGGAGGGAGGATCGGCTGGCTCAAATCATTGTTCTTTTAAATTGTGTGAAATTGTTTTTGTGTAAAAATGTGTTTGTGTACCTATTGTGGTATGCACAACTCTGATAAATTTCAAACTAGAAATGTTTCCAAAATCTATTCTTTTCAAAATGTTAGTTGAAGGTGTCTACATGTATGATTGCTAAGACGTGTCCATCTCTGGTGGACAAATAATTCAAAACCTTTTTCAAATGGCTAAAATCAAGTTCTATTTTCATGAACGATGAGTCTACACAAAAGTCGCATTATATTATTTAATCAGTACATGGTTACATAAAGATGTATTAATACCAAAACCACCTATTTATGAGCGTGGTGTGCAGCGACATTAAAATATGCAAAATCAGATTACTTTTATTTTCTATCTTTGTGCATGAGGACCTGGGCTACTATTGTATTTTGTTTGAATAATAAATCCTTTCTAAAAATGCCCAAAAAATAACTGCAGTGACTCCATATCAATAATATGAGTTTGCCTGACCGATAAATGGCTTTTTATGAAATCATGCAAAACCATGTAAACATGATAAAATCCTTTTTATATGGATACACTTTATGAACACGTTAAAATATTTAATCAAGCCATTAGACCTTTAGTTGGTATACTTTGTAGTGACCAACAGTGACGGCGTTAGCTAGCTAAGAAATCCACGTTCCAAGCGCCAGTGCATAATCATTTCATTTTATATCATTTCTGATTTTTCTTTTTCGGGTGTGACTGGAATCTTTACAGTTGCTACTAGCCTGTATGCCGGTGTGGTTAGCACCAAAATATGACGCATCATTATATTTCTATGCTGCACAAAATACTAGACTTTATAGTCAGTAATTAGCGTCTTTATACTCCGCGGGATAATATTTCATAATTCATAAATACTTCATTTTATTTAAATCCCTTTGCATACAGCCACTGTAAAGTGCGGAGCGTGTCTCATTAACATTTTTACAAATTCATTTATTAACCTGTTATAACATTACTTTGTTTTATTTCACTTTGTGAGTTACCCTTCTATTTATTACTTTGTTAAACAAATGTCGGGTCGCTACCACAATTTACACCAAACTTGGTGAGGTTAGCGCCACTGTTAAACCTGCATAACACGTAAAGAGTGGCCCATCATGCGTCGGGGGCCAACCCGATCACACAATGCAATTTACGGTATATCCGAGCAGTATTAGTTTTCGTCAAGTCAAGTCAGATTCCTATCATGACATTTTCTATTATTATGAGCTCAGTATAATTGTTTCTGTTTCAAAATTGCATTTTCCTAGATATTTAAATTGTGTACCGTGGCCGGGTAGCGCACTGGTACTGTGCAGTTGAGACACTTTTAAAACCATTCCACCATAGCATCTCTTCAGTCGAACACCACGGGTATTTATTAGCCCTTTTAAGGGTACGTGACAAGTTACCCAGGAACGTCATGTCTGGACCTGGCGGGGGGAGCTGCGCACACCTGGGGATTCAATCCCCCCAGATGTATGGTGGTTTATATTTTTTTTCAATAATTCAATTTCAATATTTCAATAAAAAACCCACTTGTCACGGTATGCACTTTTAATATTATTTATACATTTTCAAAATATGCATTTTTCTATAATTAGTTGCTTTTACGGTCCATTAATAAATCTTTTTAAAATATGATGCGGTCAGAGGTCCTTTTATGTTTTCAATAAACGGCGGCACTAATGAGTGCCGGTGCTAACGGCGGCACATCTAAATGTACTTTTGTTTTTATGAACTAATATCCCTGACTTATGTGGTTGTGAAGCGCCAATAATCCGACTAACACACTTTCCACTGTCAGAATTATGTTTCAATTTAAATGGTAAAAGATTAACGTGCCATAAAATATTATGTATTGCCGTTTCTATAAAATGTTTCTATTCTCAGAGAAAACATGCACAAATGCAATGACTGCCATTCCTACATTGTGTATAATTGTAGCATGTAAATGAGGCAGGTTGTGTGAGTGTGTGAATCTGGTTAAAAGAAAAATAATTTTCATACTCACAATAATAATCTTCTTTTGTCCAGCCGATTCCATGGTTCCACTCCGCCGCTCTACCATTGTTAACGAAGGTAACCATCCGCCGTTAAGCTCGGTTCTCCGGAGTCAGTACCATTAAGGGGTTTTGTGAGACAATCAACAAAATTCATGGCATTAATATTTTTTCTCAAAATTCTAAACTATATTCCCCAACAACAACAATACCAAAATACCCGGCTGCCATGCGAGCAATCCGGTGGGCTTTAAATATTTGTTTTATTTTTGTATTATTATGCTTATGTTTTATTCAAGTGCAATTACATACCAATAGCCCAGTTGGGGTGTTGTGTGATACCGGTGTACCGACACAACTGCCATGTTGAAGTATTCTAAAAATGACGGTACTCTGGAATGAACACCACACGCCGTTACCACTTCTACGGGTTAATGTATGGGCCCACTTGGCCCTCCTCCTCCTTCTTGGAAAAAGAGGCGTTTGGGGCGAAGCGAACAAACGCCGAAATTTTAACGGAGTCACCAATGTCGTAATAGTGGCTGTTGTTTAATGACAAGACAATAATAAAAATGGCGTATGTGGTTTTGGGTAATTTGAGACTTTTAATAAGCCAAGGCCAAAGCCTGGCAATAGTTAAACTGACAGAGTTTCCCCCGGTACTGACTGCCGAAAGCAGACAAGTGCTGGGTTTTTATACAAGTTTTACTCATAATAGTTCATATTATAAAAGCACAATAAATGGAATTATTTAAGGTACATTTGGGAAATTTACATGTAATTTAAACGTATGTAAAACGTACTTTAAAAGGTTATTTTCGTCCTGGAAAACCAGGTTAGAAATGACCGGATGCGTATATCTTCAGTAATTAATCTTGTTCCAATTTATCCCAGAATTTACACTTATTTTGTATAAAATATTCAAGTTACATAATAAGTTCTTATGCACTAAAGCAAGTGCAAAGAGGTAGCTAAAACTACCTGAAACAACACATTTACCCATTTTCTCACGCTTGGCTGAAGTGGTTCTACTCCGCCGCGTTCAGTGCTAAACGTGCACCTTTTATACCAATTGAAATATAAAAGAATTCTATCCAGATTTCCAACACTATATTACAAAAGTATGGAAATAAAATGGTGTTACTTTAAACATACATAAATTTAAGTAATAAGATGTGTTTGTGTGGTATAACGTTTTTGATTCACTTTTGTTTAAGTTTTGCTCATTTTTTTCTCAAAATTGAATGATTCATTCTATTGCAAGTCTGAAGACATTACGCAAAACATAATAAGTTCAAATACGATATAGATGGAATTCTGGCTTACCAAAGTGACTCATGTTTCATTCAATTAAAGTTGCAGTTTGCATAAGTTTGGAAAAATATATGATTATTTAATGCCATTCTTTCTTTTAAACATTTTCCGCGTCTAAAATAATGTCATACTGTTGTGCTTTAATAATTTGGTAGTTATAGTCTTTTATCACAAAACTTATAAACGACTGGTTATGATAGACAACGGGTTAACACAAAATGAAGAAATTGGATAGTTCTGCTGAAGTCATGTTCCATTTTACAATTTTCTTCCATAAAACGTGTACGCTTTAAATAATGCAACATTTGATTCTTAGATTAAGTTGATGATTAATTCTAAACGTTGGTAAACTACTACGTTTGGCTGACATCACTTTGATGTCATCAAATGACAATAATTGTAAAATGTTGAAATCGTATATCTTCTTTTAGTAAGGAGAGCGTCAGCTACCATTTCAACATGCTTACACGTTTCCGTTACATTTTATACTAAACGATTTTGTCAGTTCAAGAAATTCCTTTATATCACGCAGTCTTTTCAAGTTTATTGCACCATAAGCCACAAAACCACTGATTTCTAACTTTGTCTGGTGACGATAGAACGCATTTTTAGAAAAAACTCAAACAAAAGCGTGAGTATATAGTATTTCCGTTAAAGACACACGTAAACATAGATTTTTTGCGATTATATATAAGCTAAAGGTAAGTTTGCTCACACTCAGTTGACCTGTTAAAATTAAATCAAACTCCAACCAAATTTAAACTGTCTTAATTCGTCCCAGTTTTGTTTATTTTACTTGCAAAATGCCTGGCTGCAGAAAATACGGCATGGGCTACTATGGTAAGAACTAAAAACACAGTTATATGTTATTTATGTAAGAACTTTATAAGACTAATAAATGTACAAACTTTGTTTTCAGGCGGCCAATCGTCAAGAAACTGTTACACTTCACGACCAGCTTGTTCAACAAAACAAGTGGTTTGTAACCCATCAAAGGCTTACTGTAGCTCCGGAGGTTCTAAAAGTCAAAATTACGTTCGTGTTAGCCAGTGCACAAGCGTAACTTACTACCGTCGGAACTAAGACGAGATTCGAAATATTAACATTTCTACACAAAATATACGATTATTCTATTTAAACCACAATATCTTTTCCACAATTTTTGAATCTCGTATTAGCAAACAATATATTTATGTAGTAACATAATCAAGATCATTGATTCCTTTTATTGTAATAAACTGCACTTACTTCAAATTGTGTTCTTGTCCAAAAAATATTTGAGTACTTACCTTCAAGTTTTATAGCTAGAAATCTTGCCACGTTTTGTAAAGTTTTATTCGTTGTAAAAGTACAATCTGGTCATCAAAAAAATTTTGCTATTTATTTCTCTATATAAACAATGTTTGTTGCCGCACATGAAAAGGCAAAGCCATAATGTTAAGTCCAAAATGGTTTCCTTTACATTAAAATGATATGAAATCGTGCTGTTTTCCCATATATTGTGCAAATACTCAACTACTATTAAAGTGTGAAATAAACTTGCTGTGAATAGTGATGCTGATAACCGATGGCTTAAACGTTTGCATGACTAACCATTTTATGCATTCTACTTATAACATAGATAAAGTGGCTTTATTTAAATACCCATTTATTTGAAAACTCAATTGTAGTATTTAGTATCCAAATGATTTTCCCACTGAGAAAAGCAAAGCTTATAAGCGCCAAATTCCATATTTTACGTGTCTTTACATTATGATGTATTTTTGAAATTGCACAACAGAGATTAATGCTAAACCTTTCGAAACACTGAGAACTATTTATTCTTAAATCAAAAAAGTTCATTAGAACAAATTTAATTTAAATGAAATTTTGAGAAATTGATATGGAAGATATATTTTACTAGGTAAGAATAATGTAAGATGAATATTTTTAAAAAATACTGTATAAAGGGTGTCTACTAAATCGGAGCACAAATTTTGTTACGCTACATAGGTCAACTGTACAAGCCTATTGGATTGAGTTCATAATATTCTGATACTACATTTTAAGGGCTTTAATACCAGTATTACTTGTGGTCAAAACCTGATAGTGTAATGATCCTATTGCTGCATTTATTTAGGGACCCAAAATATGATTTTTCCCGGGTTTCGAACAAGTTAACTTTTATTTTCAAATTTATTTCTTTAAAGAATTACAGTATAATCAAAGAAAACCTAGGGTTTTGATCTCCATAAAATGCAGATTCAGAAATATATCTAACCGTCTCCATTGCTGGTTTATTTGGAAAGTTATGGCAGTGCGTTAGTTTTGCACATTTTTCTTCGAACATGAAAATATGTGCTCTTACAATACAATTGCATAACTTTCTTTCTGCTTTTAATTATGAAATGATGTTTAGTGCATTAGGTAAACGAAACATTGCTGAATACAAATTCACCAATAGCTGGTCTGAGTTCTGCCTATGTGTGTTCTCAAAATGCAAATCTAAATATGCTTTTGTTTCCTTATCCGTTGCATGTTTAACTCCCTACAACTGAAGTTACAGGGTATCTTATATTCAAGCGGATGTACTATTCTGCAAAGAACTATATGGTCAATATATTAAAAACAAAATATCGAACTTTGTTTGCTTTCTGTACACGTGACCATAAAATAAAATCAATCTGGACAACAATTTTTACACTCTTGGAAAAAATCAAAATTTCAAACAATTATTTCTTAGTGTGAAAAAACTTACACAATATAGATTTTTGTTCAACTACAACTGTATTCTCATCTGCTGATTTTGAGCTTTAAATGGATATATTACTTTGGTATACACGCAACATAAACATTCAAAAAACCTCGATTGTGTTTTGTGCTCCGATTAAGTAGACACCCTTTACGTGAGTACGTTTCTGTGTAACTGTGTGCATCATAACACAGTAAATGGTACGTAATGAGAAGTGCTATCCAAGCTATATAGATATTACAGCGGCGGTAGTGCAAAAAATCCCATTTTCATTTCCCTGTTCCATTGCCCAATTAACTTTTAAGAAAATCGATGTTACGTGACTTTGTAACTGCACGAATTACAGCTATTTAAGTACATTTCTGCAATACGCTCAAGTTCAGCTAAAAGTGGGTTAGCGGGTTTGCATTACGAGTGCATTATTTTTGCTGTTCAATCAATGGAGCGCGGGAATTCATGACATCAATGGATTGCAGGAGCTTTCCTATTTTTCAGTCGATCAGTCCGTTGCTGACTGATCGACTAAATTAAGCAATTTACTATATTTGAGCTAGTGTATGGTAAGCTATCATCACATAATAACTTGTTTCAATGCAGCCACTAATCCAAAAGGTTTTATTTACTATAATGCGTTTCTTTCACTTAATAATAATGTACTTTCTCCTATACAATTTTCTTCATATACAATCTTCTATACAAATATGCTTTTTTATATATAAAATCAGATCGTAGATAAGTATCCAGTTTCAGTTTCATTATTTTGTTATGCAATTTATGTTCAAAAGTTTCTAGGGCACTCAAATCATTATCAATGTTGCATAAAGTCTCTGGTTATATGGCGTAAAATATATTTCCAATGATTCGTCAACGATTTATGAAATGAATACAATGTTTTTATGAAAACTCAAGGCTACGCTGAGAAAGAAAAAATATTTAGCAGATTTTAATTGTTACCATATGCCATAATTGCTGACGTTCAGGTATATTCCGTTACATTTTAATGTTTATATTTGCAATAAAAATTGAGAAAATAATTATAATTCAAAAATTCAGCATGTCAAACCTTATTTTACATTAGGAATGTCATTATGAGTTTTATGTAAATTGCTGTAGAAACTTCACTTGAACCTGATTCTCTCGTCATTTGAGGCATAATATTGGGTTTTTCAGAGGAAAGAAAAATATTATTGTTATACAAATACAACTAGAATAGCAATTAGTGCCAATTACTACAGGATTTCTATGCAATAGCTAGTGTTATTAAAGTTAATTTTTAAAGCACATAAGGAAAAATGCTCTGGATCATTTTGCGACCTTTTTGTTATTCCAAACAAACCTTTTCTAATTACTGCACTAATCATGCATCAATTGCATTGCATATTAAACAGTACAAAATTTTACAAACATTTTCCTGTTAAAACTTTCAAAATAAAGACGCAAACAGTTTGTAACTATTTTTTGGTGTTCGTACTTATATATAAAGCCATTTTGCAGTTTAAAATATATCTTTTTGCCTGGTACAGTCAGAAGTGGACATTTGCATGCATCATTTTTTTACTTCTCCACCGACTTCATCAAGATTTCCAAAATGAGAAGTGTGTAAAGTTTTTGAATCTTCACTTATACAAAGGGCGTTCAAAGTCTTTTGAGCCACTTTAATTATTCCAATTAAATTAAATACAAATAGTTTTCGAGTGATTTGTTTGTTCGATGTGGTGCGCCTGCTCCTTAACTACGGCTCTGCATCGTTTTTTCAAATTTTCAAACACTCTTCTGAATAGGGTAGAGGGAATTTTGCTCCATTAATCCCTCAAACTTTTCCATAGCCCATCCAAAGTCTTAGCCTTTCTCTTTTAAATCGCCTGCTAAAAAAACCAAATCCGAAGAAGTTCAAAAGACTAATATCGGGGGATTCTACAGGAATCTCCGAATTAGGGATGACGGTAGCTCCACTATTTTCCCTTAATTCTTCTGAGAAACGCTGCGTTTTCTTAGCCGTATGGGAAGACGTAGCGTCGTGGTGGATGAGGACCTTTGACTCCTCCCCAGGGTACACTTTTGGGATTTCCTTCATGACGAGCGGCTTCAAAACATCCTCCAAGTATTGCTCAGCGTTAATTTTTACGTTTGGAGGCACTTTCATTAGTGGAAGGACCCCTCTACCGGAAAGAGCGCCAATGATCATGACCTGGTCTCCGCATCTTTCGGTGGTCTCAGACACCCATTTTGAAGGGACCATTTCGCCACGTTTTATATAACAGATCTTCCGTTTTCTGTTGCAATGATCCACTCTAAACAATGCTTCGTGGATTGTGACGGCGTTCCCCGATTTATTTCCTGTCAGGTGGCGTTCGAGGAGCTTCTTGGCATTGGACTTCCGGTTGGCAATGTGTGCTGGCTTCAAGACGTGTACCACGCTCCTTATGCGGTTCTAAAGTTCAAGGTCCTTCTTGATAATGTTGTTAACCGTTGCTAATGACATTCCAAGCTGTCTGGACATCTGGCATTGACTTGGAGGGTTCTCCTTGGGGGTCAAAGTCCGGACCTTCCTAATGGCGTCCGGCGTCCGTTTCGAATAAGGGTGATTTTTCTAAGGAGAAGAAAGTCCCAGGGCCTTGGCTTGCCTCCGCTTACCTTGACCAAAGATCACTATGTGCACTGTGCACCTTGACAGATCGTGACCTTTAACATTTAACGGTTTTACAATTGACCGTTGCGAGCATCTCTGCTCGGAAAAGTGTTTAACTGGTACTTCAAATTCCACTGGTGTTTTCTTTGGCATTTTGAAAGAAAACGGTCTGAAACTTTCAACAGTTGTAGTCAAAAGGACAATTAACCTCCTCTTAAATTTTCAAGTTAGTAGGACGTGTCAGTTTTAAAAAATTAATCCCCGCGCGTGGCTCAAAAAACTATGAACACCTTTTGTACTATACATACAGGCATTCAGTGCTGACATAATGATTTTTCATTGTTTATTTTACAATCATATGTTCAGTTTTATAATATTTTATATTTATTTCGGTTTTTCAATAAATGAATGTAATAATAATAGTTAATTGTTTCAATAATCATCGTTTCTATAAATTTGTCAATGACTAGAATTTGAAAGTGCATTATAGTTTTATATAGTACAAGTTTCTCCAACAACTAACAAGAATATTAATATAATTGCAACTTTCCTTTTTTCTCTCACTTTTCTTCACAGACAAGCAGCAACAAGCTTGGGTAGTAGGAGTGCACAATGACATCCACGCTGAAAATGCCTTGGCATTTGGTACCTCCTTAAAGCTGGTGCTTACTTCCAGAAAGCTGATTGCCCTAATTTCTCCTCTGGTTTCTTGGAACTTAAGGTAAATTAAAAATTAAAATAATTGAAGTTATGAAATACCGAATTTTATTGAAATATATAGAACTCAGTTGCGTGCAGAGTATGATCATGCTTTTGTCTTGGAAAACGACTTGCAAATTGAAAAGAATCAAAAAGAGGATGAAGTACTCTCCTTGCTGTTTGCATTCACTTTGCAAGGCTTTGACAAATGTGTTTGGCTCTCAGCAAAGGAAAAGCTATTTGTTGTGCAAAACTGCGATCACATTTTTGACTTGTTGGATTCAACAAGAGAGTCAAGTAGCAGTGACATCATTGCACTACCCAACAACAAAGGAAATGTTTGGTTTATAAAACCAAACTTGGACATTTACAAGACTATAGTGGAATATTTACAAGCCGCAAAACTTAACGGGAATGATTTAAAAAGCTATTTCAAAATGTTTATTGCAAATCAATGCGCGAATATGAAAAATGCTGAAAAGTGGAATCGCAAGTTTGAGCACATGGTTTTGTCAGTCTCCGAAACGGATAATATTTTAATTGGGTAAATATATCATTTTTAAGGAATATTTTTCTGAAAGCTTTCACCGCAAAATTTTACAGTTTTCACATGAGATGATGAGATATAATTACAATTACAGTGATCGGTGTTTAAAGGACATTTCCTTTGTCTTTCTTTCTGAGACAAAATCTGGCTCTGCTAATACAAATGTTACTTTCAAGGTATTTATAGTACTTTATCACAAAATGTATTTTAATATAAAATTCACACTTTGTATTAAAAATATTTTAGCATTTGCACCAAAGGTGGAATAATCTCCTCAATGCTACTCTGCATCAAAGCGGAAAACCTACTTATCTTGCTGAATATAAAAAAGAACCCATTGCTATTGTTGGTATGAGTTGCCGATTTCCCAAATCAAATACACTTGACGAGTTCTGGAATCTTCTAATTTCTGGTTGTGACGGTACAAGTGAACCTCCTGAATTTCGGTGGCGTCATAATACCTCAACTAACACAAAAAATCTGAAAAATACTAACGCTGGATATTTAGCTTGCCCAGTGGACGAGTTTGATTCCCACTTTTTCGGAATTTCAAATGCAGAAGCAGTTTTTATGGATCCTCAGCAACGCTTATTGCATGAATTGGTTTGGGAGGGTCTTGAAGATTCCGCTATTAATCCTCAAACTCTGAGGGAAACTCAAACCGCTGTTTTTGTCGGTTCGTGGGTCACGGATTATAAGGACATTTTGAAAGAAAGTGGTCATCACGAGTTTTACAGAACTTACATGGGTAATAGTTTAGGCGTTGCCGCAGCTAGAATTTCCTTTCTGCTTGGGCTTACAGGGCCAAGCATTTCAACAGAAAGTGGATGTAGCTCCAGTATGGTAGGTGTACACATGGCATGTAAAAGTTTAGTTTCTGGAGAAAGCAATTTAGCTCTAGCCGCCGGTCTCAACTTGCTACTACATCCTTTAGACAATCGTCATATTCCCATGGCATTGTCGCCTGAGGGACGATGTAAAACATTTTCAGCTAATGCGGATGGATTTGGAAGAGCTGATGGATGTGGAGTTCTTGTACTGAAAAGGTTATCAGATGCTGTGAAGGATGGAGATAGAATTTGGGCACTTTTAAGGGGCTCTGCTATGACGCAAGAAGGAACAAGTAAAAGCATGGGAACGCCAACAGTTTATTGTGAGGCTTTGGCAATGACTCAAGCACTCCAGGACGCTGATGTACTGCCAGAGCAAGTTTCTTATGTGGAGTGTCATGGCACGGGAACGATTGTTGGGGATCCTTTGGAAACCGCAGCAATTTGTAAGGCATACGGTTCTAAGGCTAGACAAGAGCCGCTAATCATCGGTTCAGTGAAAACTAATATTGGTCATACTGAAGCTACTTCTGGAATAGCGGGATTGATAAAAGTTGTACTGAGCATGCAAAATGAGCAAATACCACCGCATATTAATTTTACAGAATTAAACCCGGCAATTGATTTAGATGTTATACCAGCCAAACTTCCACTAGAACCGGTAGAGTGGAAACAAGATAAAGAATATAGTCGATTTGCTGGAGTTAACTCATTTGGTATTTCTGGTACAGATGTACACGTAGTTGTAGAAGAAACGCCAACAAAACTGTTGCAATCGGTTGAACAAAGCAGAAACTTTATAGCAACGTCTGAAGATAGACCAGCTCATTTAATAAAATTTTCAGCAAAATCTGAAGAAGCTTTAGATAAAATGCTACAAAACTATCAAAACTTTATGCAGGATCCTAATAACGATTCTGTGTCGCTTGGCAATATTGCGTATACTGCTAATGTGGGCCGAGCTGATTTTGCTCACAGAGCTGCCATTATTTGCACAAGTAAAGAAGATTTTATCAAGAAGGTAGAAACTGGTTCGATTATTCAGGGAAAATGCGTAGTTTCTCAAGAAAACTCAAGAAAAATTTGCTTTTTGTTTACGGGACAAGGAAGTCAATATCCCGACATGGGAAAAAGTTTTTACGAAACAAGTCCAGTTTTTAAATTTTATTTTGACCAATGTGCCAATTATCTGGAAAACGAATACAAAATTAACATTAAGGAAGCCATGTGGGGCAGTAAAAAGCATGAGCTTAGTCGTACCATTTACAGCCAAACAAGCATATTTGTACTGGAGTATGCTTTATATCAACTTTGGCAATCTTGGGGCATTCGCCCTGACTATGTGCTGGGTCACAGCCTGGGCGAATTCTGTGCTGCAGTTTGCGCAGGTATATTGCATGTTCAGGATGCACTCAAGCTTGTGGCTGAGAGGAGCTTGCTAATTGAGCAATTACCTGGAGGGAAAATGTTGGTCATTAGGAAAGATCACAAGAATGTGCAACTGCTTATGCAACAATTTGCTAAAGGAGATTCACAAAAATTATTAGATTTTGCTGCTGTGAATTCTGATGAGCAAACTGTTGTGGCTGGGGATTCGGATGTGGTTCAGCTATTTTCTAAATGGTTACAGGATGAAAATGTTAAATGTGTTTTGCTGGATTCTTCTCACGCTTTTCATTCAAAACATATGGACGGAATATTAGAGCAGTATAAACAGTTAGGAAATACTGTAAATTATTGCTATGAAGAAAAAGGGTGTAAGTTCATTTCTGGATTGAAAGGAAAATTGGTTGATGAACGCATAGTGAATTCAGATTACTGGGTGGATCATGCAAGAGAAAAGGTCAATTTTCTGGATGCGAGTAAAGCAGCAATAGAATTAGGATGCACGTTTTTTATTGAAATTGGTCCCCAGCCAGTTTTATCCAGTCTTACCGCGCAAAACAATACCAGCAGCAGTGCACTGACTTGTTTGCCGAGTTTGAGAAAAAATGGAGATGAATGGACAACAATTTTGCAAAGTTTAGCCAGAATGTACATTTCTGGGAGAAACGTGGATTGGAATGGATTTGATCTATTTTACTCTAGAAGCAAAGTACGACTTCCTACATATCCATTTATTAGGAAACAAATTTGGCCTGAAACTTTAGTAAATGCTAAGGCGACTGAAATACATCCACTTTTAGGATCTCATTTGGCAAATGCTACGTCTGCTAATATTTTTGAATCTAATATGAGCGTTAATGGAAATATGCAAACTTGGGTAAAAGATCATTGCATTGGTGACAATGTGATTTTTCCTGGAGCTGGTTATTTGGAAATGTGTTTAGCAGCGGGGGTTGCCGTTACTGAAGGTTTTAATGAAAATGTTGGAAAACCAAATCGACCCATGAAGATTGAAAATATGGCTATAAAAGCTCCACTTTGTTTACCTTCTTCAAATTCGGGAAATGCTTGTAGCTCGTTGCAAATCCAAACTGTTGTGGAAAATATACCTGAAAATGCTACTGCATTAAAAATACAAATTAGTCATTTGGTTTCTACTGATTTGAGTAAAAATAAGTGGCTAAATCATGCAAAAGCTAAATTTGATCCCATTCCGCAAGTTTCTATTCCAATAGATTTTCCAATAAAGTCGTTTACGGATGAGGATGTTTGTAACGTTACCGAAATTTATGACAGACTGAATTCTATTGGTCTTCATTTTGGTCCGGTTTTTAAAAGCGTTGAAAAATTTTGGTGGAGAAGAAACAACAATGACGTGTTAGTCAAGCTGAAAATTCCTAAGGAAGATAATTTCAGGCATCAATACATTGTTCATCCAGTTGTATTGGATGGCATGCTTCAAAGCATTATGATGTTTTTATTTACGCAGGAAAAGATGTCCAATGGACAATATACCATTAAGAAATTAACTGTACCGATTAATATTGGCTCGTTTGTTTGGCTCGGGTCTTTACCGGAAAATGAAGATGATTTATATGTTCGTGTTGCTCAGCAAAATAATTTGAATGGAAATAAAGTAGTGGATGCGCAAGAATGCGTTGCTACTTTATTGGATTCTGCGGGAAAGCCTTTAGCAATGATAAGTTCTTTGGAAGTTATTGAAACAAACGTAAAAGCTGTGGAATCTACAATAAAACAGCAGCAATGTACTATGCCGGATTTGTGGGAAGAAAAATGGAAGAATCGATTGGGCACTTTAGAACATCGTCTTGATTTTACTCGGGTTAAAATTGTAACAACAGAAATTCCAACTTATATTCCTTCTGAAGAATTACAACAGTTGTGTAAAATGTTGATGGAATATTCTTGGCTGAGCATGCTTCGTGCTTTGTATGAATGCGGATGGCAACCAAAAGAAGAAGATATTTTTACAACGGATCAACTTTTTAAACAGCTTAATATCAAGGATGAACACAGATTGTATTTTGGGTTTATTTTGGACGTACTAGAAGAAGAAGGTGTGATTACGCAAACAAGCAAAAAGGAAAGGGAAGTTGGTTCAAGAATTACAAATTGTACTTGGCAAGTATCCAACGTTAAATACACATCAGCGCAATTAATGAAATATTTGAATTCCCCGATTTTCACTGAGCAATTGGCAAACCAGTTTAAGTCTACTAAGCTACTGCAAAAACTGGGTGACAGTTTTGGAGATGTTCTACTTGGAAAACAAAATGCACTAAGTATCCTATTTCCAGAAGATAAAGTGAACAAACCGTCTGTTGGTGCATTTTATGAAGAATATGGTCAAATGTTTGGATTAGATGATTTAGGTGGAGAAGGCTTGCAAGAGAGAATGCAGAGCTTTAAGGATGCTATGAATGGAGAAAAATTTGTTTTACGAATTTTGGAAATCGGTGCTGGAACAGGAGCATTTACTGGTTTGCTATTAGAAGTGCTTGAAAAGCTGGAAATGGAATATGAATATTGGTACACGGATATTTCAAAAGGATTTTTCTCCACTGCAGAGAAAAAGTTTGAAAAGTTTAAGAAAAACATGAAATTTAAGAAACTGAATGTTGAGGAGGATCCATTATCTCAAGGCTTTATTCCAGAGTATTATGATTACGTTTGCGCTAGTGAAGTTATACATGCCACTAGGGATATTGTTGAAAGCTTAACAAACACCAGATTATTAATGCGTGCTGGGGGAAAACTGGACTTGATTGAAACAACCGTAGTAAATAGATACATTACTAATCTGGTTGGTTTGCTACCAGGTTACTGGAGATTTCAAGATTTAGACTTAAGACCAAGTCATTGTACAATGTCAAAGGATAAGTGGAGATGGGCATTGGAGAAAACAGGGTTTGGTGTGGATAATATAATTGATTGTCTGATGGAGCAAAATGCAATGATTTGTGCGAACAAAAAATCGGATTTAATAATTGAGCAATTAAGGTTACCAGAGAAAACTTCAACGTGGTTATTGTTTTTGACAAACGAAGGCGAAAGTGATGTAGTAAGGTTTTTAAAGAGAAAGTTGGAACAAACTGGTAGAAAATTGCTAATAGTAGAACTAAGAACAGACGAAATAGCATACGAATCTCAGGAAACGTCTCACAAAATTTATATGGGCTCCGAAGAACAGTTCATATCGTTTCTTCAGGAAATCTCAGCGAGGAAAGTTTCTCTGGTTGAAGGTATTTTGTATGGATGTACATTGACTAAATCCATAACCGACCAAAGTCAGATTCTGAAACCTTTCTTTTTCTTATCCAAAAACATTTCTCTACTGATAAATAGCACTTCAGGGCAAAAACATTTACCACGATTAATTTTGCTAACAAATGGCGCTGTTGCGTTTGAAAATTGTGAAGTACCTAATTATCACGTCAGCACGCTTTGGGGTTTCTGTCGTTCTCTAAGAAACGAAATGTCTGAACTTATTGTACGATGCCTAAATATTTCAGATAATAACTGGGACAACTTGAGACAGGAAGAAATATTTAGAGAACTTTTTAATGTCGATTCGCAAGAAAATCAGATTGCGTTAATAGGGCGTACTAAGTTCATTCCCAAATTTATGCCGCATAAACCCAGCAAGCAAGAAGAGCCTCTTGAACTACCCCGAGGAACAGACCGATTTCAGCTAATTCATCCCGAGACAAGAGCCATAGCTGATCTGGAATTTGGCTTGTTACCTCATTTTGATTTAGCTGACGATGAAATTGAAGTCAGAGTCAAATGTTTTGGTTTGAATTTTAGAGACGTACTAAATGTCATTAAACCTACCGAACAGTTTTACGGCGGTGATTTTGACACTGTGGGATTTGATTTTGCTGGTGTTGTCTGTCGTTTAGGAAAAAATGTTACAAAATGCGCTGTTGGCGACAGAGTATATGGTCTAAACATGAATGGCACTGCATTACCAAGTCATTTAAAACTTCAGGAAGATTACGTAATGCCAGTCCCTGAACACATGTCATTCCAACAAGCGGCAACATTGCCAGTAGTTTATTCAACAGCTTATGATTGCTTAGTAACTGTTGCCAAAATTAAACCAACTGATACCGTTTTGATCCATACTGCATCGGGTGGAGTGGGAATTTGTGCTATTCAAATATGTCGCCAGTTTGGCGTGAAAAATATAATTGCTACTGCGGGCAGTCAAAGAAAGCAAAAGTTTTTAAGAAACATGGGAATTCAGCACGTTTTTAACTCTAGAGATACCACTTATGCAGAAAGCATTTTAAAAGTTACCAATGGCCGTGGAGTTGACGTAGTTTTGAATTCGCTAACAAGCAAGGGTTTCAAAGAAGCTAGTCTTAGCGTTTGTGCTAAAGACGCGTGGTTTTTAGAAATGAGCAAAATTTCAATTTGGACCAAAGAAGAAATCAATGAGCTACGAGCAGATGTAAAATATTATGTTGTGGATGTTGAAATAAGTTCAGTAACACCCGAAATGTGGCAAACTAGAATGCAATGTTTTGCTGATGGGAAACTCAATAGTCCGTTACCATATATTTCTTACGACGCTACGAGAATCAAACAAGCTTTGGGTTATTTACAGAAAGCCAATCATATTGGGAAAGTTGTTTGCAATATGCCTGAATGGACGGTAGATAATGGTCAAAGGAATGCTGAAATACCTATGTTTAATGATAGAAGTAGCTATTTGATTACGGGTGGATTGGGAGGAATTGGTTGGTTGGTTTGTCAATGGATGGTTAGGAAAGGAGCTAAATATGTAATTTTAGTAGCTAGGAGTCCACCATCTGATAAAATGCAAAGGGAAATTGTAAAGCTGAAAAATGAAAAGGATTGCAAAATTGAAGTGGGCTTTCTTGACATTGGTAATAAGGAGCAATGCAAGACGTTATTCGAGGAACAAATTCCTGCTTTAAATTTCCCTTCATTGCGAGGCATTATGCATTGTGCTGGAATCCTTTGTGATGGTTTAGTGGTTAACCAAACCTGGGAAAGGATGAGTTGTTTATTCAATGCTAAAGTTGATGGAACTATAAATTTGCATGAATTTACTAAAAATCAGCATTTGGAACATTTTGTTTTATTTTCGTCAATTGCTGGTTTATTTGGCCCACCGGGAATTAGTAATCATGCGGCGGTATGCAATTTTGAAGATACGTTTGCGTATTATAGGCATTCTATTGGTCTTCCGGCTACTACTATTAATTGGGGACAGTGGGGAGAAGTGGGCGTAGCAACGGAACAAGACTTTCCTGGAATAAGACCAATTTCTAATTTGCAAGGAATAACGGCATTAGAGCATGCTATGAAAACGCATAGAATACAAACAGCGGTCATTAATGTGGATTCTTTTGTGCTTTGGAGTAAGCTAGTGCCGCAATTAATTGGCTATTTGGATGAGCGTGTTTTAACAGCCACACAAACCAATGGAAAAACTGGACTAGGTTTGAAGTCGGCTGAGTTTTGGCAAAGATTTGATTCTGAAGAAGATCAACTGCACGTAGTAAAGGACTACGTTAGAAAAATTTTAATAAGCGTTTTAAGACTGGAGCAAGATGATAAGCTAAAAGAAGATGTAGATTTGCAGGAAATGGGCGTTGATTCGCTAATGTACGTAGAAATTAAAAATGCATTGCAAGCTTTGCTAGGTGATAGGTTGACTTTGAGTACTAGTGCGTTAAGAGAGTGTAATACGCTTAATCAGATATCTGAAGCAATATTGGGGCAAATTAAAGGCAGCACTACAGAAAGTATAAATGAATCTGAATTATCATATGAAGAAATTAATGAGCTTATTAGAAAAGATAGCATTTTACCTGAATATATTGGAATGAAATCAAGTATATTACCAAGTGTACCGGAAAATGAAATTAGAACTGTGATGTTGACTGGGGCAACGGGAACTTTGGGTTTGTACGTTTTGAGAGAACTAGTAAATATGAAGCAAGTCGAGCAAGTAATTTGCTTGATAAGGCCAAAGAAAAATGTTTCATTAGAAAAGCGTTTGAAACAAGCCATTAAAAGTAGAGATCTTTCAGAAGATTTGATATTAAATTCGAAAATCGAAATTGTTTCAGGAAATTGTGCTAAACCAAATTTAGGTCTTGAGCCGGAAGTTAGGGAAAATTTGGCTAAAAATGCAGACGCCATATTTCATTGCTCTGCTAAGGTTAATCACGTGGAACAATACAGAGAAAGAGATGAAAAAATTGAAGATGTGCGCAAAACGAATATTTATGGTCTAAAAAATATTTTAGAATTTGCATGTGACCGTAAAGTCAAGCACGTTTTTCATATGTCCTCCCTTTTAAGTGTAGTACGTTGTGATTACAACGAAGTAAAAATTGCGGAGGATTGGCCTGAAATTGGAGATTATGACGGTGTAACTAAAGTAGCATACGCAAATTCCAAATTTGTGGAAGAAATTGTAATGAAGCAAGCTGTATTGGAGAGGAGTTTACCATGTAAGGTGTTTAGATTGCCGTATTTATGCGGAAATTCAGAAACAGGCCAGTTTCCCATTGAAAATGATCATGCAATGGGAAGATACATTTTTGTTATGAAAAGTGGAATGATGCCTAATAATTCGTTGCCAATGATGACGCTGCCAGTAGACGTTGTTGCGAAAACGGTTGTGAAACTGTCGTTTAGGACAGATGTAAAGCCTGATATTTATAACATTAGTCATGATAAGCCGGATAGAGATGAAAGGTTTACAGAGTTGGCAGCCAAATTTGGATATAAAGTGGAACTTGTAGATTTTGCAAGGTTTTGCGAAAGAGTGCTGGAGGAGAGAGATGATGAGAATGGAGAGGTAAATTATCATCCAGTGTTAAAAGATTTGTATAAAAATGAAGATGCTTTAAGAGCAAGCTTTTTTACACTTAATGAGGCGTTTAAGGATTGGATTGATTTGATGGAGCAAGGAGGGGAGTTTTTTAAAAGTAGGAAGTTGGAAAAGCTCTTGCCGGATTTTTATCCGGTGAAAGAAGGTACGTTGCAGTATCTTGAGCGGGATTTATTGTATGCAAAGCAGCAAGGTTGGTTTTAGCGTGGGAAATAATGAAAGGAAATATTTTAATTCTTAGGATTGTAATTTTGTTTTGTGTGAATAAAATATTGTTTTCTGAAATTTTTTTGTATTTCATTCAAATGTTTCATACAAGTTTAATATGCACGCATATTTTGGTTAAACCATAGCAATGCCTTACACATAACCTAAGACGGTTTGTCCCCTGGACACGTACATAGAAAGATTGATTTGATTGCAAAAACGTATTCCACATGCATAGTAAACGTTTTTAAGTCAGCTGGCGAGAAACAGCATTTCAACCAGATGCGCAGAATATATAAAGAATATATAAAGTGAACCTAGCTACATTGCCGTCTTGATTATGGAATTGAGAAAAAATTAAAAACAATCAACGAAGATATCATACGTCACAAAATTGTAACCTGTAATCAAAATGAAAAACACAAAAGATCGTTAACATTCATTAAATGGCATTTAGGAAATAACTGTCTTATTGTTTTATTATAATCCCAAACTTGAAGCATTAAAGATTTTTTCTATGTACTTTCCAAGCAAGCTACGTGACTTTATACAAGTTGGTAATGGGATCGTTGGTGGTATCATACCACTGGTATGTGCATAAATGGTACATAAAAGTACATTGGGTTTATATTACTCATGAGTATGAATACTAGCTTTGCCTATCCTGTAATTTATAATGTAGTAGAGCTATAATTTTGCTACATTGAAAGTTTCCTTGTGACAGATGTTTTAGTCGTTTAAAAGTGACTTAATTCACAAAGAGTTGTTGGTGTTCTGTAAGGTGCAATTGAAGTTAATTAAAAACTGCGTTGGTGCAAGGATGGATCTAAACGGACCATTTTCCATTTTTCCAGCCGAGGTAGCTTTTTTGTTGCCCTTGCCTACAATAATATTTTAATCTTGAGAAGGAAAATGTACATGTAAACTCAAATGTACATTTTGATACGTTTTCACTTTTTACTTGCATAAAACAAATATAAGCAGAAATAAGATAAATACTTGCAATTGCAATACTCGTGTAATAAGTAAAAAATTAGATATTAGACCTTTACTTATGCTTGTATATAATATAATATTATCGGTGTCACATTTTAATGCCAACCTTGCAGAAAAATGGCAAGCCATTTGCAGTTCCTACATAATAATATGTGTTTTACTTACTGCTTTCTCTTTGTATTGTAGATATGGGAGCTAATTATTGACCAACTGGATAACAGCATAGATAGGCTTCATACACTTGTATCCTTACCAGAATTGGACACTGCTCTTCATAAACAAAAACCCAAGTGGTATTTTGGTAACGTAAGTGTACCGTGCATTCAAAATCATAAAATTGATACAGCCAAATTTAGCGCAAACTGTTGATATTTGCTTCAACTCTTTCAGGCTCTTCCTCTAATTGGTAAATACTTGTCTACAACCAACTTGCGTACTACGCGTCAAGTGTGCAAAATATGGCACCAGGACTTACACAATTTAATAGACAACCATCCATATCACGTGCCTTACAATGCCGACCCGCAGAATGGGCTACCTTTGAACACGGTGGAAGTTAACAAAAATTGTCCTTTGTTCAAACTGGCAACTTCAAGTCCCATTCTCAAATTTTCCACTGTTGGTTCAATCAACCAGTTTATGGAAACGTTGGCAAACAGCAACTTTTCCCGGAAACGGATTTATGGAAGGACATTGTTCTTGGATGCTAAGCAAGGCAATTCTCAGGAGAACTTTAACCGGAGTAGCGTCGAGCTATTTAAAAAGGTTGGCAGTGAGATAAATCACTTGACGATAAGTAGTCATCGAGATTTTGAAACCACTTTGGAATTCTACAGGCGACTTCGTCTTATTCTGGAGTTTACTCCAAATTTAAAGTCACTTTCCATTCAATTTGAAAATCAGGATGATAGTCGTAATCTGTCTTTGATCATGGCAAGACGTCCATTACCCTTGTTAAGGTTTTTGCAAAGTGTAAGAATGGAATATGATCGCAAAGGATTTACTAAAAACATTTTTGATTGTATTCCTTCTCTGGCTGAGAGAGAAGGATCACTTGTTCGAAAATTAGTTATTTCACGACTGAACCATTCTCCTGAATATAAAAACTACACCTCAACTTTTGCAAATATAATTGAACTTGAAATTGGTCATGAGATGGATGGAATGCTATTCCCGCAGTTAAAAGGAAGCAAAATACAAAAACTTGTAGTACCTGATATTCTTATCCCACCACATTTGAAAATAATTGATATAAGTGAACTACGTGTACTACACACCAATGAGATTTATATACGGGAAAATTGTTGTTTGCGTCTACCTAACCTTCATACGTTACGCTTTATGGATAGTCAATTTGTAAACTACAACTTTTTGCTTCAGCTTCCATCCCTTACTCAGCTGGAGGTTTTGAAAAATGCATCAAATAAAAGGCGTCGCCTAGAAGAATGTCAGAGTCAGGGATTTGGCGAGGATAACATCACAAAAGAAATTTTGAACTGGGTTTATTCCAGTCCGGTTACAAATTCACGAATTTGGAATTTGCTGCCGACTATTAAAAAGATAAGAATTGGCACTAAAAAATACAGAGGGCGAATGGATGAATGGGCTACGTTTTGTAGGCAGCAGTTTTTTGGTGGGTAAATTAGTAAGGGGGCAGTCTAGATTACACAGAGGGGGGGGGTGAAATTTTACCCCCATCCCCCCTAAAAATATGCTATTTTCCAGCCAATTTTCAAAAAAAAATCCAACACGAGATTTTTGAATTATTGAATTTCGAAAATTTTAACATTAAATTATGCATAGCTTTATAATAACACATTATGCTACTTTTTTTGCAATTATGACTGAAAAATGCATTTTTTTCTGAATCGAATGAGTATTTTTGCAGATTATTTGGTTAATTTTAAGAAAAACACTCCTGTGTTAATTTTTGGAAAAAAAATTAATTAGGTAAGGGGGGTGAAATTTCACTGGGGGGTTATATATTTTATTTGTGGAAAAACATGTAAAATGTTAAGGTTTTAGTTTCAGGTTAGTAGCCTTACATTGGTTTATTTGGATTGTAAAATAGTAATGATTAGAACTAAAATCATTGTAATTGTAAGTTATTGTAGATTTTCTTGAATAATTAGGTGGAATACAAACTAAACTTATAAATTCCAAATCAACTTTGGGAGTTTTTTGCTGTTTATTAGCTAGAGTTATCATAATGGGGAGATTGCAGTTTATATATCATTAGCATTTCTTCATGAAACACCTAAGCCTTCAGCCAAATATGGTTTAAGGTAGTTTTGAGTTTGATGGAGAAAAAATGACAGTGTTTTCATCGTTGACCTTTATACATTGACTCATTACTAAATAAATACATTACTTTTTAAAGAGAATAATTCTTCTAATCTGGCTATGGATAGCCGATTTCATCAAAAGAAATCCACCAATACAAAATAGTAAGCTTTTCAGTTGGTTTTACACTCTAATAACATAAGATACAACATTCGTGTACTATTGTGATTACTTCTATAACAGATGTAGCTGAATGGTAAGAGCCTCCGCTGAAGATTTCAAAAAATGTAGCAATTAAAAGCGCCGACAAAAAGAATGTCAGGGATTTTGCAAGCATGCCATCACAAAAGACATTTTGCACTGGGTTTGAAATTGGCTGCTGACTTATATAAAATACTTAGATTATGCATTTGATCACCGGAAGGACCACAAACTGTTTTTCTGTATACAATGGTTTCAATTTTTGCAAACAAGACTTTGTTGATAATGGTAAGTATTTAACTGATCACCACGAAAGAGTATTCAATGGCACACCGCTTTATGGCACAATGCGTTATTCGGCCAGCTTTCTCCGGAGGATCGAGCTGCAGCGGAGCCAAGGCACGCCGGATCTTTAAAGTAGACTCATTCCAGAGTTTGCACCAACCGTATCTTCTGCAGATCCTTGACTGTGGCCGTTGGCATCATTGACTATCATTATCATCATGACTGGGAGCAGAGTGCATTGTTTCTCACAACGGCAGACTGATCAGTAGTCTAGACTTATTCTGCCTCTTTGTCACAAGACCCGAGCTCCAGCTCTGGTAGAGGATCCAGCAATGCAATTCACAAAATGATTCATGATTTACATCTATATTGAACACTTATTAAACTTCTATCAAACGGTTACAATGTGTCACGTTCCTAAATTTTCCTCGAAGAATTTACAAGAAACTTAATCTCGTTTGGAAACATTTGTACCAGAAAGATTCTATTTTAGATTGGCAATAACTAGAAAACGACTTGATAAATTTGTGCCAAACTTAATTGTGCACACTTGGTACCGTCGTCACAGGATGCGACACGAGCGTAGTTTTAGTTAATGACATAGAAATAGTATTCTTCAGGTAGCTTTAGTAAATAAAATTAACTAGCTTTGCTTTGGTTTTTATATAATTGAGATTGTGTATGCATCGTTTAAAATATAAATTCCCGTTATTTCTTTTTCTTCTGGCAAATACAGATGTGCTATATAAGAATTACTTCATTCAAACAGTATGAAAATAACTATAACTATAATGACATTTTCAAAGAGGCTTTGTATGATGAAATGGTTAATATTTTATTTATGCGTTTTACGGCAAAATACATCACAGATAAAAAAAGTCATTTCAACGAAAAGACAAATTCATGAGAAAATTATTTTTCTAAATGTGTAAAGTATACTGATGCTTCATGCGTACAGACCAGAATGCAAAAGCAAACTATTTTACCACTGGGTAACCGGACGTTTCTCAATCCAAGCTTTGATTTGGGGAATGTTAAAAACTGTTTGCTGCAATTTATTCAATCCCGGGTATGACTTGGCGATACCTGGCTCTCCAGCATCATAGAACTCCAAGTAATGGGCCATTACGATATCAATCCAAGACAGGTTTTTTCCAACCATGTAGGACCCCCCATTGGAATTTACTTGTTCTTCAAATTTACCAAAATATTTTGGGGCAACGGTTTCCAGAAAGTTTTTCCTTTTTTCAGCCTTTTTGGTTTCATCTTGCTCCCAGAAATAATATTTACGAAATTCTGAGCATGAAAAATAGTTTCGAATGTTTAAACATGAATATACTTTTGCACATAATATAAAATTTGGAAGTTGTTAGCTAACCCGTTAGCAAATCATTCAAAGCGTCGGCAATTTCATCCATTTTTGATGCTTCCCAGTCATTTTCACCGATTAAGTTGTGCTTCTTAGCCAAGTACCGGGCGATTGTCATGGACTGAGCTAATGTTTTGTCTCCAACTTGCAAAACAGGCAATTGACCGTAAGGATACTCTAAAGATGGACACAAAAAATACAGTTAGTCCTTGATGAAGGTTATCTATAAGCAGTTTATCCAGTTATCATTGAAGGTTATTTTTGAAGATCAACATGATTCATCATGATAATATTTGAAGGCTATCCTATTCAGAACCAGGACAAAAAAGTAATTGCCACCGAGCCAGAGGCTTACAGAGAGTTGAGTATTATGATTCAAGTTGGCAGCCAGTGAAGCTAATACTAATGCCAAGCCAACTCACTACTCAATATAATAGTCCAAACATAAAGAGAGACAGGCACATGACTTTGTACTAGTCAATCACTATGCATATAAAGTGTTTTTCAAGTAGTATGAATATATATTGTCGAGCTAGCTAAGTATTATTTTGGTGGTTATAGAGATATGAACACATTTATCCTGGGCAAATATGTGTTTTGTAGTGAATGGAATGACTAATGGATAACATTCAAACTCGGGTGCTATATACAGTCCTGGATACCCACTTTATTGTTAATTTATCGCAATTGGGTTAATGGATAGAATAGGTGCAAGCTTTTTTCCATAAAGAAATTTGTCACAAAAAATCGCTCTGCTATTCATTTATAAAGCATTCTAGATATAAAAACACTACATATATTAGCACGCATGGCGCATTAATTTGTTTAAAATCAATACCAAATACCAACACTATTATGCCTGTTAATATGCTTATGCTAGTGGAATCTATAAGTGCAATTTCTCTGTTGGCGTGTAAATGTATATTCGTTTTATGTACCTGTATGATGTATGTATGTATGTATATGTATAACCGTCATCCATCATAACTACATATTCTTTTATCAAACTGAACTAATGGTCCAAAAACTGTTCATAAACTGCAAACTTACTCGCTTTATGTTCAAACCACTGTTCCTTTTCAATGCGGTTATCCTCGTAGGGGACACCAGTGTAAGCAAAAATTAAACGAGCAGGTTCACCTAAAGCCTTGAAGTCGAAGTACGTGAGCTTGTATGACTCGGTCATATTGTAAGTTTCTCAAATCTGAAAAATGAAAAAAATCACTTAAATGCAAAACTGAGACTGAGCACCATAAAATCTTGTAAATTAATACTGTTTACTTATATTATTCATATATTCTTTACCGTTTTGTGGACAAGAAACAACAAATGCTGTGAAATTCTGATTTGCTTTGAGCAATTTACTATTTCAAACTTCAAAGCACAAAGACGACGAGCAGAGCAGCGCACAACAGCAGCTTCAAAACTGAGAGTGAAATCACAAAAAAACCTTGCTTATATAGCTATATTATTCAGCAGAATACGTCATACGTCAGGTGTATGCGTGGATTTGGCTGAAAGTGTATTTGTCTGATACTGCTCCACTCCTTTCCCGTCCTCCGAACTCAGCCAATGCAATACACCTGCGTATTTCAAGGCCAATTGGACGAGGAATCGGACACTGGCTGACGCCAACAAGGAGTAATGAAACGATAACGTAACACAAACGAAACCGAACGAAAACAAGCAGTGTGAGCCAAGTTTCAAGATATTGAAACAATTTTGTATTGTCACTTTATTTGTATTACTGTGACTGTATTTCTAGAATGAAATTGTTTCCGCATGACTTTGTCAAAGTCACTTTGTGTCGTTTTGATGAGTATTACTTCAATCCCTTTTAGTGAATAAAAACAAATACGTTTGCATTTGCCCAAAGGTAAATAAAAACTTTCTAGAACAACTATAAATTTGTATGCAATGTCAAAAAATATTACAAGAATGAATCACTCAATGATTATCATTGGATAATACTCGTCAATTTCCATAAAGATGCTCGCTGCTGACGACGATAATCATAGTATATGAATATATAGCATTGGCCTAGGAACTCTTTGTTGCTGGTTTGGAGACCATTTCTTTCTGGTTTAGAACCTATTTACAAGTTTTTTTAAAAAAACAGACACACTACATCTCAATATGCTCCATTCCATTCGGTTTGAAAATCAGAATGACATTCGTAATCTTCAGATCAAAATCTCCAACAATTTTCTTAATACTCTCAAAACGTGCCAAATTTTCAGATTAGATAAAAGGTCATGTCAAACTCCCAAAATTGAAGTATTAGCTCGAAATGATGTCATAATTCAAAAAATCGCAAAAATACTGAATACTTTGAAACGCCCCAGCAGAACATCCGTAACCTTTTTGTCTTAAGGTAGAAACCAACTAAATTTTTCACGCTTATGCACAAGTAACTAAGCTATTTTATTGCAAATTATCAAGTAGCTCCGTTAGCTGTAAAGAAAGTTATTACAGATTTTGTGAAAAATCTTGAATTTTCTTGCACATAAATTCAGCCTAACAGCCAATAAAATCAACTATTTCCTAAAAATGACCAAAATGCCACTATAGTGTATTAACTGTCACAGGTTGCTTGGAAAAATATCAAGCCAGTGTGAAGAAATCCGAGGTTAAGTGCTGAAAAACGTTAAATTTTGCTGCATAATTTTGGCGATTTTTTTAAAGTGTCTGAAATTTGGGTTCTTTAGCTTAGATAATAAAGCAAATTGTGATGTAATGTAATCTGAAAGATTTACTTGATTTGGACGTTTTAGTCAAAAGTTATGACATTTTGAAATTTGAAAACCTGTAAATCTGGCCTTTGGAATAAGCAAATTTCAAATTGTCTTATCTATGTTATTTTTTTACTTCAAGCAAACACGTCATCTAATCGGCATTTGTAGCTTATGCATTCAATCTATGTGCTACTTTGCCTAATTAAAATTCCCCTTCATGCCATCTTGAGTAACAAGACGAGGTTGTTAAGGTAACAATTGCCACGGCAATTTAATCTTATTGATTTGCAAAAATTTAAAGTTTTAAATAGTAAAAGCACGTTACCAAAACATATTTAGTGTAACAAAAGTTGTTTGAAAAGCTTAACTGTTAAAATATTTTGGTAACTGTCGTAACATAATTAAATTTAAAATTCTCATAAGCTACAGAAACGCCTAAATCAACTACGACAATTTGTTTTATTATAAAATTTACAAAAATGTAATTTCACCCCAAGAAGGTCATTATGTTTTAGAATGTTAAATACGGTCTATCTCACTTGACCTGTGTTTAGCCTTTCTTTTTTTCTGCTCTGTGATATTGAGCTCGTTGTACATAACGCTTTACTATACCGCAGCGTTGTCTACCGACCGCGCTTGGAAATCTCTGCCTTAAGAACTTCAAATTCTGCAGTTAATACGCCAATCTGCTATTGACGGGTTCCTAAGTTTAGAGAAAAACCAAACAATACTTGACTCAAGTAACTAGAGTGCATAGTGTAGCATGTGATGTATCTTTTTTTAAATACGCTGTCATGACGTTAACGCAGTAAAATACAGCATTCAATGAGAATACGGAGAATGGCTTTTTCATAAAACATCAGCTTAAGACGGTGGAAGTGTATGCCTTCTGTATTAATTTCACCAACTTTTGAGAGTACATGCAAGGATTGATGATTTGGGCAAAAGCATTGCACATGAATAGTAAACGTTTTTAAGTTAGCTGTTGAAAATCTATGGAACAGTACCTAACTCAGATGTCCAAATTGTTTATGAAAGAGTAAGACGTAGCATTTATGAAGAATATAAGTATTAAGTGACTACAACTTGGTTATGGAATTGAAAAATAACTGAGTGTAGAATGTACGATAATATATTGTACCTTTGTAACGAAAACGAAAAATACAAACGATCGTAAACTAAACATTTATTGAGTAGCATTTACTTTACAAAATAAGAAATAATTGTCTCCTTGTTTTATTGAAATCCCAAACTTTATGCTACCGATATAAAGATTTTTCCTATGTTCCTATTTTCAAGCAAGCTACGTGACTTTATAACGAGATTGTAACTCTGTACACGTAGTACTTGAAAGTACATTACGTTTGTATTAGTCATAATACTTTTGTCTACCATATAAAGTACAACATCGTGAAGCTAATGTTTTACTGCATTGCAAGATTCCGTGTGACAGATGTTCTTGAGGTTTAAATAGGATTTTGGTCATCTCTAAGGTGCTAATAAAGTTGATTAGAACAGCGGTGGTGCAAGGATGGATCTAAATGGACCACTTTCCATTTTTCCAGCCGAGGTAATGCTTTTGCTGCTTACAAAGATATTCTAAATCTTGAGATGAAAATGTTTGAATTTGAATACTATTCTAAGCATTTCTTGGATTGGAAAATCAATTTTGTAGCATATTTAGATGTGGAGACCAAACATTTTATTAATATTATGCCCGGAGCGGAACTTTTATTAGTTCACAAAGTAAAAGCTAACTAAAGCACCCCTGATTTGCATTAGCACTGGTTGTTACATTCTAAATTAAAAGGATTTTTGCGAGTTAAAATTTTGGAAAAGGGTTCTGTTCTATATAAGTTCAATTATATTCAGTACAATTTCAACATGGGTGTAATCGGTATGAAACTAGATATTAGAACATAGCATATATTCCTCAAATATATCTGTGATAAATTTCAAGGTAACCTTTGTAGTAAAATAGCTAAGCGTTGCCTATACCTAACCTTTGTTTTACTAATTGTTTTTGTATTTACGTTGTAGGTATGGGAGCTAATTATTGACCAACTGAATAACAGCGTAGACAGGTTTCACACACTTCTATCCTTAGCAGAACTCGACACTGCTCTTCATAAACAAAAACCCAAGTGGTATTTTGGTAACGTAAGTATACTATGTACCCAAAACTATAATAAGGTTGATTTATTGCCAAATTTATCGCCCATAATCGAGATTCACTTTTATTATTTCAGGTTATTCCTCTAATTGGTTTCTATTTATCTACAACCAACTTGCGTCCCACGCGTCAAGTTTGCAAAATGTGGCATTGTGATCTGCACAACTTGATAGACCACCATTCATATCACGTGCCTTACAATGCCGACCCGCAAAATGGACTACCCTTAAACACTGTGGAAGTTAACAAAAATTGCTCTTTGTTCAAACTGGCAACTTCAAACCCCGTTCTCAAATTTTGCACTGTTGGATCAATCAAACAGTTTATGGAAAAGTTAGCAAACAGCCAATTTTCCCATCAACAGATTTATGGCAGGACGTTGTTTTTGGATGCTAAGCAAGGCAATTCTCAGGAGAACTTTAACCGGAGTAGCATCGACCTTTTTAAAAAGGTTGGCAGTGAGATAAATCACTTGACGATAAGTAGCCATCGAGATTTTGAAACCACTTTGGAATTCTACAAGCGACTTCGTCTTATCCTGGAACTTACTCCAAATTTAAAGTCACTTTCCATTCAATTTGAAAATCAAGATGATACACGTAATCTGTCTTTGATCATGGCAAGACGTCCATTACCCTCGTTAAGGTTTTTGTAAAGTATAAGAATGGATTATGATCGCGACGGAGTTGCCAGCGACATTTTTGATTGTATTCTTTCCTTGGCTGAGAGAGAAGGATCACGTGTTCGAAAATTCATTATTCCGCAATATCCCTCCTCGTTCCATAGGGTAGATTTTGCAAATATAACGGAGCTTGAAATTCGTCATTCACTTGATATAGGGTTACTGCAGCAGTTAAAAGGAAGCAAGATTCAAAAACTTGTAGTACCTAAACTTAGTATTTTACCGCACATCAAAATAATTGATTTAAGTGAACTGCGTGTACTACACACACGTGGTATTTATATCCACGAAAACTGTTCATTGCATCTCCCCAAACTTCATACATTACGTGTTATGGATAGAGAATGTGAAAGCTATAACTTTTTACTTCAATTGAAATCCCTGACTCAGCTAAAAATTGAGAAAGATGAAGAAAATATAAATGACCGACTTGACAAAGTTGCATTATTTGGCGTGAGTGAAATTAGAAGAGAAATTGTAAATCGGGTGTATTGGGTTCCAACTAAAAATTTTAAAGTTTGGGATAGACTGCCGATTCTCAAAAAATAAGAATTGGTACTCTAAAAGATACATACACAAAGCAATCGCAGAGTTGGACTACGTTTTATCGGCAATAGTAACTTGTCTCCTAAAGTTGCATTACCGTTCCTCTTTGAATTTTTATAATGAAAAACTTTCTAAAGCCTGTAAGTGATTATTCTAAAAACATTTTAAATGTAAAAAATATTTTATGTCTTGCCTCCCCATTGATGTTTTATGATGATACAGTAAAATACTTGGTAATCAAAGTAATTGTATATTTTGCAAAATAAATTAATAATATCTATACGTATTAAGTCAAAATTAAGTTTCGTATAATTTTTAATTTTAACCCATTTAAATTACGTAGTTGTTCATATTCATCTAGATAAATTCATGAGTTTCCAATTCCAAACCAATTTTGTTGGTTTATTGGATAAAGTCTATTTCCGATAGTAGACCTGTCTTCTAATTACTTGAATGGTTGCTTTTTATTTAAAGGAATCTACAAATACAACAAAATCAAGTGCTTATGCAAGTTTTTACGCCTTTGTAATTCGAGATGATTATAGTAGACTTAAGTAGTTAAAGGTATTTTAAAAGCTGGTTTGGCTTAATAGTGATGGCCCCTGCTTGCCTATATGGTGTGTTTCCCTATCATCTACCTGCTAGTTTTGTTTATAGTTTTACTCTGATATGTTTTTTAAATACCCCAAGCTGTTTACACAAAACCATGAAATTGGATTGGGAGTTTGAGACTGTGGTCAAGTAAATATATATCTAAAATGAAATTTACTCACATCTTCAATGAAATTCCACGAGCAAAATATTTGGTTTAGACTACCATACATAGACGTACTTTGACAAGTAATTTAATTGTGATTCGTTACTATACTTCACAGTAAAACACAGAAATTCTAAGATTCTACCACAATTGGCCTGGAAAGATTCCATCCTAATACGACGAAGATGTGTTTTAAAAGCTTTCAGTTTGATTGAACGAAATAACATTTAAATATATTGCTAATACTAGAATTAAATAATTTGCTCACAAGCAATTGACGTTACAGACATACAAAGGGCCAAGTATATTATATATAGCAAGAGAATCATTTTTATAATAATAAGCTGCAACTAACATTTTTAAATTAACAAATAATTCCAATACCTATCCTTGTCTTTGCTATAAAATGCTTTGCTGTATTAACTACAGCTAATGCATTATGAATTTCTAAAAATAAATTCCCATTTACAAAAATTAACTAGAACCCCATCTAATAAAGCTTTGACTTTTGTGTGTGTGACGTTGTACAATTTCCATATAATCAAAAAGAAACCATGACAATGTAGACTCGGGAACGACTTTATGAAGGTTTGTGTATATAAATAGATATTTTAAATAGATATTTACGACAGCATGGTCCTGGTACGAAGTTGAATGGTGTAAATGGATTAGGTATGTGTAGACTACCTCTGGTGTTTTTTTCATTTTATTTGAAAGACGTAAGTGCAATAATGGTATCGTTATCGTATTTGAACAAATTGTCCAAAGAAAGTACCTGTATTTAAAACCATTGTATAATACAATTATATTTTAGTACGCAAACGCCCACCTAAACGGCAACTTCTAAAATTTAGAATACTGCTTGGTCTTTGTAAATTAAGCTTTTTTAATCCCTAATGTAATCCATGACTACGAACATATTTCGACCAATGTACCCTTTTTTTAAATGTGGAAAACTTCAAAGCTAAATTTTATTTGGGTTTCTTTACAGAAAAGGTATACGCTATAAGCTTATTTGACGAAAACAACACTCATTGTAGTCCACACTACTCGTCAGTAGTCAACAGAACTTCACATCCACAACAAACGTTTATTGGTTTTTTAAAAAATTGCTCTATTTCTAATTAGAATATTTTTGTGTAATTGAAATTGAGGAAGTTAATTGTATTTTATAAAATTAAGTTTGAAGTTTAAGTTTTACAAAATTAGCTGCATTATGGTTGTTGACGGGGTGAAATTCAATATAGGGCATCTGCATATATTCCCTGAAGAGGTGCCGAGATTAACTTTCTACATAAATATTATAGTTAAAAGATTCTGCCTATGCATTATCTCTAATCTTTTTGACCTTGTGTTTTAGATATGGAGGCTAATTATTGACCAAATGAAAAACAGTGTAGATAGGTTTACCATACTAGTATGCTTACCTGAGCTGAGCAGCGTTCTACACAACCAAAAACCAAAGTGGTATTTTGGCATAGTAAGTAGACTTCCAACATCACAACGAGGTTAAACTTTCATTCATTTCAAATTGAATTCAAGAATTCTCCCAACTTATTTTCAGGTTCTTCCTATGATTGGCAAGTACTTACCTACAGCCAGCTTACGTACTACGCGTCAAGTATGTAAAACGTGGCATCACGATCTGCACAATTCGATAGACCACCATCCGAATCACCTGCCCTACAATGCCGACCCGCAAAATGGACTACCTTTAAACACGGTGAAAGTTAACAAAAATTGCTCTTTGTTCAAACTGGCAACTTCAAGTCCCATTCTCAAATTCCGCACTGTCGGCTCAATCCACAAATTTACGGAAATGTTAGCAAACAGCCAATTCTCTCGGCAACGGATTTATGGACGGACTATGCTCTTGGATCCTGACAGAACCAATTCTCAGGAAGAGTTTAACGAAAGAAGCATGGAGTTACTGAGAAACGTTGGAAGTGAGATAAATCATTTGACGTTGGGTACTCATCGAGATTTTGAAACTACTTTAGAATTTTACAAGCGACTTCGTCTTATCCTGGAGTTAACTCCAAATTTAAAGTCACTTTCCATTCAGTTTGAAAATCAAGATGATACTCGTAATCTGTCTTTGATCATAGCAAGACGTCCATTACCCTCGTTAAGGTTTTTGCAAAGTATAAGAATGGATTATGATAGCAACGGATTACCTAAAAACATTTTCGAATGTATTCTTTCCCTGGCTGAGAGAAAAGAGTCACGTGTTCGAAAATTAGTTATTCCACAACTGCGATGTTCTCCTGTATATATAAACTACACCTCAATTTTTTCAAATATCATGGAACTTCAAATTTGTCATGAGATTGATGTAAAATTACTGCAGAAGTTAAAAGGAAGCAAGATTCAAAAACTTGTAGCACCTCAATTTAGTATATTACCGCATATCAAAATATTTGATTTAAGTGAACTACGTGTACTACACACACGTGGTATTTATATCCACGAAAACTGTTCCTTGCGTCTACCTAACCTGCATACGTTACGCTTTATGGATAGAGAGAATGTAAGCTACAAGTTTTTGCTTCAGCTTCCATCCCTTACTCAGCTGGAGATTAAGAAAAACGTAGCAGTTAAAGAGCGCAGACTAAAAGAATGTCTGGGATTTGGCAATGATGAAATCACAAAAGAAATTGTAATGTGGATTTATTCCAGTCCACTTAAAAGCACTACTCTTTGGAATTGGCTGCCGACTCTAAAAAAGATATACATATAAGTATATAAATACATATAAACTTACATATAAATTTTGAATAATTTTTTGGGCTTTTCATTTGCTAACATTTCCAATTAAAAATGTTTCCTTTATAGATTATTTTACAATGACTCATTACTAAATAAATATTAGTTTTGAAAAGACATCTTTTTCCAGTCTTTTCACGGATAGCCGATTTCATTAAAAGCATTCCACCAGTACGAAAAAGAAGTTTATCAGTTACTTTTTTATAACACAAAGTGCATAATTTGCGAGCTATTGTGATTATTTCTGTAACAGGTGTGGCTGAACGGTAAGAGCCATTGCGTAACCTGGAGTGTTTATTTCCATATTTAAGTAGTCCAAAATACGACTGTTTTGAAAATGTGTTTTTGTACAAAAAGATTTAAGTTTATGCAAGCAAAACGTTATCGATAATGGTTGGTAGTTAACAAAAGACCATATAAGTACACAATGCAGATACGAAAAGTTTGCATGATAAGTGGCAAAAGACTACATTTAAGAAACCTGTATCATTGATCGCAAGTGCGCATTAAGGTGTAGTAATACATGTTTACATGAAAAACTTTATTTTAAATGGCTACCTGTCGTGAAAGCTAAGCAATTTTAAAATGATTACAACTGGTTTTGAACAGGTTTGTTGAAAGAATAGCACAATTATAAAAAAAACTTGCCAAGTATAAATAAGGAAACGTAACAGATTTTAAAACCACAAGCACGTCATTATATTAATCATTGTTATGTATGCATTCAATCTCTGTACTGGTTTGTGCAATTACAATTCCCCTTTAGACCACCTTGAATAACGAAATGTCATAAGGAGAATCTATTCAGTTTGGTAAAAATAAATAAATCTGTTGTTATAAATCAGTTTATTTCAAGTATCTCACCACACACCTCAAACTCCTGAATCGCTCAAGCAAGTACCAAGGTTGTTCATAAGCAGTCGTTTGTATTCAAAATTAATTTATTTCAGTGTTATTGGTATACACCACTGGTCAGCACACACAGTTCAGTCAGTGCAGTCTACAGTTATATTTATACAATTCGTATGTTTTACAACCATACCATGGAACACATGGAAACCTTAAATTGGATGTTATCAGTTGCCAATAATTCCCACGTAAAGTTTATAAACGCGACAGGGCTGAACTCGGAAACATTCCTAACCAAAATAGAACCTCTAATATTGCTCACATTTGTCACCCACAACTTTGCGGTTTCGCTTATGAGCAACATCAACAATTGCACTAGTGAATTAAACTTCCATAGATTTACGAAACTGTCAAAATCTTTTGTTCATTTCAACGTATTACCAGATTCAGTATCTGTAAATCAAGCAGCCATGAATCAGGTAATTTCTCTAATGAATAAAATGGAAATACTTGGAGAACGGCCCAACACGTTTTTGTTTCTTGAAACAGCGCTTAGTTCTAATGACACAGTTTATTCAGAATATCTTGCAAACTTTTATACCAGATCTATAATTAGCACCTTTGCTTCAACACTGATTCTTGCCATTAAAAACTATTCCGCTGTTTACTTAGTCTGCATTCATTGCTCAAGGCAAAACGTAAAACAAAGGCTAACACAAACCAAGCAACCGTTAACTGAGCATACTATCCGAAAATCATGGAGGCAGCTTTATGCTAATCTAAATGGAGTGTTTGTATTAACTAAAGCTGGATATTGGAGAATACGAAATGTACGCAGAAATTGTGATGGCTTTGCTGGCTTCCAAAAGAATTTCCTCCTGGCATTGATCACGCCGACGGAAGAAACTTGTTTAGCAAAAACAATTGGAGATTCACTAAACTTTACATATCTTATTTCGCCAGATTCCAAGATACCCAATTCTGAAGTTATAGCGCATTCACGTATTTTGAACAATTCACCTGTGTCAAAAAGATTTGTTTTGTACCACAGACAACAAGTTCCTCAAGGAGAATGTCTGTCCCATGCTTTGCAAATTGAAGAGTTTTACTTCGTGTCGGTTCAAAAGATTCCAGCGTTTGACTCTTTTGTGCTAATAAAACCATTTGATACATTAACTTGGATTGCGCTAATAACTTGCTGCTGCTCTTTTACGCTAGCAATTAACATAATTTTGAATTACCAGAACGATTCCAAAACGATTTTGATATCCGTTTTAAGAACTATTTTAGATCAACCGATTTTTATGGAGAAAATGAAAACATTTACATTGAAACTTCTTATAGCTTTATGGATGGCAACCGTTTTAACGATTAACAATGCATACAAAGGAAAACTTTACTCAAGTTTTACAAACGGACTGAAACCTTACTTTCCAGCAACATTCGAAGAACTTGCAAATTCCTCTTACGTGTTGCACACAATTCAGTATTTTATGAAAAATGTAAATGGAAAATTGGACATTTCTTCTGAATTAAAAACTTTTCTGAACGACGAGTATTTAAAAACCAACAAATCAACAGAACTTTACAAAAAGATAATCAACAAAGTCAGATTTGACAGTTTGGGAATTAGAGATTACACAGAATTGTTTCTAGACAACTCGTTAAGGCTACGTATGAAAATAAAGAGCAAACTTGTAATGGAACAATTTAACTTTGCGTTTGTAGACAACTTAGAAGACGTTGAGTACTTTAAATTTGTTATTAGGACATTTGATTTTGGTGTGGAAGCTTCAAAGCCTGTTTGGATTCCGGGATACAAATCAGTGCGACTGTGGACTGCACCCAGAAATTATTTTCTTCCCATCTTCCGAACTGCTTTAGCACACTATTATGAATCTGGAATATTGGAAAAGTTGCATAACTATGTATTATATCGAAATAAACAAAATTTCTTCGTAAATGTTAAAGAACGCATTCCACGTGCACGTAAGGGCCGCAGTCGTACTAATATTAGTAGCCGACAAATGAAAATATTAGAAAAGGGTTTGTTGCGAGGAAAGTGGTATATGCGTAACCAAGCTGTTATACATGAACATGATCCGTCTCCCATTCAACTATCGATGTTGCAGCTAATATTTTTACTATATGCTGGGCTTTTGATAACTGCTTGCACTTGCTATTTTTTTGAGTTGTTGTGTAATATTAAATTAGGCAAACTCAATATAAAGTTTATTAGGTGCCATACATATTGTTTCGAATAGAATAGCAATTTAAGAGTTTGTAATGCATCTTTGTTCACTAAACCGTATTGTCTGCTATCTATGTGCAGTTCTAGTAATTATGACAGTTCCTGATAGATAAGGTAGTACCACTGTGCGAGAAATACAAGAAGCGTCCAGTAAATCACGGCATGGCTTCTCCATGCATTTGAGATGAGGAATTGGCCTTGTGAGAGGAATAAAGGGAAAAGCAGACAAGCTCTCGATGCCCACTCAAGATCTGTATAGCGTACGTGTAACTCCACGCATTCAAGCCGCTGCAGCAATTGGCATATTATATTTGGGGAATCACTGATTAATTGACTAAATTACCTTAACTACTGTATAATAAAGTTTAAATCTTCTTCTTTCTTTTATCCCCAAAATTCTACCTGTTTTTACCTTCGTACATGTTATTTCTGTTCAGTTTCACACACCACCACCCCCAATCACTGCCACCTCATATTTACCATCTTATCACACTAACCAGGGAATTCGGCAACTGATGATTTTTCAGTGTTTTTACATATCATAAAAACATCCTTTTAGCTAAAAAATTAGTAATGTGCATAAATACACGTCTTAACTTGATACTTAAGAATGCTTGCACTCCGAGGTGATTCATGACACGGCTGGTTTGTTTGTGTTTGTTTCCATGAGTAGGATCAAACCAAATAATATGACATTCAGCTTATCACTGTTATGTTATTTTATTACAATCATGTACTAACCTTCGAATTCGTTGAGTCAAATTGAGTTAATAAAAACAATTTTAGTGAAGTGATTTTACAAAAATACAAGAGCAACCAATCCATTTATTGTGTGTCTGTACCGCTCATTTACACGAACTTTTTAATGAACTCATCAACCTTTACTGCTAAAAAATATTTTGACTAAGATTTATGGATCCTAGGTACTATAAGGATAAATAACGCCTATAAGGGAAAGCTTCATTCAACTTCGCAAATGTACTTAAACCTTACTTTCCAGCTACAAGCTAGAACTTATAAATTCCCTATATATATTGCACACAACTCACTCTTAGTATCCTTGACTACGAATTAACCCCAACACAAAAAGGCTTTACTGTATGAATGCTAGGATTCGTGAGTCGTAAAAACGATTGATTTGAAAATGTTTTGGTTGTACCAATTTGTTTTAAGTTTATGCAATTAAAACCATAAGGACAAGGAAAAGGGTAAATATTTAATAGAAGACCATGTATTTACACTTTGCATATACGAGAAGTTTGTGTGATAAGAAGCAACGCACTGTGTTCAAGAAGATTAATCATAGGGCACAATTGCTCATTAGTTGTGCAGTAATATGCATGTACATGAAAAACTTCGATACAATAATCGATAATCAAAATAATCGATACATTGGTTAAAACTAAACCATCTTAGGATAGTTACAACTTGCATTGGACAGTTTTGTTAGAATACTAGCACAATTATTGTTTAAAAATATGCGAAGTATAAATAAGGGCTTTAACAGATTTTATAACCAAAAGCAATACATCATTAAATCGACAATGGTTCTGTACACCAATTTGTGTGCGGTTTTGCACAGTTCTACTTCATATCACCTTGAGTAACAAAATATCATTGGAAAATTTATTGCATTTTAAGGTTTGTACGAGTGTAGTTTATCATTTTAAAGCAATATAATAAGAAAAAAGGCTTATTTTAAGCATTGGTAAAATTGCAGCCTACTAAAATATAGCACTTTTTCAAAATCTTTGAACAACCCACAAGTTCCAAGATGCCGACAATGTCAAAGAAATTTATTTTGTCATAATGGCTTGAGCCGTTTTGAGAGATAATTAAAGATTATTGAAAATTGGAGGTCACCGAATGAAACATTACTTCTGGATAAACCTTTTTTGCTTATCAAGGTACAAATCACCCGCGCATAACGCAAAGCCACATGTGGAGTTACAAAAAATAATTCAGTTGTTATAAAGCAATTTATCTAAAAAATTCCATCACACACCCAAAAATCACGAAGAGACTTTTATCAAAGTTGTTCATAGGTAGCCGGTTTTCAAAATAATAGTATTTCGTACAGCTATATTATGGAATACACTGAAACTTTAAGCTGGATGTTACCAGTTGCCAGTTACTCTACTTTTACAAAAGGACTGAAACCTTACTTTCCAGCCACATTTGAAGAACTCGTAAACTCCTCTTACGTGTTGCACACAGTTCAGTTCTTTATGAAGAAAAATGTACATGGTAAATTAGAAGGGTCTTCGGGTAGGTAGGCAAAACGGAGGTATACAACATACCGGGTAGGCAACGTACTTTATGGCAAACGATGCAAATGGCAACATAATTTTTAGCTAAATGTACTTGGTAGGCAAAAATTGAAATGATGCTTTTTTGGTGATATCTTAAGTCTAGGTTTTAACAATATCGATCTTCCGAAAGCGTTTACTGTACTTTTATCTTAGTTTAGAGTATTTAAACATGCAAATGAGCAGTTGTAAGTGTCAGTTTTCTATTCTTACTTCTGCAGTCCTGGCCATTATGTTCACGGATCTTTGCATATCAAAATGCTTCAATTTGGAAACCTGTAAGTTAGCCATTGTCACAAAATGGCGTTTCCGTCAACAGCAAAAATTTGGTTTATAGAGAAATGCAAAAATAAACTTGTAGATTTGTAAGGGCACGCAATTTTTTTTTAAGTCTCACGTACAGGTGTTACATATTATTCTCACAAAAACGTAGCTTCAACCAATCTTATACTCATTCGAAAGCTATAGGTATTGTGCTAGAAGAACCACCAGTCACGAAAATGACTATTGTGTGATAAAGTTTAGACTGTTCTATGCATTTGAAACGGCTAAATTTGTAAATAAAAAATTTGCCTACCATGTACATTTTATTTTGCCATTTAAGTTTTTGCCTACATCTCTTTTGCCTACCAAGTCGTTTGCCATAAATTTTTTGCCTACCTACCCGTTCACCATTAGAAGTTTATTCTCAATTCGAAAATTTTCTTAATGAGAAAAATGGCAAAGCCGTGAAGTTAACAGAATTTTACCAAAAGGCAAGGTCCAAGGTTACATTTGCTGGCAGTATGGAAATTAGGCAGTACGCAGAATTGTTTGTTAATAACTTTTTAAACATAACAAAACATAACATTAAATTTCCGAACAAGTCTTTAATGGAAAGGTTTAACTTTGCGTTAGTAGACGACCAAGAAGACATTCAGTTCTTTAAATTTGTTATACGGGCATTTGACTTTGGTGTTGAAGCTTCGGAGCCTGTGCGGATTCCGGGGTATAAATCAGTGCGAATGTGGACTGCCCCTAGAAATTATTTTCTTCCCATCTTTAGAACTGCTTTAGCAAGATATTTTGAATCTGGAATATGGCGAAAGTTGCATAACTATGTGTTGTATCGACGTAAACAACGTTTTCTTGCATATGTTAGTGAACGCATTGTACGTGTACGTATTGGCGGCGGCCGCCAACACAAAATATTAGAAAAGGGTTTGTCACGAAGAATGTTGTCTTTGCGTAACCATGCTGTTATAAATGAACATAACCCAATAGGAATTCAGTTTTCTATGTTACAACTTACATTTTTATTATTTGCTGGGCTTCTAATAACAGCTAGTCTAGCTTATGTTCTTGAGTATTTAAGTGTTATCAAAATAAAAGTCATTAGAAAGTTCACAAGATTATTACACGTTACACATCATTTACAAATACGCAAAAGGAAAAGGTAATTAAGCACACAGAGATTTACAAAAAATGCAAGTTTAGGCTTATTACAGTTCTTAGCACACACCATGATCAAGAATGCACATTTTGTGTATGTTTGTTGTTATATTTATTTTGTAAAAATGACAGCTTGATTGATTAGCTTAGAAATTTTTGTGTAAATATGTATTGCTCATTTTTTGTAATATTAAAACACGTTTGTTAGAAATATAAAATATAATACATATTTGCATTATTGCTGCTGATTTGGTGATATTGATATGTTTTGCGTTTTGGTATATAATTATTCCGAGAATTTAAGTTTAGTAAGCTTTTTACCAATCAATTAAAGGATTGGTGTGTTTTGATAGCTTTTCTTTATGGTGTGGTAGATTAACGCGTAACTAAAGCAAAAAGACTGCTGTGTAGTATGTTATGATAATGGACCAAACTAAAAATGTATTTGTAGACCAAAAAGAATTATTAGAAAAACTAGACTATTTGGTAAACGCCAAAGAATTCCAAATATTATGCTTAAGGTCATAGTGAAGGATTTTACGTGTAGACATTTTTCACGATAGACTGTATAATTTAAAATAGCGTCATAGTAAAAGTTTTTTTTTTGCAAAATGAAATGTTGAAATAGCTTGTAGATAATTTTTATTCAAGTTTAAATATTATGCCCGGTGCCATGATGTTCATTTTGTTACTGTTACTGAAACATAATACGTGTATATAAATGTAAGTTAAGTATTCAGGACAGGTGTCTAGTTTGCGTAATGTAGAAATGTGCAGAATCATGACGCACAAATTGTAACAATTTTTTGTAGATTTTAAATAATGTCGCGTGAAATGAAGTTTTGTAATATTTGCTGCAAAGTTTAATTATAGTCTGTTATAATTATCTATTGCAAAAATTAGACTAGTATAATATTATTATGAGCAACCGTGATGAAATGAAAAAATAGATTTATCTAAATGCAAAGTTTAAATAGAGATATGTTTGAAGGAGAAGAAATGCTGTATTTGGTATTGAAACCTTAATTTTATTGTTCTGCTATTCTGCTTCAAGTGATGATAAACGGATTATGCAGCACAAGCAAAAAGAAAAATGTCAATAAATTTTTAAAAGAAAATTGAATTGAGTTTTAATTCATTTGTTAATAACGCACATCACGTTACTCCATTCTGTTACAATTAGAGATACACAAGCTATAAAAGTGTTGTTAGTTGTAGATACATGAGTTTTTTTAATTTTCGTGCCTACTTTCTACTTACCAGCGACGTAGGCTACTTTAAATGCAACCACTGACCTTGTACAAAAACAAAAACGAGAATACAAACAACTTTTATTGTTTTCGGAGAAATGTCAAAACTGATTACTTGTCACGAAAATCAGTACGACATTTTGTGTATTTTTTTTCGTCAACCCACCACTGACCCGTGACTGCATGCTAGTCACTCACTTTCAAGTTGTTACGACGAAAAAACAGGGCCTGTGTTGTCAATCCACTGCTGGATGAAGGTCTCCCCAAGTGTATTCCAAGCTTTTTTATCGTGAGCTTTGATGTTCCAATCTCGTCCGGCTACTTGTATAATCTCATCTTCCTATCTTGATCTTGGTCGTCCACGTTTACGCTTTTCATCTGGAACCCAGTCAAAAATTTTGGTTCACCTGTCTGTATTTCTTGCGATCTTCCCTGCAAATTTCAATTTTTTTTTACAAAATACTGCTACATCTGTAAGTCAAGTTTTGGCACGTATTACTGAATTGTTAACTTTATCTAAGAAAGTTATTCCCAACATGATTCTCTCCATCTTTCTTTTTGTAATATGCAGTTAATTTACTTTCATGAACTATTTTTATTTTTGTAAATAACTGAACTGCAGGGTTCACTAAATGCGTTTGCACATAAGATATTTGCTAAGCAGACAAATGAACATTAACAATTAAGCCAAGTCATATATTGTCACCTGTATTATTCAACCGGTTTACTGCTATCTTCTCGTTTTAATGGTGTTTAATAGGAAATCGTAACAGTATATATATTGTTGGCTGATGTCACATGGAATGGTCGCAATTTTTAGCAGTGTAAAAAAGGGTGGTTTGGCATTTTCACCAAGACATTCCATGTTCGCGGATAAAGTGCTTCACAGAAACGGTAACCTGTACTTTTGCGTCTATTTTTTAAGGATTGAATTTCATCATTTGGGTTTTCCTTATTTCATCGATCCGTTTTTCACTGGAAGAATAATAATAATGGGGGTTAAATTGTCAAAGAGAGGATATATTTTGATCTTGGTCGTCATATTGATTAGAGCATCTTTTTTTCAGAATCGACCAAAATTTTCTTCACCTTCTCAAAAACTCTTCAAACTTTCAGGCCTGATTTGTCTCTATACTTAAACAGCAAATTTTAAGTATTAGCTCGAAAGACTGCCCTAATTCGGAAAAATTGCAAAAAACGTGATATTTTTGAATGACCTCAGCTTAACCGTCATAACTTTTTTGTGTGCAGGTATTAATCAATGAAACTTTGCATGCTGATACACAACTAGTTGAGTTATTTTCATACGGAGGATCAAGTTGGTTGCTGCAACGCAAAAAATTCTGCGAGGCATTTTATCTCAAATTTTGGTATTTGTGCAACACATATATGACTCTCCAGTCCATACCAAACAGTATTTTTCAAATACTTAAAGATGGCTATAAGCCCACTAATATGTGCTACTAAACGTAACAAACCGCATGAAAAAATCTTGAGACGTTGTCGAGAAATCCCGTCGTGGAATCCTTGAAAAAATTGGAGATGCCTATCTCAAATTCCATACCGGCACTGGTGTATAAAGTTTTTTGTGCCTATTTGTTTCTACACATTTTTATCTAATACCAAAATCATAAGCAATAAATCGTCAATTAACAGTTTTTTATAAACTTAATAAAACCATGCACTTTTGGCAATCATTTTGTGTTATATCAGTATTCCTTGCACGTTACGAAAAACTGTCGCGACGGCAGAATGAAAAACGAAGTTGTACAATGTCCATTACCCCTTGTTCTTACAAAAGATGGCGGATGTTCTAAAATGGCGGATTACATTCTCAAGGGGTTTTACAATATAATTCAATAAAGGGTTCACATTAGCCCCTCAAAGCACAAAACGGTAAAATTGATTATTCAATCGTAGAAAACTTTAACGTTGATAAAAATCAGCCTCAAATATTAATCAGATCGATCAAATGGTGCAAGGATGAGCAACAAATTTACGCTCGAACAAATAGTCGACCTATGGAGCAACTTGCGGACATGGAGAATGATACAGACGACAGCCAGAGCGGAAAATAGGGGAAAGGCGATGGAAGTGACGGGCCGGTAGCGGATTGGCTGGAAGATTATTTTGAAGAGTATCAGGACAGGGACAGGAAAGACGTTCCAGCTGGAGATAATTTTGGAATATATTATGTATACACGAAAAAGCAGGGTGAAGATAATAAGGAGGAAAAAGAGGACGTGAATACTCAATCAGTTCGATATTAAAAATGTTAATTCATATGCATTAGTATTATCAGCATTTTTATCATGTTTTGAAATATTTAGCAAATTCATAGGTTATTCAGAAAACGATTTTTAAAAATAAAATCTACTTGCTACAACCACTTTTGTGTGAGAAATGGGCTTTTATTCTCCAATACATATCGTCAATTTCATTTGTTTTTATACAAGCTGAGTTTTAAAACGTTATTTCAGATTGAGTACTTTAGAGCCCATAAGAGTATCTGAAATGCAAGGATTTGTAAGCTACATTTGAAAGAAGGGTGCTAAAAAATTTCAGGAATATTTTCAACGAAAATTCTGAAAAGGTTGTATGAAAATATTCGTGGGAATCCTTTAATCCTTTTCATTGTGCATTTATGCATGCACGCCTTTCTCCTCGACCTTTGAGCTTTCATTGTTTCTATCTGCCATTCCTTTTGAAAAGTTACCTAAAGCGACTAAACTGTTTAAAAAGTACATAATATGCACAATATAAAACCACCATTCAAAATTTGTACTCCACCTGTGTAACATTCTAAGTCCAGGATGGAAAATTATACTTCGTTAATCGTGCTTGTGGAAGAATCTTAACATTTAATATAAATTCTGTTCAATTCATATTCCAACCAACATGAATTTTCCAGTTTTTGTTACCAACCTGATATTGATTACCACTGTTGTACACATAGCAGCATCCACTGCATTTGTTAAAGTCATGTAATACTTACGTAGGTGCTATTAAAATCTGTTTACTGGATTATCATTTGAATCTAATATTTGCTGGTGTATTAATCACCAATTTAGTCAACGGGCTGCTCTGGACCAGACAAGTTTGTTCCTTATCAGTGCAAAGGCGTTTGCAACACAGAAGGGAACTATCCAAAAGCTTGCTGCTTGGCTGGGAAAGCCGAAAATAGTACTGGACCAACACACTGATTCTGTTGCCAGAGAAGTTCCAACTGTACCAATGGTAGTAATTGCATATTATATATGTAACCGTACACCTAAACACAACTACCAGTTCCAAACCTGACTTGAGGAAATTCAATCAAATTTGTAATTAAATTGTAAAGATTTTAAGGTTTTTTGAGCAAGTAAAATTTTAAAATCTATTCTTCCACTCAGCTTGCCCATTGTCCAGCTTTAACACTTCGTTTTCACGTAAATGTGCTTTGTTTTGTTTCATATTTGGAATGATTAGGCTGTTCATAGGAAACACCAAGAAATCAAGGTTAGTCAATTTAGATGAAATTTCGATAGAAAACAAACACCTTTTACTACCATTTGTAGTTATTGTTTCTATTCACTTTTTCATAAAAACCAGCGTCCACGTTTTCGTGTCCCGAATTTTGCACTAGAACTTTCTTCCTGGATCCTACTTTTAGATTGCATGTACATAGCTTCTAAATCGTTCCGTTTCTCTTGACTTCTATTTTGCATTTGCAATGAAGAGTATAAGGAATTACAAGTATACCTAGTCGCCAGTTCGCCAGTTCCTTTTAAATGCCAATTATTCAAGCCAATATATAAAACAACATCTGCAATGGAATTCTTTTTTGGTGATCCCAAACACCAAATTCTATATTCACGGAGTATTACAGGACCGACTAAAAGCATTGATTGTGTATCTGTTACATACACAAAAGAAAACAATGAAAATTTAGGTCATTGAAGGCTTAATTTCTATTACAAGTACAAATTTTAAAATTCTCTCCAGGGACTCTTGTCATTTTACCCGAACCTTGGTTCAGAACGAAAATGAACAAGCACATGTTCCCAATTCGGTTTACAGAATTTTTAGAAGTTCTTGCTGGCGTTTGATTCGTAGGTTCTATGGCATTTCTATAAGGTACTGGGAACAATTTCGTTCATCATTGGCAGCGTGGTGGGAACCTTACAATTATCCAAATCTGCTAGTTCTGTTTGAATTAGAGTACTATCACACTGGTATGATATTGACTATGACGTCAACTTGGTAAAAGTACAACACACTACACCAACGGCAGTGGACAAGAAAAGAACTCAGCTACTTATATAAACTGTCTCAAGCAGAGCGAGACAGTCTTGCTCCAGAAATGCTATAGCATCGCAGATTTAAAAGCATTGCTCTTTTCAAAAGATTTATCCAGACCTTTACTGTTGTAAACTTCAGAACTTTATTTGACACTTTTGAATTGCAAAATGTTTGGGAATCAAACAGAAACAGCTAGTTTTCAAAATAACCTTTTTGTAATTGTTTTTCTCTTCTTTTCTGTGGTGTTTTTTGTCAAAAAATATTTTCAATGGATGAAAGATTTAAAGCCAACCAATGTTTTGCCATTACCAGGACCAAAACCGTTTCCGATCAAGTTAATTGGGAACCTGTTTGATTTTGCAAGTGCCACGGGTACATTTAATTTTGTTATAAAATTTTGAATTTGTCCAAGTAAATTGTGCACATTTATCAAAAACTTGCATAAACCAGCAATCGCAGTTTACTGTTTATCAATTGTAAACGATTTTACTTATTTTGGATTTACAGATGTTATTCCAACGGCCTTTGAGTGGTGCAAAAAATATGGATCCTGCTTTGTACTTACCTTACTCAACAAAAATTTTGTTGCGATTTCTGATGCTGAATTTGCAAAGGTAATATATTTTTGAAATTTCCTGACCGCACTTATAGACTACTCATTCATTGCAATTAGGAAAGTATTTAATTTTTACTTTTTTTGTATATTTTTTACAATTGTATTACTTATCTAGTATATCCTTCAATCAAATGACACGGGTCACTTAAAGAAACCAGACTTGCACCATTTTCTTCCAGGCATTAACGGTCTTTCATTTTCCTCTGGCATGTGGTGGCGTGAAATGCGACAAAACATTAGCAAAGTGTTTTCTTACTCAAATATACAAACTCAAATGGATATTTATAACATGCATGCGGATGCTCTGTGTCAATCTCTTTTAAGTCTCAAGAAGGACAAGCGAAAGCATGTGGAACTTGAAATAGCCAATTATTCTGTTCAAACGATTATTGCCGCATTTATTAGCAAACCGGGTACTTGCTCATATACTGAAAGCATGGAATATATTAAGAATTGGAAAACTTTTACTGACATAACGGCGTACCGATTATTACATCCGTGGCTGTGGGTCGATATTTTTTGGAAACGGCATGTAAAATATTCAGAATATAACAAATCATACAGATTCATACATAGATTTGCTAAAATATTGATTGAGCGGTATATAAGAAAACATGAAAAGTCAGGTTACGCCGAAGATAAAAACCTTATAGCTGAGCTACTGAGGCTCAACTTTTCTTTCGAGGAAGTTCAAAGCGAAGTGGTTACCTTGATGTTCACGGTAAGTTCAATAAATTTGTGTGACAATATTTTATTCTGTTCATGTCTGCAATTAAGGTTGTCTGAAAATTTCAGCATGAGAATAACGCTTTGGGACTATACTACCTTTTATACATGCTGGCAGCCCACCCGGAGCATCAAAACAAATGCCGTGAAGAAATTGACCACATTTTTGCAAATCGAAGCGATTTTCATGTTTCGTGTGATGATTTATCAAAGCTTAAATATTTGGAAAGGTGTTTGCTTGAAGCCTTGCGACTTTTTCCACCAGTTTATGTGTTTGGACGTGAATTAGAAACTGAGTTAACTCTGCCCAATGGTGTAACTCTTCCCAGTGGTACTACATGCATGATATTTCCCATTGTGATTCATAGAATGGCAGCATACTACGACAACCCGGAAATCTTTTATCCAGACCATTTTTTGCCCGAAAATATGAGCAAGAGCCCGGCGTATGCATATTTTCCATTTTCGGCAGGACCTCGTGTCTGTCTAGAAATGAAATCTGCCTTTAATAACATAAAGGTTGCTGCTGCTAAAATCTTGAAAACATTTGTTATTACGACTCCAGTTAAACTAAGCGATGTGAAGTTTAGGCTTAATCTAACCTTGTCAACAAAAGAGGATTTGGGTTTGGAATTTCATCCTCGACAATAATCTATCTCATGCTTCTGGAGCATCGTAATGCATTGTTATTTAACTCAAAATGGAATATTATTTCAAGTTTACCTAATTAGAAATTGTATCTCTGATGATTTACCATATTGCTATGACTAGTATGACATATGGACTTTTAAAGATCCTTTTATAGTATTCAGCTTCAACATTTTAATTTATAATTGGCAATTAAATGTTCTGCACACATATATTGAGAAATCAAACTCGAATCAAACATGAATATGGCAAAACCCCGAACACAACACCTCTTATCGTTCCTTTAGAAGCCTCCAAATATTTCAATCTCCATGTGTGGCTGTGCTATTCATATGATACATTCTGAAATTAAAAAATCTTTATAATGTCAAGTCAATTTTTGGGTACAACCGTTTAATTATAATACAAAAGTGCATGTTAAAATCAAATTGCACTAGCATGCAATGCCTAGCCCTATTTACTACATTGCTGGATTGAGTTTTAAGAATAAAGTCAATAGTTTTATAGTACAACGTATTTTCCCAATTTCCCATTGATGCATCATGATGCAATCGAAACTAAATGGTTGTTTTGATTAGAATGGAATATAATTTTCTTATCAATTTTAGTTTTGTAAGAGGACACGCAGGTACACACGTTTCGTTGAGTTCGGAGAGATATTATTTAAAAATAAAACAGGTATTTTGGGATGAATATTGTAAAAATTGTACTTCTTATCACTTGAATGATAACACAAAAACATAAAACCATGTTATTAGGTCCAGAAAGTTTTGATGTTGCAGCTTGAAATTGCAATAAAGTAACTGATAGTGCATTTTGGAATTCCCATTAAACTACTTTTTGAGCAAGGCATCCAGCTCTCACGTTTTTCTTGTCGGCTATACAATATAATTTTCAGTGCAATTACCTTTTGATATTGATAACACTTTTTACAAAACAAAGCAATAAGTTACTACTGGAACTTGATTGATCAAATTGATAAACTTAAAAGCATGAATGAAAGATCAACAAATAAGATTCTAATTACAATTATTTTTATGCTTCAAATATCTGTTTGGGTACCTGAAGTCGTACATGTGTATAGCAATAATAAACATGAAATTCTGAGGTTTTCCAGGACAAAAAACGGGAGTCTTGAATTTTTTGTTTTACTCGTAAAACCAAAACTCGAAGCACCTTTTAATTCGAAATTTATCGATCAAGAATTTGAATGTTCTGACCAAAGTACTGGCATATTACTTACCCTGTTTAACACTGTTTACACTTATGGTTTAAAATAAAGGAAAGCATACAATATCTAGTTTCATTGAAAGCGTTGTTGAAAGTAGTTATAAAAGTACAGCCTTTAGTGTTTCTACGCGTATTTTTCCATTGGGAAAATCCTATTTTTTAAATAATAAAACGGAGATAAAAGTGATACTTTGATTCGATTGGGTTTTAATTTCTCTGCTAAATTGCAATAAAATGGTTGATAGGATATCAGTGATAGCACATGTTGGGTCTCATGAGGATATATTTCTGCTAAAGCATGTAGCTAACCCATCTTTCAGCAATAGAATTTCCAACACATACCTTTGTTGATAACAATCTTGATAACAAAGTAATGAACCCCTTATTAAAGTTGATAAGTGAAACTGGTAAGATAAACTCATGCATGAAAAAATAAATAATAAAATTTTTGTTTTTGTTCCAGCTTATTCATAACTATTAAATTTAGAATACTCTGTATCAATATCACTTTTTCAAATCAGTAGAGCAAAAATCTTTGTTTACAAGTATCAATTAAAAATACATGAACAGATAGATGAACTAGCTGATTATGACTGTTTATTACGCAAGATGTAGAAAAGTTGGAATTTCTTAGGCTGTGTTGATAAACTAACATGGTATGTGACTGATATATGAACTGATGAATGTACCTTGGCTGTCTATCACGTCCTTCCGATAGGTATAAAATTTTTGTTTGTATGGGTGTCATGGTAAAACCCCGAAATACTACAATATGGCTGGTGATCGGTGAACTATTATGCTATTTGGGGTTTTGATGGCTCTCTGTATGACATCCTTTAACATTACATTGACACAGGCATCGGAATACTTGATTGAAATTCTTTGAAATATTTAGAAATGGCAGAATTTTATACAAAGAAGAAGACTAACACGCAGTATCAGCAGCAAAGGATTTCTGGTTATATACAAATTCAAGTTTTTATTCTAAAGAAAACATTTCTGAACTGGAACATTATTATTGGAAATTCAAACACAACTCAAAATTGAACTAAACTATCGTATCAACGGACACTTTTTAACTTCAACTGAAAATCTGTATAAACTACATGGAAGTAGCATTAAATTGTTACTTAACTAAGTACAAGCGTTAATTTTGCATATGCGCGCGCGCTTCATGCTTAACTAGTTTTACAATATTAACTGGCTTATTCTATGAACTAATTCTGTATGCACATTAACTTATAATTAGATAGGGTCTCAGCACGAAAGATCAGGGCAACCTTGACAGGGTTGACCTTAATGTGTGAGAGACAATAGAGTTTGACCTTCCGTCTGCGCAAACCAAAGTTTGAACAAACAGTTGGCCTTAAGCTACTTTACAATTAACTGTTAGTGTTATTTTTACAAGTTTTTATTCACCTTTATAATGCTTCTGTGTTAAGCAGGAGAAGACAAGAGTAGATTCAGAACTAGGTGGCAAGTAGCAAAAGGACACGAGCGATGATGATGACGATGAGAGGGGGCGGAAACTTGACCAGAATTTACGGGAATACAAGGAGCTGGAATGAAACCACAAATTTCCATTTTCACTAATTTGACCCTTTTTCAACCTATTTAGCTTTTTTTTAACTTTGGCTATTATTAATTTGGCTTACCACCACTTTGCACACTATGGGACTAAGGAGTAGGGACACGGGCCGTGAGGATAGCCAACTAGCAATATTCCGGGGCGACTTGAGACCTAGTTATCGAAATGACAATGTTATATCCCATCACTATAATCTCAATTTCACTATTCTTTGTAAATCTACCTTCTTGATTTCCTATGGAGAATGAGATGAACTGTGTGAGATTGGAAAAGGGACGAACGAGACAACAAATACTTTTCCAGCGAACAGGAAACAGGATGATGATCCGAGGGAAAAGGGGACAGGATTATTACACTTTGCTATAAAATTTAGTCATCATGCCTTCTCACTTCACAATGTTTTTCGATTTTCTATCTATTCTTACCACTTTTAGGGATTTCCGAGCAATCTTCCAACCACAGAGTTACACCCACCGTATAGCTTGACTTTTAATTACTTGTATACGCCTGGTCTATACCTGGAGATTTTTACACAAGAAAAGATCCCTTAAATATCCTCATTAAACTGAATTCGATTCACTTTGCCCCAGATTTTTCCCAAAATTCCCAAGAAACCAAAGAAACTTACGCTATTTCATACGCTTGATGTACGCTTGCTAGAGGTAGACTTGTCCACACGACTTTATCTTTACGACTGAGAAGGTAAGAGCTGCTCCTGCAAAGGCCAGGTACTCTGGTGGGCCGATCACCGATTCTCGGCATGGTTTAACGCACCACACCACTGCTAGCTTGATCTCATTGGATATCATATTTTTCAAACCGTGTTTTTCCTGCTGCTTGCTCCAGACTTTGTTCTCTCGTCTTGCAGAAAGCAGCAGGTCCTATTTACATTATACCTGGCTACTTGCCTCTCTTACATGGGTAGCTAGTTGGAATAACCAAGGTAAGTTTAAAGTTAAGTAATAAAATATGCATTTAAATAAAATATATTCGGGCATTGTAGGACAAGGCATAGGTTTATGGCTAAAGTATATGGGCTAATGATTTTTATAATATGCAATGCTAGTAAATTATATTATATGATTCTATTGGTAGACATTTAAATGTAGTTTAAAACATTAATTATTACCATATTTTATTGACATGACACGTTTGTTGCTAGTGTTAAATGTCATTTGAGTATACTTTTTCAACCCATAATTTATTTATTGTTTGAAGGGACATTCACACAACGTCACGTAAACTATAATTCATTGTAGAATCTTTTGACTCGAAATGCTCTTTCACTTCTTTTGGTGTTATATATTAATAATATATTACACTGGCAGCGTATAAGTCACCTGTAAATGAAAAGAAAATGTTAAGGTTTGCAAATATTATGCAATGCAATAGCAAATCGTATTTTAAGACACATATGCACGTATTATTGTTTTATTTTAACAAAACATGCTGAACAAAGCAATTTTGCATTTATCCTCTCATTTCATATCAGGCACTACATTAGATTTAAATTTATATCTACTATCTATTAGATTAAAAAATCAATATCAATACATCCATTGTCTAAATCTAAGCTATAGTTACAAATTGGTGTTAGATGTGTATGATCAAATGAAAGACAAAGTTTTATTGGAGCAAGGGTAGCACAATGCCGGTTTATAAAAATTATGGAAATTAATTGTAACCACCTAAAACTTTGCTGGTTTTAGTGGCAACATATCCCTGGAAGTGGTTGAACGACTTAGGTTGTTTTGGCTTGTGCGGATATTTGGCCCACCTGTTAAACGTTTTTCGAAAATGTTAATTAGGCATAATACACTGATTATCAAACCCAGTGACCACCATTTGGAAAGCAATTTCACCATCCAAATCCAAAACAACACGTGTTTTAATTGTTCGACGTAATTGGAATCAAGCTTAGCACCCTAAAGTATTAACACCACTTCATTAAATCAAATAACTAGGTAATTATTAGTTAACCTTTTAAAAATGTAATTACCTCATCCGCCCAAATTAGAGGGAGTAGCATGTCGTCTTTTAATTTTGCCAAACATGGTATACTCTTTACTCGCTTTGTAATCAAGTTTAGCTGAATTCGCTTGTTTGCTCTAAGCACTGCCCCCGTCAAAGGTTCAATTTCAACAAATGTTTCATGCAGTTTATTTTCAGGATACAAGCCTTCTTCAATAAATTCAAGGTACTTTGGATCAGCATCCAGAAAATGTGCGGTTGACATAGCAACTGGAGCTCCATCCTGACAAGGTCCCAGGTCTAATGCACCCTTTCCTAAACAACTGCCCGGATCTTTATCAGCATCAATACAGAAGCACCGATTTTCTTTACTTCTGCGGGGATCTTCAAGAACACTAGCTGGAGCAGAAAACTTGTATCCAAAAATTCCCTCAAAATCAATATCCTTTTCATACGTTAGATAAATTGATCTGCACAACTCAGCATTAAATATTCTTAAAATGGAATATTTATTCAAATTGGGCGGAAATATGGAACCATCTGTGCCATTTATTTGATTACAGGTTGTAGCAGGGTCACCCCAATAGTCCAAACTTGTCCGGTTATTGAAAGAAATTACTTGTCCAAATAAACTTTTATCTCCTAAAAGTCCTCTTTTAATTGTGAATGGACCCTGAGCAGTGTTGTTCATTGTCACAAAAAATCCAAATCTGTTATTTTTCAGATTTGGATTTCCTATTTCCTTTTTGAACCTCGGCTGGATTGGTAACGTTGAAAATGTAAATTTTGAGAAAGATAGGAACCGTGGGTTGTTGCCATGCTTTGAAAAGTTCCGGGTTAGCTTCCGGAGAAATACAAAGTTTCTGCAAAAAATATAATGTTATGGTTTGTTACCGAGGAATTTTACGTGAATTGATTTTTAGTTTTTGTCAACCTTTGAAATTTGGAAATCAATTAAAGTAGGTACAATAACCCATCCAAATATAAGTAGTAATAAAGCAAACAGGGCCTTATAAACAATAGGCCTTGGGATAATAAATCTTGCCATTTTATTTTTCGTGTTTTAACAAGAAAATATAATTTTGTTTCAATATTGCCTTAGCATTTCAGTATAACCTGAATGATTTGGGCGCATAGACGCAAATAGATGTTTAAAATAAAATTTAAAAAAAAAACTTGAATGCCCACATTAAATATCATCGAGTTAAAAATGAGTAACAAGTAAGTTTCAGACTCTGGAAAAAGACAAGCAGTCAACAAAATATGGTATAGACAAAACACAACAACACAACAAAATATGGTATAGACAAAACACAACAACACAACAAAATATGGTATAGAGAACATGTAGGTTGCCATTTTTTGAAAAGTGTTACATCCCACTATATAATTTGTATGAAAGACAAGCTCATCTCCATATAAAGCCCCAGTGCACCCGCTGGTGCGTAAAGATAGATTATATATTTTTGTTAAGTAACGAAAGCTACGTACTAATCTAACCCATGCCATCCGTTTGTCTGTCTGTTTGTACTGTCTTCAACGTCGTCCATGTAACGGTTTCATCAACTTTACCGAAATGTCGCAAAGATGTAACATAACATTTTAGCAATATTTCAAAACTATAGGCTAACTGAATGATTGTGAGTACTGAATTATTAAAACTTTTCTCCCATCATGCGGCATATTTTTATGCATGAACGTGGAAAAATATTTTCAGCATCAAAATCGTGAAGTATCAAAAAATAAGTGTCTAAATAATACTCTAAGTATAAATACTCATAAATACCCAATTACAAAAGATTATGAATGCATGCATACTAGCACTATTTTTAAGCCAGGTCACCAGGCAATGAGCAACAGATTCTGGAGAAAAATCAGATAAAGTAGTTCTACTTTAAAGTTGGTTTAAAGAAAAACACTCAGTAAGATTTTATCGTGTAAGTATAGTAGTGGTAAAGATGAGAACATTCTGATAGCTGTATTTTTCCTTTTTATAAAACATTGTTGATAAACTTGTAATTAAGTAATCGCCGGATGAAACGTTTTTACGTCATTTTGTTGATAACGGGTAAAAATAAATTCTCCAATCAAATACCAGTTAATCTTTACTGCGATCACTATACCGTGTCGGAATTTATATGACCTTGATACACTAACCATGAAAGCAACCAAACGCCAACGAGTTTCTGAACTTCTGACTAACAATAATGATTATTGCACTTTTTTAGTATTCTATTTTTAACAAATTAAAAATGATTCAGTTAATTGACATTAATTGAATAACCTAAGATGATTCGAATATTTTTTTTAGAAAACTGCTCTTACACTTTCAAAATAAAGGCAAGCAATGTTTAAATAATCCCAGAAAGGATTGCAGATTTTCTTAGGGCGAAAAGGTTATCTCATTTTCAATATACTTTTTGACTTCTAGTGATGGAATCCGCACGATAGAAGACAACCAGTTTTGTCTGAGAAGTAGTACCAATCGTACCAACCTGAGCATGGAAAAGAAAAATATTTTTCTTCAGGCTTAAGTGGGAATTGTAAGAATGTTAGTTCACAGGCAGCAAAATTCAGATTATTTTATCTGTCCCGGGTCAGTTCTGCGGATGTAAAAACTGGTGAAAATAACAAGTATAAGGAGATTATCCATGACCTCGTTAGAATGAGGAATCAGTTCAAATTCACCTCTTGAAGCGCTACAGCAGCTTTGAAAAGTACAATAAGGAATTGTAAGCAAAACATGTTCAGATATTTATTGTAGTATTTTTAATTCAAGTGCATTCTTGTGTGACTTATATTTCTAAAATGTTGATGATACAATTTGTTGGGCAATCAATAACGTAGTTCGGTTTACTACAGAGAAAATAATATTGGTTCGGTCCAACTCTTTTTCAAATCAGTATTTGTAGCATTAGGAATAATACGAAATCTTTAAAACTTACAAATTGGTAGACCATTTATTTCAACCAATATTTATTTTATTTCCGTTAGCAATCAATATCATACAAATCAGGATGGAAGAGGGAAGTTCTGATTATGTTGCTCCTGACAAAAACAAATGTGCCATTTATGCACGAAAACTTTGTACAAGCTACGGAAACGGGAAGATCATCCTTAACAACTTTAGTATTCACGTGAAAAAAGGAATCATGTAGAATAAGAATGTTGCGTAATTAAATTTAACAACTGAGAGTTATCCTAATTCGCTGTTTGCAAATTTGTACAGATATAGTCTACTAGGAGCCAGCGGATGTGGCAAAACGACACTCTTGTCATGCGTGGTAGGCATCCAAAAATTTAAATCTGGTGAACTTTTAGTACTGGGAAAATCACCAGATAAATATAGTCAATACATTGGCAAACGACTGGGTTACATGCCTCAAGTAAGTTTCTCAATAATTTCTGAAGACTTTCATTTTAAATTGTATCCTTACACGTTTTAATGCTTTTGATTTAGGATGTGTCACTGTATGATCATCTTTACATCCAAGAAATATTTGAATTTTATGGCAGACTTTATAATATGCCTTACTATCAAGTACTTGAACGATGGAAATTTCTAGAAAAGTTGCTGGAGTTTCCAAAGCGGTTGGGAGTAATGCGCCATTTAAGGTAGCCCATGCAAATACTAATATTTGCAATTTAGCTTTAGTGTAGGTACATGACTATACAGGTCTTAAAAACAATAACTAATACTTATTTTTTAAATTGTCATAGTGGAGGACAACGTAGACGAGCTTCAATGGCATTGGCTTTGATTCATAGCCCTGAACTTATAATATTAGACGAGCCGGTACATATTAAAAATTACGTTGCTTAACATTTCCTCCAAATAGTTTTTCAAATAAAAATCTTGCACATTCAAAATTGCTAATTTTAAACAGACGGTAGGTCTGGATCCATTGCTGAGAAAAAAGTAAAACGGTTTTAAATTTTCCATTAGTGTATAGTCGAATTTTATTATCCGCATTGTGTTAATATGTAATATTATGACAATAGAATTTGGGCCTACTTGCGCAAGTTAATCGAAACACAAAATACTACAATATTAATAACCACACACTACACGGAAGAAGCACGAGATTCAAATATGGTAAAAGTATTTGTTTTAAAGCAAACTTAATCCCTTTCGTTTTACATTGTTTTTTTGTAAAATAAAATGTTGAATTGCTACAAGGTTGGCGTGATGAGAAACGGGCGGCTCATTGCTGAAAATTCTCCTGCTTGTCTACTTCAACACTATAACAGCGAGTTGCTAGAAGACGTTGTGCTAAAACTTTGTCACGCCAATGAGCATAGTATTATATCACCAACACAAATTACGCAATCGCCGCAAGTGCTTCTCTGTGCGGATAAATCACCTGTGGAAACTAACAATGGCTCAATTAATAAAGGAAGCAAGTACGGTTCTGCCCGTTACACAAATGAGGAACACGGCATTACAGACAAAAGAGTTATGGGTAAATTGCTGGAAACATCATCCTTTATTATGTGAAAGAAAGTATTTAACATAACATTTGAAATTCAAACTTGTCTAGTAGATCGTTCGAGTGTACAGAATATGTTTCAGAGACTTTACGGGCTTACAATAATAATGGCACTGACTTTTTTAAGACACCCGCTGTATATAATTAAATATTTTTCAAAATTAACTTAATTATAATGCACTTTCTTCACAAATTCAACAACTATAAAATATGCTTCAGGTTTCTTGCAGTTCTGATGGCTATGCCTACTATACAGTGTGGCATGAGTCTCATTACAGTGAGTTCAGAGTTCAAATACATGAACTTTGGGATTGTAAACCATGATTTAGTGAATTGGAGTGTACAATGTGGATCCTCTCAATACAGTGAAACGCCCTGCAATCTGGAAACAATTAACTGCGCTTATTTAAACAAACTGAGAAATGATGACACCCTAATTTTGGTGAATTTTTGTTACTTGATATATTTTCTACTCGTCCTTTGCTTAAATTTATAAAACCTTAGTCTGATTTTTTAAATATTCAGGTGGATTATGATTCTGACAAACTAGCATTGCAAGCAGCAGTGAAAGGTAACATTCGGGGTTTCCTTATTATTCCTACTAACTATTCCCAACATTTGCTGGACTTTGGAATGACTAGACTCTTTGCAACAAACGAAACCCTAGAAGGAAGTAGACTTCATGTTCGACTTGATCATTCAGGTATATGAGTTTTACTATCATGTTGCTTTATTTAGCTCAGCATCATATTTATACAACTCAAATAATGATTTTAGATTACCTTACAACATATCACATAATTAAGTACCTGTACAATACTTACAATGAATACACAAACCAAATTGCGGAAATTTGTGGAATATCAAAGCAACAACTTAAACCACCCATACATGTAAATAGAATGCCTTGAATTATTGCATTATAAAGAATTATTACACAAATTTAATTAAATATTATGAATTTCTAGTTTCGAAAACCAGTGTATGGAGATTATTTGGACAAATACATTGACTATTGCTTATCAGGAGCAATCGTGATGTAAGTGTGTTATCTTATGATAGGAAATGTAAAATACTAAGAAAAAAAGGGAATATTTCAGTCGACCCTCAAAAAAACATTTGTTCACCCTCATTTTATCATACCCAATCCTCTCGTGTCAAAATATTAATCATCATTGGCCCTTTAATGATTTTTTGAGGATACTTAAACTATTATTTGTGGTAATTTATTCAAAAAGGTTAAGGTTCATATATTTATTTTATTATTCGTAAAGGCTTTCATTCAAACTATTTAGCAGGCTTCAGTGGCAACTCTGTCATTTTTTCAAAAGTACTGCTATCCTAATACTGCGATAGCAAAATAAACTTTTAGGATCAGTTCCAAAAAACATTTTTAAAACCGTTGGTTATATATAGCATCAGCACATTCTGCTACAGGATAGTTTGTTTTCTATTTTTTGTTCATCAGTCAGCACAACAATAATTTGTCAATTCACTATTTTAAGACTGACTGACTATGTTTAATATTCTCCAGTCTCTCTTAATTTTTCCTCGAAAAACGAAACTTTGCACCATAATTGCCGTTTCTTCGGAACAAGAACTACACGCTCTTGTTTTGATTCTGAGTCACTGCCGCTGCTCAAACTGGTTATTGCGCAGTATTTTGTGCAAAAACAGATTCAAAAGTTAAAAAAGCGTTCTTGGTATCTAGATCTTCCAACGTAAAATTCCATTTTCGGATTATTTTACGATGAAGACGTTGCCAGTAGTCCTAGAAAAACAAAGGACTATGCAACCTAAGGTCAAAAATTTTGACCTCCCAGTTTATTGTTGATTCTGATAGAGCTTTTGAAGCTCTACAATTCTGCAATTTAAAGTATGTCATTATTTTGTGACGTTGTCGAGATATGAACGAGTTTGTAATTTTAGCTCCCATAAGGCTCTATAGTAAACATCCTTTTTTCAAAGTCGTGGCTACCCATCGCGCCCACTTTTGATTTTTGATGTTTATAGTGGTTTAGAAAGAGCGTTAAATGAGAATGTTTTTTAGAAGTTACTAGAGTGGTCTTCTTGCAAACGTCGAAGTTGTGGTAGGTCAAACATGGAGGTGTTTTTTCGGAACAACTTTCTTCTAAATCGTTGTAGCTTCTACTACACACCTTCAATTTTCAAAGTTAATAGCTCTTGTAAAAGAGTAATTTCTAGGAATTCCATCGCAGAAAAAATCAGGACAAAACGTCATTATTTACAAAAGGTATAAGGCTCCAACTTTGGAGGGGCTGTTCGAGAACCCTCAAAAACAGCCCTATTTCAAGCCTACATTTGACCCTCGGGCCCACTTTTGATTTTCGGTTTTCACAGCAATTCTGAAAGCGTTTGACTAGGAGATAATACTGAGAAAAAACTGGAGTGGTATCTTTCCAAAATTACACACCTGGTCGTGTCAATATCAAAATACCTATGATTATAGCCAATGGGTGATATACTAGCACATTATGTCTGATAATTCAAAATGTTGGAAAGATACCACTCCAGTTTTTTCTCAGTTGTATCTCCTAGTCAAGCGCTTTCAGAATTGCTGTGAAAATCGAAAATCAAAGGTGGGCCCGGGGGTCAAATGTAGGCTTGAAATAGTGTTGTTTTTGAGGGTTCTCGAACAGCCCCTCCAAAGTTAGAGCCTTATAACTTTTGTAAATAATGACGTTTTGTCCTGATTTTTTCTGCGATGGAATTCCTAGAAATTACTCTTTTACAAGAGCTATTAACTTTGAAAATTGAAGGTGTGTAGTAGAAGCTACAACGATTTAGAAGAAAGTTGTTCCGAAAAAACACCTCCATGTTTGACCTACCACAACTTCGACGTTTGCAAGAAGACCACTCTAGTAACTTCTAAAAAACATTCTCATTTAACGCTCTTTCTAAACCACTATAAACATCAAAAATCAAAAGTGGGCGCGATGGGTAGCCACGACTTTGAAAAAAGGATGTTTACTATAGAGCCTTATGGGAGCTAAAATTACAAACTCGTTCATATCTCGACAACGTCACAAAATAATGACATACTTTAAATTGCAGAATTGTAGAGCTTCAAAAGCTCTATCAGAATCAGCAATAAACTGGGAGGTCAAAATTTTTGACCTTAGGTTGCATAGTCCTTTCTGTGTATTTGTGTTATTTTACTTCTGTAATGAAATCTTAAAAATCTGCGCAATGCAATGGTCAGCCTGTGTTTCTAGTAAGCAGTTGTCAAAGTATTCCATCAATATACATACCTGAAAAACGAGGACCTCCATGCATTTTGTACGTTTGAGCACTGAATAATTGTTTACCCTCAAAAAATCATTTAAGCGCCAATGATGATTAATATTTTGACACGGAAGGATGAGGCATGATAATTAGAGGATGCTTTAATGATTATTTAAGGGTAAAAAATTACATGCCAGAAAAAAATACAGGTTTATATGATGTTCTTTAATTTATTCTTTTATTAATTATAGGGCAGTGTTTACCTTGTCGATGATATTAAGTGCCCTCATATTCGTATCAGGTAACATTTCCAGAATATTTTAATTGTTAACTCATTGTATCAATTTTTACTGCAAATTACTAACGCATTGTGGATATTTTCGTTTGAGTAAAAAATTGTGGTATTTGTCGTTGGGGATTTTTTCGGGACACGACGGAATTATTTCAGATTACAAGCAAGGGACATTGCTCCGGGCCAGAGTAGCAGGTCTACAAATAACGGATATTATAATCAGCCATTTTTTAATTCAAGCAGTGGTAGTCATAGTGCAAACTGGAATTTTAACCGCCGTTCACTACTACCTATTTAGTGTAACAATACGCGGGTCTACGCTTGCGTATTTTCTTATTTGTTTTTTTGCTGGTGTATTAGCCACACAAGCAGGTAAAAGCATCTATTTAACTAGTTTATAAATTATGTAGAAATGCAAATGTCACACCTTGTAATTTCTGCTAATTGCTGTTTTGTCTATAGGATTATTTTTAGGTATACTATTTCGAGACGAGGCTACCGTGTTTTACTTTTGTATGGTTGCTTACTCAATTTGGCTTAATTTTGGAGGAGCATACACGCCAACTGAATTATCCGCTTGGTTCTGGCAACAAGTTGGATATTTTATCTCACTGAAAGCTCCAATATCAGCCATGAGATCTGTCATAATTCGGGAGCTGGGATTAGCGCACCGTCAAGTTTGGCTAGGATTTGTGACTTATGGTACTTGGATAGTTGTACTAGTTTTTGCAAACATTGTTACATTTAAAATGTTAAAACTTTAAGTCCATTGTCTGGAATTTAAAAAAAAGTGTTGTATAATATCAAAATGGAAAATACTTCTGCATAACTTGTTTAGTAATTCAGTAAGTATTATCGTGTAACAATTTTAAATAGTATTAAATTTTATTTTGCTTTGACTTAGAGCAAAGAAATATTCATACTTCAAATTATTTTACTCCGTCAAAGCGACCATCAGAAGGCTTAACTTATAAAGTTTTAGATTTTTTAGGTTAATTGAATTATTTAATTGCAAATTTTATTTGAGGATAAAAATTGCTCTATTTGCATAATACTTGCACACTATTTTTTATTTTCATAACTGCAATTTTTCTTCTACTACACAGAAGCAACTGCATGTGAACACAATTTTGTGGCATTTGAGTAAGCCGCTTTGGAGAAAAATGCATTTAAACGGACCGCCGTCCAGCCAAAAGAGAATATTATAAGTAATCTGTCGATTTCTATTAAAAACGTCTTAATAAAGTCTGCACGTTTGACTTTACCACCACTTCAATGTCATTTTAAGGATATAAACATACACTAGCGGAAGACGCGCAGGTATATGCACAACGTACACCAAAAAACCTTTTGATTCGGAAAATTATTTAAGAAAGTTCCAATATTTGCTTCAAAACAATAATTAATAAATGTCACAAACACAATTTTTAAATCTTGAAGAACTATTTCATTAAAACGCATTACCGGGAAGCCACATGTATGCAACCGTGTAATTTTGGCCCTTAACTGCTCCAGGTAAAAAGTTTATATAGGGCCTTTGTTTGAAAAAAATATTTCAAGTGTCTCTCTGAAACACCCACGATTACCATTGGTCAAAAATAAAAACAACAGAACTTTACCAAAAGATAAGGTCCAAGGTTACATTTGCTGGCAGTATGGAAATTAGGCAGTACGCTGAATTGTTTTTTAATAAGTTTTTAAACATAACAAAACACAACATTAAATTTCCGAACAAGACTTTAATGGAACAGTTTAACTTTGCTTTAGTAGACGACCAAGAAGACATTCAGTTCTTTAAATTTGTTATTCGGGCATTTGACTTTGGTGTTGAAGCTTCAGAGCCTGTCCGGATTCCGGGGTACAAATCAGTGCGAAGTGCGAATGTGGACTGCACCTAGAAACAATTTTTTCCACATCTTTAGAACTGCTTTAGCAAGATATTTTGAATCTGGAATATGGCAAAAGTTGCATAACTATGTGTTGTATCGACGTAAACAACGTCTTCTTGCATATATTAGTAAACGCATTGTACGTGTACGTATGGGCCGCCAACACAAAATACTAGAAAAGGGGTTGTCACGACGAATGTTGTCTTTGCGTAACCATGCTATTATAAATGAACATAACCCGATAGGAATTCAGTTTTCTATGTTACAACTTACATTTTTATTATTTGCTCGGCTTCTAATGACAGCTAGTCTAGCTTATGTTCTTGAGTATTTAACTGTTATCAAAAGAAATGTTATTAGAAAGGTCACAAGATTAATATACGTTAAGCGTCATGTACAAATAATTCAGTTCATTTCTAATGGAAGGATGTAATTGCTGATACGATTGTGTGATCTGGTAGGCATGTTACGTTGTTGAATAATGCCCTTTAAACGTACAACATACTTTTTCAATAATTTTGTAACGGAACAGTTGTCCCAGTTGTTTTGTTTTATGAAAGAGGAAAGTTTAAAATTGTCGACCAGTCGCTTCTTGTTCTATGTATTCCATTACTGCATAGCGCATGAATGTTTTACTAGTTTGCCGCTATACCTACTATGGGCATCGCTTAGTATTGCACGGTGCCTATTTTTATGTAGTTGTATTCACCTAGGATATATGTGCGTGAAGGGCGAGTACATTGCAAAAATGAGTAATTAGGGCTAAGGTCCACACATGATGAGAACAAAGACAAAAACAATCTATCATAAACTTTGTGCTAATCATTAGTCATTCTGCTAAGCATATGTGTTGTAGTATGTTAGATATTTCAAATTAAACAGACATATTTATTTCTGTACAGAATTGGTGCATTATATCTACAAGAAATGAGAATATACACCACTAAAATATCCAAAACACCTTAATACAGTGGTCGCCTGATTCAAAATATTGCAACAATTTTTCCATTATATTTATAAATTTACAAAGTGTTTACTATAGTTAGTTGGCAACGAGTTGCTACTCTATTGCAACGGTTTCTACTTGTTTTGTTCTTATGTAATGTAAGACCACTTATAACATAACAAGCAATATTTTGTTTATGAACGCACTCGCGTGGCGTGGGTAAGACCAATTACTACGAAGAATCGTTATTTTGTCACTGGGAGGTAGGCAAACCACACTTTTAAAAATATTTTAATTCAACAACAGATATTAAATTGAAAATTTGGAAGCAAATAAACAACCCATAATACTTTTGACATACACAATCAAAATATCACATAATATATACCTGTTATCCAAATTTGGAATATAACAATCATACAAATGCTTAGACGACAACCAAACAGACACTTTGCTATGCAAACCTTTCATGTAAAATGAGTTGTTTTCTATTTATACAAAAACTTGCACCTATGACTTTACCGTTACTTCAAGGTCATTTTAAAGGTATAAACATACACTTGCGGAAGACACGCGAGTATATGCACAATGTACTACGTACATTAAAAAACCTTTTCATTCGGGAAATTATTTTAAAAATTGTTTTGCAATATTTAATTGAAAACAATAATTAACAAATGTGGCAAACACAATTTTTGAACCTTTAGAAACCATATCATTAAAATGCATTACCTGGAATCCGCATGTGTGTAACCGTGTAATTTTGGACAGGTCCAAGGTCTTAATTGCTGCATGTAAAAAGCTTATATAGGGCTTTGTTAGAAAAAAACTACTTGAAGTGTCTCTCCAAAACTCCCACGATTACCATTGGTCAAAAATAAAAACAACTTGTTTTGTGCATTTTATATCTAAGACGATAAAATAATCAAGAATCTTTAAGTAGGTAACTAGAAATATTAAATTGCTACAGAAACATTTGCTTTCAATAATAATTTGCGTTTACTTACAGATAATATGCATTCTTTAGATATAAACGCATCAACATTTATCAGCCAAGTTACTGCAGTTACAAATTATTCTCACGTCAAATTTATAAATACTGGAGAATTAACTGCAGAAACGTTTTTCAGCAAAATAGAGAATGTAATATTGATAGCATCATTCACCGCCCAGTTTGCAGTTTCCATTTTGACTAACAATAGAAAAAATAACACCAATGTTTTGTGCTTTCACAAAGTTATAAAGCTTTCTGAATGGTTTATTCATGTATACGTACTGCCAAATTTAAAACCTGTTAGTTACTCTAAAGCCACCAAAATAATTTCTTTGATGCACAAATTAGAAGCTATTGGAGAAAGACCAAATGCGTTTATAATCCTGGAATCCTGTTGTACTTTTAATAATAATTCTTACGATATATCCTTGGAAACATTTTACACAAGGCAGCTACTCAACACGTTTGCTTCCAATTTGATACTATCTACAAAGAATTTTATGGATTACTCACTGATATGCATTCATTGTTCTGGAAATTACGTAAAGCAAAAGCCTGTACCAGATGGTAACATTGTAAACAAAACAGCGTTTCTAAAATTATGGAGAAAGCTTTATTCCAATCTTAATGGAGCCTTTATACAAACAGTAATTGGGCTTAAGAGATCAAACAACGTACACATGTATTGTGATGGATTTGCTACTGCATACAGACATGTCCTTTATATACCACTGGATTATAATTGTTTAACCCATACACTTAGTGAGGCTCTCAACTTTACATTTCTTGTTACACCAGAGCCTAAACGGATTGATTTGGAAATTGTTGTGCACGCTTTCATTCAAAACGGTATGTTTATTTCCAAAGATGTTGTTCATAACAATAAACGATTTGTCCCTCAAAGAGACTATATATTTTATGGTGCACAAATTGGCAAGTTTCACTTTGTGTCTGTTCAAAAAGCTACAAAGTTTGATTCTTATGTACTGGTTAAACCTTTTGATGTGGTATCTTGGATTTTCCTAATTATTTGTGGTTGCTGTTTTGCTATAACAATTTATAAACTTATAATATATCGAACACCTTTGGATATCATTATATCAAGCATTGGAACCTTTTTTGATCAACCGATAAGCATTCAAAGTCAAGACAAGGATATGCTAAAACTTTTTATGTGTATATGGATGTTATGTATTCTAACGGTTAACAACGCTTACAAAAGCATAATCTTCTCAATTTTTACAAATGGTGTTAAACCTGTTTTTCTAGCTACGGTTGAAGATCTCATAGATTCTTCTTATGCACTGCACACACTAGGATACATACTTTACAGGGATGAATACAGAAAATTGCAAGTAAATTCAACGTTAAGGGTGTACTTGCAAGACCAAGTCTCTAAAAATTCAAAATTCAATGTGTTTGAAAAGTTAAGCGCCAAAGTAGAACTTTTGGGTACTCTTGGATACACACAGTACACAGAATTATATATGGACTTATTTTTGAAGGAATCAAATCCAAATCTTAAAACTCATAATATACCTGGAATGCAAAAGTTTGATTTTGCTCTATTAGACTATTTTAAATCGGTAGATTATCTTAGGTTTGCAATTAATAAGTTTGATTTGGGAGTTGAGGTTTCTGAGCCTTTACCAATCCCAGGATACACAAAAATGCGACCATGGACGGTGACCGGAAACTATTTTCTACCTATCTTTAGAACTGCTTTGGCAAGATATTACGAGTCAGGAATACAAGACAAAGTGCACAAATATGTGGAACTTCTAACTAAACAAAAGCTATTTTTGCATGTTAGAAGACAACTAATACGTAATGCAAGTCACTGGCATAATAACATATTTGAACTTAGTTTGTTTTCTGGAAAGGATTTGCGACAAAATCACGCCTTTGTAAGAAAGGAAAATTTTATATCACCAATTCAGCTTTCAATGTTGCAACTAATATTTTTATTGTACGCAGGACTTTTAGCAACTGCAAGCATCTGTTTCTTAGTTGAAAATAGAAGCATTAGTAAATTAAGAATTATAATCAAAACGCTGAAATCTTGGCGTTGCGGTAGTGGTGTAGTTACAAATGATAGCTCACCTTTTGTGAAAAATTGGTTGATTTGTTGCTTGAGACAAACACAACTAATCAATAACCAATTGTTTATAAAAAAGTTATAAAAAAGAGTTAATAAGATTGTTGTAAGTTGATTCGTAAACTACTTATATGATAATACTACTTTTTTATAGTACACAACTTGAGTGAATTTACTCAGCTTTTATTTCAAACTACTTTGCGTGTCACAATTATTCCATGATGGAAGTGGCCAATCAGATTTGGCATAATACTTTAGTTTGAATATACTTGTTAAGCATATTATCCTTAGGTTAAAAGGCTTTTAGATAAGCATTTGAACGCTACGCCACATCATGAGAAACCCAACATAATTAAAAATTTTCATACAATTTTTAAATGAATGTTTGCGGTTTAATTTTAAAATTAAGTCAATTCTATTGTTTATGAATTCATTCAAATTAGAATCTTCAAAAACAATAACTTGTAATTTTGTAACCTTGAAGGCTTGAAACCTTGTAACATTCACCTATACGTGTATAAGATTTTTATATAACCAGAAGAAGAATTCCGTCTAAAAACCGTCAATTGTTCTATTATTGAATGTTTACCTTCAAAGCTATAGAAATAAGTATTATCTTGAGTTTAGCTAGACAATATTGTGATGATTCTAATATAAATACACCGTGGGTTTTTGCAGAAATAATACCGTTTGTTTAAAAAACAGTTTCTATTCAAGAAACCTATTCCTATTTAAATAGAGCAAGTAAATTATATAGCAACTTAACAGAGTTTATACACACGCATGAACACATTGATAACGTCTTTGAAAGCAAGTGCTACGCTATTTGAGAATACATCAAAAACTCTTGTCAACAACAACGAGAATACACCCTGGTTTTCGTGCTTAAAATAAACAAATTAATTGACATGTTTTCGAGCAAACATTTATCGTCTTAAACGCAAACCATTCAACTTTTAGGACAAGTCTCCTAATAAACTAAAACATCACATTTCTCGCAATGTAACTATGCATGCTTTACATTCTGAAACCTTAGCCTGGATGCTACCAGTCGCCAATAATTCCCATGTAAAGTTTATAAACGCAGCAGATTTAGCTACAGAAAAGTTTCTAGACCAAATAGAAACTCTGATTTTCCTAGCATTTCTAACTTCTACATATGCAGTTTCTGTTCTGAGTGGTGCTGATAATCGCACCACTAGTATAAATTTTCAAGGATTTGCAAGGTTTGCTGAAGCCTTTGTACATTTTTACGTTTTGCCTAGTTCTCATTTAAAATTCAATCAAACAGTTCTGCTAATGCATAAATTGGAAGCTGCTGGGGAAAGACCCACTGTATTTCTGTTTCTTGAGCCAATCAAACAGATTGATAGCAACCTTTATTCGAAATCGATTGAAGAGTTTTACACCAGATCCATAATTAAGACATTTACTGCCAACCTAGTCCTAACGGTTAAAAATCTATCGGAGGTGTACTTAGTATGCTTTCATTGTTCTGGAAAGCACGTGAAACAAAGTCCTACTCATAGCGCAGCCCCCAAAAGTAAGTCTTTTTATCTGGAAGCTTGGAGAAAACTTTACAATAACCTAAACGGAGTATTTGTACTAACTCAAAACGGATACTGGAGAGTAAAACTTTATTATCCAAACTGTGATGGTTTTGCTACTGTACACAAACATTTATTTCTTGCAATGATTATACCCATTGCGGAAACTTGCTTAGCTATAACTCTTGGTCAAACTCTTAACTTTACATTTACCATTCCGCCTGACTCAAAGGTGCCTGATTCTGAGATTGTGACACATTCCATTATTATAAACAGTGCGTATATCTCTAGCAAATTGGTACTGCATAATAAACTGCAATTTCCTCAAATAGTGTACACTTCTTATGCGATGCAAACAAAAGAATTACATTATGTATCTGTTCAGAAAGTTCCTACTTTTGACTCCTTGATTTTGCTAAAACCTTTTGATATACCAACCTGGATTGCACTAGTAGCTGGTAGTTGCTGCTTTACCTTATTACTAAACAATATGTTAAACTACCAGCCGCCTGTCAGGATTATCATATCACTTTTAGGCACACTGGTAGACCAGGCATTTTTAATTAAAGTATTGAACCCGTTTAGACTAAAATTTATGATAGCTATATGGATGCTATGCATTTTAACGGTTAGCAACTCTTATAAAGGAAAAATTTACGCATCTCTTACAAATGGAATTGCGATACATTTTCCCACTACATTAGAAGAACTTGTCAATTCTTCGTTTGTCGTAAATACGTTACGTCGTGTTTATGCACATGAAAATGGTACAATACAAGCAAAATCAGTATTGGAAGTATTTTTGCAAAAGCAGATTTTATCCGGTGCCAAGTTATCAGACGTTTACGAAAAGTTGAACTCAAACGTTAAATTAGTTCCTATTGCAATTACAAATTACGTTGACTGTTTCCTTAAAATTTGCTTAAAGCAGAAGGATGCATCCTTCTTGTGGAACCAAAATTTACCAATTCAAGAATTTGATTTTGCCTTAATGAATGATTTTGAAGATGTGGAGTTGTTTAAATTTGTAGTGAATTTATTAGATTTGGGTGTTGCGGCTTCACATTCTGTTCAAGTACCTGGATACAAACAGGTTCAAATATGGACGATGCCACGAAACTATTTTCTTCCTATTTTTGAAAGTGCTCTAGCTAAATATTTTGAGTCTGGGATTTTAGATAAGTTGTATAAGTATGCGGTAACCCGGAAAAAGCAAGTGAGTTTAGCTGAATTTCGAAGACATTTGCCTTCATATAACGTTAGTGAACACAAAATCAAAGCATTAGAAGCTAGCTTAATTCGTGGGAGATTGTCTTTGTATAACGGTGTTGGAATTCAAAATGGACATACTCCATCACCAATTCAGCTTTCTAATATTCAGCTAATATGTTTTCTATTTATTGGGCTTTTGATGATTGCAACATTTTGCTACATGGTTGAAATTGTTAGTGTTTTTAAATTTAACAACGAATAAATTATAAATAAATAAATAATGTATTGTATGTATCTGCATTTCTTTTTACATGCAAATTTTGTATAAAAATGGTAAATGATTACCACAAATATGAATGTTGGAAGAATAATATTGCGCGTAAAAGTTTATCTTACTTTGAATATGTTACGTTAGCCGATAGATTCATCGGTAGATAATAATCTGCTTATGTAGAACAATGGGCAAAGGTGGCTTAGTAGTCGGCCGATGAAACAGATTAAAGATCGGTCAACGAAACAGCTTAAGAGAGTACTAAAAGTACCTTGTTCACATCAAGTCAATTTTATATACAGAATTCTTTATTTTTATTTTGTGACATTAACATTACTGTGTACATGGTCAAATTCTTTATTCACAATAACGTTATTTCCAATTCAGAACTAGTGAGTCCAGATAATTTATAAAATATTTTATAAGTTTTTGTAAATTTTTTCGTTCAATGGAAGTAATCATTTTAATCACTTCTCTATTTACTTTCTAAAACTGGTTAGTATTATTACTTAATGTTCGAATAAGATTCAATAAGTTTTACTCTATTTTTATTGCATAGCTAATAGAATCCAAATAATTTAAAGTGTGTAGCAGTTAACATTTATGTGTAGTGGTACTGCATTTGCATTTTATAAAAGTTAGTCTCATTTTTGTTTATTAAGTTTGGTTTTGCAAATATTGTACATTTTAAAATTTATTTGAAAAAGTAATTGATTCAAACCAGGAGGTTTGCTTAAATAGTAAGCCTCTACATTAGCGTTTGCATATGACTTATGAGGCTAGCAGTAACCACTATGATGCGTATGATACTAGGTATGTACCTAACAATTTGTGTATTTACTTCTCTTTGTTTGCATGCATGTTTACCGATTCCATTGTTTTCCTAAGCAGATTATAAGTATTTAGTTTAAGGAGATTTACAGCGGCTGATGAACCACTCTGTCAATGAAACGCCACCCTTACTTTTTATACAAAAAGAAAACCCTCATGTCTCACACCAATTCATCAACAATATAAAGAACTTAAAGATTATAAATATTTATTTGAAGTACTTCCATATAAAAGAGAAATCTGCCAAAGCTTATAAAGACTATTCAATTACCGCCAATAAAAAACCTCATCTGATTAACACTAACTTGGGCAAGAACAATGTGTTTTCTGTTTACTGGAATAAACGTGTCTGATTTTGTATCCTTTACAGGATTCTGCAGACCTCTCTTTTACGTATCAGTACATTTAAACATACATCTGTTTGTTTAATTCATGTTAAATTGCTTTAACAAAGATTCTGTCACTTGATTCATTTAGTAGAACTTATAAAATCCTTGACGCAACAGTGTTTACTTCTGAAGTTCCACCACTGAAGCGTCCTTCTGCATATGTGGTATCTAGTGTTTTTGTGGTATATGATTTATTTGAAGTAGTATGTCAAAGTCAGTGTTTTCTTCATAAACCTGAACTCATTTTATTTACTAGCATGAACAACGCAATATTCATTGAATAAACAATAGAGCAATTCTGTTACTTTACAATTGTTGTTCTATCTGAATTTATGAAAAGGCAGATTCGCAATTTTTAATATTATCCGCACTACAAATTAAATATTGTTGGTCGTATATTTACAGACTTTGCAGTATTTTGGGCATAACGAAGACAATACGTTATTGAAAACGGTTATCATCACGCTGATAACACTAAATTAAAAAAGGAGAACTTTATTGAACAAATTCAAATAGAATGGACAAAAGTTTAAATTATTCAGCAAGTATTTTTAAAGTACAGTAACAATTGAGAATTGCAAGACCATTGGTTTTTGTAGACATATTATCATTAAGCAAATAAAGCTTTTGTTGTTCAAAATAAGTTTTCTAAAACATGTACTTACTAAGAACAAAAAAAGAAACAAGCTTTAAATGTTATGCGTTAATGAAATATTAGTTTGAGGCAGGCTTTGATGTATACAGCATTGTATTATAAACCATCACATGCAGTCGGCGTACAAACGCCTACTCGCCTGAGCATGAAATTGTTAAATAACTGTCTGCTTCATTACTACAACATTCATTACTGCAACTTAGAATAAAAAATTGATTATTTATTGTGTAAAGTAGCAATGCTGCACGATAGTAAAAGAAGTTTCAATGACAACGTAGCACAAAAGTCTCATACGTGTTGCATGCCTTAACGAGGTTAATATTTCAGATATGAAAAGGTTTCTCAAAATAAATTTTTAGCGTTTTTGATAATATGTATGCTTCGGAAATTAATACAGGACGTTTTAACAAAGTGTACTGGTTAACTATAGTTGCAAATAGGTCTCACGTGAAATTAATTAATTCTGGAGAGCTAACTACAGAAACTTTTTTCGACAAAGTAGGAAATGTGATATTGTTAGCATCATTTACAATCAGTTTTGTTTTATCTATAATGAACAATAAAATAAAGAATAACACACATGTCAAATGCTTTAACAAATCTGGAAAGTTTTCTGGCTCGTTTATTCATTTATACGTTTTACCAGACTTTGGAAGTTTTGGTAAACAAGACACAAATCAAATTGTTTCCTTGATGAGTAAACTAGACGTTAGTGGAGAAAGACCAAATGTGTTCTTGTTTTTTGAAACGACTTACAACAGCAATAGTGACGCCAAACCTATGAAACATTTCTACACAAGATCACTAATAAACACGTTTGCTTCTAACCTAATTCTAAATGGATCTATACGGCTATCATTCGACCTGCCACATTCTACGGGATTGTGGTATGGCTCCCTGCAATGAAAGCCAAACAAAACGTGATGACAATTGCTAGGCTTCAACGCCAGGCAATGACACTCATCACGGGATGCATGCGAACAACTCCAACCGCTGCGTTGGAATGTTTGCTCGATCTAAAACCAATTGATGTACATGCCAATGAAATGGCTGTACGGACGATGCACAGGTTGCATCACAATAAAACCTGGAAAGGTATTGAACCGCGGGGCGTTCTGAAACGGGAGACCCATTCTGTGGCTTGTAATAAAGTCTGGAAGCGGATTCCTATCTTGGAGTGGCCATGCGACTTGCGGAACAGTAGACCACTGATAGAAGGTGGGTTTAAAATAACTGTTCCGTCCCGTGACTCGTGGAAGAAGAGAGGTGAACCTAAACACCCGTCGGAGTCTGTGGAGTGCTACACAGACGGCTCTAGATTCCATGAAAAGACTGGTGCTGCATTTACAGCATCATATGATGGGGAGACTGTACAGGAGCTTATACCGTTGGGTGCAAGCACTACAGTCTTTCAAGCCGAAGTTCTTGCCATCTTAAGTTTGGCAAGGGATCTATGCTCCCGTCTTAAGGACAGAAGGAGCATTCATATCTACTCCGATAGTCGTAGTGCCATCGAAGCTCTGAAGAGTTGGTGGCACATGACTTCAATAGTGGGGGAATGCTTTGAATGTCTCCGTCAATTGTCACGGAGGCATGAAGTGTCCCTTACATGGATACCTGCCCACAGCGGGTTTGTTGGGAACGAGGCGGTTGATGCATTGGCTAAAGATGCAACTGAAATTCCGTTTATCGGTCCCGAGCCGATCGTTCCTGTAGCGCTTAATGTAGTTAAGAGTGCAGTCAGAGAATGGGGTGATGGACAGCACTCACTACAATGGCGCAGCAGGAACGACTGCAAAGAAACAAAAATGTTAATTGACTTGCCGTCGCGTGCTGTGGGTCGCTTTTTAAGTGACCTTCCACGTGATGCATCGAGATCGTTTGTTCAGATCATTACTGGACATTCGGTGCTGAGGAGTCACCTCCACAAAATGGGGGTGGCGGAGACTAAAGTCTGTCCCAGTTGTGGGATGGATGATGAGACTAGCCTACACTTCCTTGGAAGTTGTGATAGGTTTGTTGAGTTACGTTGCGACGTGCTGGAGGGTCAAACCCTCACTGCTGACGCCATACGACGTGCTACTCCAGCCAGTCTTTTGCAATTTATCAAAAGCACTGGTCGGCTCAAAAGGTCAATAGACCCGGCCAGAGCCGTGCGGAGGGCAGGTAGGCCATAAAGTAAACCTTCCAATGTAAGGCATGGGAGAGTCTGCAGAAATCTAATTAAAGGTTAAGCGGCTGCGGCAGTGACTAAAAATGTCTTGTTGCTTCCCAAATTACATACATACAACCTAATTCTAGCATTTAAAAACCTTTCCGATTTGTATTTAATATGCATTCATTGTTCTGAACCGCACGTGGAACTAAAACTGCTGCAAACCAAACAACTTTTGAATAAATATGCTTTGCTAGAATCCTGGAGAAAGCTATACACCAACCTGAATGGAATATTTATAAAAACTAAGTATGGTTACTGGAGAGGCAAAAACGTTCACAGAAATTGTGACGGATTTGCTGTTGCACACAAAAATATCATTTTAGCTATGTTTACTCCACAAGAGGAACTTTGTTTGGCTCACACACTTGGCGCGGCTTTCAACTTTACATTTCTTATTCCTCCAGGTTCGAAGCTACTTGATTCTGAGATTGTGGTTCATTCAAATATATCAAACAGTAAGTATGTATCACCTGATTACACTTGGTCCCAGAGATTCGTTGCCGTATCTCGACAATGTCGGGATTTTGCCTTTTCCTTTGATCTAATTAGTGCTGTCAATCAAGAAGAAGTTGAACAATGAAATCCAGAGAAAAAATATAGATAAGAAGGAAGAAGGATGAAAAGTGGTAGCGTGTATACATAATCCTATACTAAATTTTGTTGTTAGGTAGTCGTTCACCTTCATAGTGTTTCGCTCCGAAAAATGCATTTATACGTAGCTGGAAATCGACTACCTAACAACAAAATTTAATATAGGATTTTGTATACACGCTACCACTTTTCATCCTTCTTCCTTCTTATCTATATTTTTTCTCTAGATTTCATTGTTCAACTTCTTCTTGATTGACAGCACTAATTAGATCAAAGGAAAAGGCAAAATCCCGACATTGTCGAGATACGGCAACGAATCTCTGGGACCAAGTGTACTTTGTGAATGTTAAACATAACGCTCCGCAATTAGATCAAGTATCCTATGCCTCACACGTTGACGTGTTTTACTTTGTGTCTGTTCAGAAAGTTCCAACATTCCACTCGTTTTTGTTACTAAAACCTTTTGATACAGGAATATGGATTATATTAGTAACATCTGGTTGCTGTTTTGCTATACTTATGCGCATTTTACAAAAGTGCCGCAAAATGGCTCTGTCAATCTTAGGAACCTTTTTAGATCAACCTATGTACATTTCAGCAGTGAAAAGTGTTAGGGTAAAAGTTCTCATTGCTTTGTGGATGTTAAGTATTCTCACAATCAACAATGCATACAAGGGAAAAATTTATTCAACTTTTACAAACGAAATCAAACAATGTTTTCCAGCTTCTTTAGGGGAGCTAATAGACTCGTCTCACTCATTGCATACTGTACATTCATTATTTTATAGAACTACAAATGGAGGCATGGAAATAAAATCAGCATTTAAGGTATTCTTGCAGGAAGAGATCTCAAAAGGTGTAAAATCATCAGGGCTTTATCAAACATTACATACCAAAGTTCAGTACGTCGGTAGCATTGGAGTTAGAGGCTACGCAGAATTTATTCTTGATGATTTTTTAAACGCCCCGTTCCGAATTCGTAGACTTCAAACTAAGCGTGTAATGAAGCAGTTTAACTTTGCGTTAGTAGATGATTTGGGAGATGTGGAGTTTTTTAGATTTGCCATTAAAGCTTTAAACTTGGGGGTTGAGGTTTCAAAGCCTGTGCAAATTCCGGGATATAAAAAAGTTCGACCTTGGACAGCACCAAGAAACTATTTTCTTCCTATTTTCAGAAGTGGGTTGGCAAGATATTACGAATCAGGAATTTTCGATAAGTATCACGGCTATGTAGTTATAGAAATAAACAAAAGTTTCTCAGTTACATAAAAGACTATCTTCTACGTAACATCAGCCATTGGCAAAAAATTATATTAGAAAAGAGTTTAAAGCATGGAAAGTGGTCGCTCCATGGTGATACACATATGCAAAATAAACGCATGCCCACAGCAATTCATGTTTCCATGCTGCAGTTACTCTTCGTGGTACATCCTGGACTTTCGATAACTGCAATTACTTGTTGCCTGTTGGAAAATTTATTTGCTAACAAATTAAGTAGAATGACTGAGCAGTTTACACTTTGGCCTTGGAGTGGGATGAAATACAAAGAAACTTTCCCTTGCTGTATGAAATTTATAAAATTCTTTGCTTTGCATGAATAATGCTTTGCATCAATTGGTCGGAAGCAACGTTTTTTAAATAAACAGAACTAGTGCTAAACTTTCAGAAATTGAATTAAATCAAGTCATTATAATAAAACAAAAGTGAGTTATTTTCCCCTTAACCTTAAGATATTTCCTCGTAACAGAATTTAATATAATACTTAATATAATTCCAATCGTATTTTTAAGAAACAGAATTTCCTGCATGGCTTTAATTTTAATCATTGTAATGTTAAATATACCAATCGATATAATATAAGTACTAGTCTCCCTAATGTTAAGCAGGTTGGTTAAACAAGCATTTCTTAAATCAATGAGATGGATCAAAAGTGATTCATGTAGCATTCAAAATTGTTGGATGCTTGAACGTACAAGATTTACAAATAATATTTTTTAATCCTGAACAATAAATTATGAACATTACACAGGTGGCGCTAACAAGTGCTCATGCCTTTTGAATACTTAAAAATCTAGTATATATCCTTCTAGTTGTCTGATTAGTTTTTCTTGATAAGTTCATTAAGTTGTCTTATTGAAAGTGTGCATAAAGCACTCAGATCTATGCTAGTTTAAAGGTTGTAATATACTTCAAATTATATATGTCAGAAATTTTTTGTCAGAGTTTTTACAAATTAATAAAGTCATTCACCAGAAAGTGATTTTAGAATTATTATTAGATGAAATATAAAATGTTGAATGAGAGCTTTTGTCTGGGTGTTACAAAAATTAAAATTCAACATAGCGAATAACAGATATATTGAACAGAATGATTTAAGTCATCGCATGACGATCACTATTTTCTTCATAATATAAGTTGCAGTAACGCATTTTCGAATATTCCAAACATGTATTTTTCAGCTATAAAGGCACATAACTTTGACAATTTGGATTGGTTAAACTCCGTCGCAAATAATTCCCATGTAAAATTAATAAACACTCAAGGCGTGATCACACAAAATTTTAAAAGTTACATAGAAAATCTGCTTTTGTTAGCATCAATCACCATTCAGTTCGTTGTTTCTATTCTTAACACCAATTTGAAAAATAACAAAGCTAGTGTTTGCTTTCAAAATGTTACAAAGTTTTCCGAGGCATATATTCATTTATACATTTTATCGGATTCTGACCATTTTGAAGAAACCCAAATAAGTTTGTTAATGCATAAACTAGAAGTTATTGGAGAAAGGCCTAATGTATTCGTTTTTCTGGAACCACCCGATTTAAATTACTCTACATTTCTTGAAAATTTTTACACAACATCACTAGTTAGCACTTTTGCTTCCCAATTAGTTATATCGATAAAGAATCTATCTGATTTGTACATAATTTGCATTCATTGCTCTCAACCACACGTGCGACTAAAAACTTTAGGACGCGAAAATTGTGTAAGTAAACATACAATTATAGCAACCTGGAAAAAACTTTACGCAAATCTTAATGGAGTGTTTATAAAAACTATATTTGGTTATTGGAGAGCCACGGGTGTGCACAGAAACTGTGATGGTTTTGCTGTTGCACACAAAAATTTACGTTTAGCTCGGCATACGCCAACCGAGGAGGTTTGTTTGGCTAAAGCTCTTGGCGATGCTCTCAACTTTACATTTCTTATTCCTCCAGATTCCAAGTTGCTTGACTCTGAGATATTGGAGCATTCCTTTATTACAAACTATATGTATGTATCTCCGGAGTACTTTTGGTACAATGAGATTCAAGTTCCTCAAAGAGAGCATGTACCCTATGGTTCTCATGCTGTTGTGTTTCACTTTGTGTCTGTCCAGAAAGTTCCAACCTTTGACTCGTATGCCCTACTGAAACCTTTTGATTTAGTTACTTGGATTGTTTCAGTGACATCTGGCGTCTGCTTTGCGCTAATAATGCACATATTTCTTAATTGCCAAAAACCTTATGAAACCTTCTTATCAATTGTAGGAACATTTCTTGATCAACCAATTTCCAATCATAGACAAACAAACGTTAGGCTCAAACTTCTTATTGCTTTATGGATGCTTGGGATTCTCACAGTTAACAACGCCTATAAAGGAAAAATTTACGCAATATTTTCAAGCGGAATCAAACAAGTTTTCCCGGGCTCTCTGCAAGAGCTCATAGGTTCTTTTCATGCATTGCACACAGTGAACTCGTTATGGTCCCGAAATGAGAATGGAACATTAGAAGCAAAATCAGCATTTAAAGCTTTCCTTCAAGACGAAATTTCAAGTGGTGCAAAATTATCGAATTTGTACCAAACGTTAAACAACAGAGTTGTGCATGTTGGCAGTTTTCCAATTCAAAGTTACGCAGAAATATTTCTTGACAACTTTTTACAGGAACCAAATCACCTTCGTAAGGTTCAGAACATAAAAAAGTTTAACTTTGCAGTAATTGATGATTTAGAAAATGTGGAGTACTTTAAATCTGTCGTCACCGTATTGGACTTAGTTGTCGAGGCTTCAGATCCTGTAATAATCCCGGGGTACAAAAAGGTTAGACCTTGGACAGCGCCAAGAAACTATTTTCTTCCCATTTTTAGAATTGCCCTTGCTAGATATTATGAGTCTGGAATGTTTGACAAGTATCATAGTTATGTAGTATATCGAAATAAACTAATGTTTTTTGTCTACATTAAAAACTATCTAATGCGTAACATAAACGAAGAGCAAAGAAGAATTCTAGAAAAGAGTTTGTCACGTGGAAAATTTCTGCATAACAATGCTTTCATGAAGGAAGAACACAGCCCATGTGCAATCCAGCTTTCAATGCTGCACCTAATATTTTTATTATATGTAGGGCTTTTGATAACTGCAAGTGTGTGCTACTTATTTGAAAATTTGAGTTGCAATTGGATGAAGTAGACGAACGCTTCTACCAAACAAGTCATGTATTTTATCTTCTTATAGAAAAAACAAGTGTTAAGCTAATAAATAGCTATTCATGAGAATTAGTAAAGTATGAGAAGGCAAAACAGGTTGGGTACATCAAGCAATAATGCTGACACGTTGAAAAGAAAGCCACTTTATATTTTGTATAGTATATATATTATTGTATGTATATATAATAAAATACAAAGTTCTCTGGCAATACTACTAATTTAAATGTAAAAAGGCTACGAAAAAACACTACTAATTTAAATGTAAAAAGGCTACGAAAAAACACATTACACATGCAATCGCACAAGTATATCCATGCAGTAGTCATGCCTGAGTGCATTGATGTTTTCTTAAAATTCAAATTACTTTACACTAAGCAACAGCAATCATCATTGTACTTAACCCCAAGGAAAATTTGATATATTTTAATATTGAAGTATATTTTGTTAAATATACTTCTGTAACCAAATTTGCTGTTTGTGTTATATGAGTGAAATGTTTAAATTGGTTAATTCACATATTTGACCAAGGCATGACTCTTACAGAGATGTTACTACACTGCTGTTAGTGTGCTTGGTATTTAGCACTAAATATAACTATAGGTTTCCTTGTTTTTGCTTGCAGCATGACAACGCAACACAGATAATTTCTTTGAACGCTTGTCATGTCACCTACTCCAATGTCAGAGTGTAATCAATGTTTACATGCGGAACTCGTGTACGAAAATATTTGCTTGTGGTTTTTCAATAAAGTTCAGCACGATTATTGGGTTTTGCAAAAATAAAACGGCTTGTTTAAAAACAATTATAATGTTAAAGGTATAATTTGATACCTCGACCATCACACAAAGAACACTGCAATATCGGTGACAATTGCACCCATATTTTGTTGTGTTAGATGTTTTTTAAACCTATCATAATATCATGAACAATTGACATACACTTTGAAGTACTTTTGAAAAAAACTTAACCATAACAAGGTTTTGTTTGTGCGTTATGCACTTGAAATAAGAAAAAATAAATTTGAAGGATAATTGAAAGAGTTTGCATTTAATCAGCAAATAGGTATACCTACTATACAAACTAACTATAAAGACGGTTGTGACTAGCAAATGCGGTTGGTCCCTCGGTGAACCTGTACTATCGCAATTTAAATCCGTAAAATCCTGAAAAAGCACATTATGGAGCACGTCGAGGCATTCCATTGGATGACAGCAGTTTCCAATAATTCGCATGTAAAGTTTTTAAATGCAGGGGGGTTCACTACAGAACACTTTGTAAACAAAATAGAACCTCTAACTTTGCTAGCATTTTTCACCTCTGCATACACGGTTTCTGTTATGTGTAACACCAATAATAGCACCACTTCAACGAACTTTCATACATTTACAAAGTTTTTCGAAGCCTTTGTTCATTTCTACGTGTTGCCAGATTCTACAGATTTTAATTTCAACAGAATTGTTTCTCTTATGCATAAATTGGAAGCTGTTGGAGAAAGACCCAGTGTATTTTTGTTTCTTGAACCCAAACTAGAAACTAAAGATGAACTGTATATACGTTCACTTGAAGAGTTTTACACGAGATCATTAATTAATACTTTTACTGCTAACCTAGTTCTAACAATTAAAAATTTATCGGATGTTCACTTGGTTTGCTTTCATTGCTCCGGAAAACATGTGAAACAAAAGCATCTACGAAACGAAAACATCGTAAGTAAATCTACATATATGGCAGCTTGGCGAAAACTTTATACAAACTTAAATGGAGTGTTTATAAGTAGTCGAAATGCATATTGGCGAGTAAAACTTTTATACACAAAGTGTGATGGCTTTGCTACGGTGTACAAAAATCCCATTATTGCAACGCTTCTACCAAACGAAAACTGCTTAGTTGTAACACTTGGGCAAGCCCTCAACTTTACATTTACTATTTCACCACACTTAAAGGTGCCAGACTCTGATATTCTCCCACATTCTCTAATTGTCAACAATTTTTTTATAACCAGTGATTACATTTGGCAGAATAAGCAGCGAGTTCCCGAAAGAGTGTACATTTCCTATGATATACAAACCACCATATTTCATTTTGTGTCTGTTCAGAAAATTCCAACTTTCGACTCCTTGGTTTTGGTAAAACCTTTCGATATACCAACTTGGATTGCACTAGTAGCTTGTAGTTGCTGTTTTACTTTAATAATCTACATGATTTTGAATCATCAGAGATTTGTTAGAGTTATGGTCTCAATTCTGGGAACATTGTTAGATCAATCATTTATCATTCAAAAGTTTGAAACATTTAGACTAAAATTTATGATTGGTTTATGGATGGTATGCATTTTAACGGTTACCAATGCTTACAAAGGAAAACTTTATTCAACTCTTACAAACGGAATTGGATTACATTTTCCATCAACATTGGAAGATCTTTTGGATTCCTTATTTGTAATGCATACATTGAGTACTACACATTATAAGCTTCCAAATGGAAAAGCAAAAATAAAATTACAGTTACAGGTATTTTTGGAAGAAGAGATTTCAAATGGCACAAAGTTGTCTGCTATTTACAAAAAGGTGAACTCAGGCGTTAAACCAATTTCTATAGGAATTAGTGGGTACGTTGAACATTTCGTAGCAGCATCTTTAAAGCAGCCCATTCCAAAGTCTAGGTGGTACAAAGAACAACAAATGGAGCTATATAACTTTGCTTTAATTGATACTTTAGAGAATGTGGAGTTGTTTAGATTTTTAGTAAAAACATTAGAATTAGGAGTTGATGCTTCGGATTCTTTTCATGTACCTGGGTACAAGAAAATGAGACCATGGACGGCACCGCGAAACTATTTCCTTCCTATTTTTGAAGCTGCTTTATCCAGATTTTATGAATCAGGGATTTCAGGCAAATTGCACAAGTACGTGGCTAATAAAAGAAAGCAAAGATTTCTTAATTATTTTGAAAGGCATTTACAGTCAAACAATATAAGTTACCAGAACAGGAAAGCGTTAGAGAAAGCTTTGTTGCATGGAAGATTGTCGCTGTATAACGACATTGTTATGCAAGATGAACATATTCCATCAGCAATTCAGCTTTCTAATATTCAGCTAATAATTTTTTTATATGCTGGACTTTTACTAGTAGCAAATATTTGTTACATAACTGAGAATTTAAGCGCTGCTAAGTTCAACAAAGAAACTAAACAACTAATTTGTTGGCATTGCCATAAAATAACATAAATGATAAATTGCGTCACAAAATGTTCCAATTAATGCAACCAGTTTTTTTTCTCAAATCAAAAATTACAAACTGTTAAAAACGATACCCAGTTACCAACTAAAGAGTACGTTATGAGAATTAAAGTGTAAATCAAATCTTGAATTGAAATGATAATTGCTTTTAGTTGTACACAGCCATCATATTTAAATTATGGGTAAAGTACAACTTTTTGCAACTGCACTAATTGTAGCACAAACATCTAGCTTTGGTTATTTTCCAGTTTTAGATTTTCATAATTATTTTATTTCATTCATAATTATTCGCAGTAAGTATTGTATGAAATTATGTTCTTGGAATCAAGCAAGCAATCAAATATGTAATAGCATGGTAGGTGATAACTGTGTGTCTGAGCTCAACAAAAAAGAGAAAATTCTAAATTACCAAACTCGAGAAAATCATTTTATATATAAGTTTGTAATACAAATTTGTACTTATAATTATGTCTAATATTGAAATACAAGACTTTTTAAATTTTCAAAACTGTATGAATACATGTTTTTGTTAATAACAGATAATAAATTTATTAAAAACGAAGATAATTTAAAACTATTTATAAAGTGAGTTGTTTTCCCTTAGCAGCGCGTGTACGTTAAACTTCCTTTTGTTTGCATCCTTCCTACATAACACGGCAAAAAACTACTTTTGAACTTTGAACATGTTACCAATCTAATAGCAGAGGATTCAGTAATGAATGTTTGCATGCAGAAATAGTACCCAAAATACTTGTTTAAGGTTTTTAAAATATTTGTTTGAAAAACAGGGTTTGTTTGCGACCTTTACAAATTATATAGCTTATCATATAATTTATTGCCAAAACCCCCGCACAGAAAACTGCACTGCAAAACATTTTGTTTTACCTTATGTTATTGAAACCCATACTATCAACAATGGGTACAAGGTCCAATTTTTTTAAAACTCAAAACGGTTGTATTTGTGAACTAAGCAATTATATAAGTAATAACAACCTTGAAGGGTACTTGAAAGTCAAGAGAATTTTATCAGGAGATGCTTGTGCATATTAAGCCAGTTTCAAAACTATTTGTAGCAGAATCTTTTTGCTAACAGACCCGTTTTTTAACAACCTAGGTTCACAAAAAATATGGAGGACTTTGAGGCATTACGTTGAATGGTATTGCTTTCCAATAATTCACATGTAAAATTCATAAACGCAGCAGAGATGAACACGGAAAAATTTTCAGACAAAATTGAATCCCTAATTTTGTTAGCACTTTTCACATCAGTTTATCTCATTTCCATTATGAGTAATGTTAGCAATAGCACAACAGTAAAGAACTTTCATACGTTTACAAAGTTTTCTGAAGGGTTTGTGCATTTCTACGTATTGCCAAATTCAAACTTTAATTCTAGCAAAATAGTTTTGCTGATGCATAAACTGGAAGCTGTTGGAGAAAGACCAAGTGTATTTCTTTTTCTTGAGCCAACTCTACGAACTAATGATAACTTGTATTTAAACTCACTTGAAGAGTTTTACACTCGATCCTTAATTAATACTTTTGCTGCCAACCTACTTCTAGCAATCAGAAACCTGTCAGAGATTGACATGATTTGTATTGTTCTGGAGAATCTGTGAAACAAAAAGTTTACCCACAAACCAGTTTAAGTAAAGCTACTTACTTGGCATCATGGCAAAATTTTTACGCTACCCTAAATGGAGTTTTTGTAACCACTGAGCATGGATATTGGAGAATAAAACTTTTATTTACTAACTGTGATGGCTTCGCCACTGTGCAAAAAAGTTTATTTATTGCACGGTTCCTACCACCTGAGGAAACGTGTTTAGCTCAGACACTTGGACAAGCACTCAGCATTACATTTACTATTCCTCCAGACTCCAACTTGTCCGATTCAGACATTGTAGTACATTCCAGTATTGTTAACAGTATTGCAATATCCAGTGATTCCCTTGTGCGTAATAAGCAGCAATTTCCTCAAGTAGTGCATATTTCTTATGCTTTGAAAACAGATGTGTTTTATTTTGTGTCTGTTAAGAAAATTCCAAATTTTGACTCCTTAATTTTGATAAAACCATTCGATATGTCAACCTGGCCTGGATTGCAATAGTAGCGTGCAGTTGTGGCTTTACTTTATTATTGAAAAATATTTTGAACTATTCCAAACCTATTAGAGTTATCATATCAATTATAGGAACACTGTTAGACCAGGCATTCTCCATTGAAAGATTTGATACGTTTAGACTAAAATTTATTACCGGCTTTTGGATGCTATGCATTTTAACGGTTAACAACGCTTACAAAGGGAAACTCCACTCCACACTTACAAATGGAATTACGCAACATTTTCCAGCTACAGTGGAAGAACTTTCTAAATCCTCATTTGCCATTCATACATTATTGAGTTCTTATATTATTCATGATAATGGATCAATACAGGCAAAACCACTTTTGAAAACATTTTTGCAGCAACAGATTTCAAATGGTGTTGCATTATCAAATGTTTATAGAAGGTTGAATGCAAAAGTTCAACTAATGTCTCGTGTTACATGCTATGCTGAGAATTTTGCCAGAGTTTCGTTAAAGCTACCAAATCCACTTTCGGAAGAGTTCAATGAAAAACCATTGCAACTGTTTGACTTTACATTGATAAACAATTTTGTGGATGTAGAGTTGCTAAGAATGGTAGTAAACTTATTACATTTAGACGTTGATGCATCAGTTTCTGTTCATTTTCCTGGATACAAAAATGTGAGACCCTGGATGGCACCAAGAAACTATTTCCTTCCTATTTTTACAAGTGCTGTAGCAAAACATTATGAATCTGGAATTCTTGAAAAGTTGCATAACTATGTGGAAAAAAGAACAAAGCTTAATCTTCTTGGTGACTTGAAAAAGTATTTGCATTTCGATGATTTAAGTTACGTGAAAAAGAAGGCTTTGGAAAAGAATTTGGTGCAGGGAAGATTATCGGTCTACAATGATATTGCTCTCCATTATGAACGTATTCCATCTCCAATAAAGCTATCTAATATTCAGCTAATATTTTTCTTACAAATTAGATTCTTACATAGCTGAGATCTTCGTCGGTGTTAAACGTAGGAAAAACTAAATATCTAACTAGCTGACATTGCGATATTAGTAACACACTTTATTCTATAAATATTCTGCATGGTAATTGTTTTGAAGAATAGTAATGTATAATTTTGGACAACAAACAAATATTGTATGATGTGTTCTACATGTAATGTTGTTATGAGTTTTAATTTATGTAACCCATTAAAGCTGATGTAATTGTGTTTTAGACGATGTCTATGTTTTGGCATGCAACATATGATATGTATAAGGGACGATTCTCGTGTTTGTGGACAAATTTAATTTATTTCCTGATGTAAGATTGTCATAAAATATAAACACACATAAAAACATATTTGAAATATGTACATAAAAGGCAAATATATTCGCAATTTTATGCATTTCAAAACCATAATGACATTATGTTTAGTATTCATATCTATGCACTTCACTGAAAGCGTTTCATGCTTTCATGTAAATTGACTTTCTGATATTGTGGTTTTTATGGCTTTTCTAATGAGGAATGTAGCTCATCAATTTTATAGGTATGTATACGTAAAGAATGTGTTATTAAATGAGCATAAAAGCAAAAGGAAATTAATTTGTATGTGGTTAACTTATGTTTATTGTCATAAAGCAAAATTCCTTGAACCAATAAACCACACAAATGCAGCTTGCAAGCAGACTAAAAAAGTAGCGTTAATACAGTTCAACCTGCGTTTTTTTGTTCTACACTATCTACAGTCCTGTACAAATAGACAGACAAGCATATTCAAATACGATTAAGTTTTATTTCCATTTCACATAATTAGATATATAAATCAATAATAATATGAAGGAATGTATTCTTCTTGCACATGTAACGTGAATATATTTTTCTTTTATAGGCATCACTACTACAAGTTATATAACAACTACGTCACAACATCCTGTTGACCGTTCCACACCCAAAGTATGTAAAGAAGCAGCAAAAGGATTATGTAAACGTATAAGTTTGCCTACATTAAACAGTAATTTAGAAAAGAATCAGTATTTATATGCATATTTACGTAGTGACATAACACCTTGTTATAAAACACATCTAATTGAATGATACTTCATAAAACTCTTAAACAAGACATTATAAAACTCAAGATCTGATGTGGTCAATTAGAGTAAATTGTGACTAGTTCAGATATTCTACACCTTTCACAACAAACTGTAGAATATCTACTATTTGTTGATTTACTGTTAGATTGAGTACATATTAAAATCGGTTTAAAAAAGAATTTTATTTGCGAACTCAAGACCCATTTTTCTTAAAGCAGCTTTACTAAAGCTTCACAATGAGATCAATTTCCAAGCTTTTTGGGAGTCGCAAGGAGAGTGAAGCCATTTCAATTGGTAAACCAACAAATGTTCAGCAACCGCTTCACGTTGTCAAAGATCAGTCAGGAGCCTTAATCGGACTTCCGCCTCAATGGGAGGCTATTCTTCGGGCAGCTCTTTCGTAAAATGAAACCTTATCTTAAATTTATGGCTACTTATTGTAAGTCTTATCTAAATTAATGCATCATAAAATTTTGTTTAAAACAGAAAGGAAGACGTAGAGAATCATCCCGAAGAAGCTGTTCAAGCTCTAAAGGTGTTTCTAACCTACAACAATAAACAAGCTGGAGAGTTCAAACATTTAGCCAGGGATGAAGCCGAAGAGTCAAGTTCGACTGATAAGGATTTAGGTAAATTGATTATACAAACGTGGGATTAATTCATGTGTAAAGGGTTGAGCGTATGAAGTATTCTTCTTGCAAATATATTTTAGGAGAATCCAAAGACAAGAATGCTGAGGTGAGATTAGTTATAATATAAACTTGTAAATGAAATGTATGTACTTTTATGCATCAAAATTTCAAATTACTTTTGAGTTCATATTCTGAGCAGAAGGAAGAAGTTGGTAGTGCATCTACATCTACGCCCGAAGCTAAAACGGAAACACCAAAAACGCCAGTGCCAATGTTAAGAAGAAAAGTGGAGCCAAAGGATAATCCGGAAGATGTCATGTCTCAAATGAGACAAATCTGTAATCCAAACGATCCCTTTAAACGTTTTAAAAAGGATAGGGAGGTGGGATCAGGGTAATGGCTTTATTTTGGATTTGGCATAAAATTTCATAAATTACCAAAACAGTTGGATATGAAGTGGGAAAGCAAATAAAAAATTGCTTTTGTTTTTGTATTATAACAGAGCATCTGGCACTGTGTACAACGCTATTGACAAGGAAACTGGTAGTCCCGTTGCCATTAAAGACATTGATTTGTTACGACAACCAAAACGAGAGCTTATCCTAAATGAGATCAAAGTGATGAAGGGATTTAATCATAAAAACTTGGTGAACTTTTTGGATGCCTATCTTGTTGGAGATCATTTATGGGTAAGTAGCGAAAAAATCTTTAGCATTTTATTTTGTTTTTATTTTAAAATGTTTCGAAAATTTGAAACAATAGGTTGTCATGGAACTTCTTGAGGGTGGCGCACTCACTGATGTTGTCACAGAAACCGTAATGCGAGAAGAGCAGATTGCTACCGTTTGTAAGGAAGTGTTGCAAGCAATACACTTTTTGCATAATAAGGTATTATCTACAATAAATCTAAAAATATTATGAAAAACAAGCAGAAGCAAAGAGAAGGTTGACATCTTCTTTACAATTTAGGGAATCATTCATCGAGATATCAAGTCCGATAATGTACTTTTGGGAAAAGATGGCTCTGTAAAAGTAACAGATTTTGGATTTTGTGCCAACGTTTCCGGTGATGAGAAAAGAACCACAATGGTTGGTACGCCATACTGGATGGCACCAGAGGTAAAATCACATTTTCATAAAAAACACTGCTTAATTTGAAATAACCATGCAAATTAAATGTTATTGAATTTGTGTAGGTAGTGACACGAAAACAATATGGAGCAAAAGTGGACATTTGGTCGTTAGGCATCATGGCAATTGAAATGATAGCCGGAGCACCACCATACCTGCAAGAGGCTCCCCTCAGAGCACTCTACCTGATTGCAACAACTGGCCGACCGGATATTCAGGATTGGCACAAGCTTTCACGCGAATTCCAAGACTTTCTTGATAGATGTTTGCAGGTTAATGTGGATGCTAGATTTTCAGCCGCGCAGTTACTTGAGCATCCATTCCTTAAAAAAGCAGTGGCTACTCGTTCGCTGATCCCATTAATACAAGAGGCAAGACGTGTGCTCTACAGAGAATGAATATAAATGAAGATGACAAAAATTCTCTTCATAAGGATAGATAATAACAGATATAAAAGAAAACGCATTATTTCGTTAGAATATTAGTATACTTAATATCAATGTACATATTTGTAGCATTAGTAATCTTTAGAAAATAATTCACATTTATAGCTGCCGAATCACTTTCCATTGATTAAAATATAAGTATTTCATTTCATACGACGCATATATTTATTAAGGAACTAACTTGGATCTTAACTTTTAACTTGTTATGATAAATACTAAATACATATTTCAGTTTGAAGCGTAAATGTGCTTACAGAGAAATTTTGGTTTTATAGTGATAAATTAGGCATTTTGTCTTTTCTTTGTACTCACTCAGTTGTACCCCATCACATAATAAATTATATGGGCATGAACTACGTTGAACTTTAATCTTGTTGTACACATATTATGACGTTTTCATTTCAAACCTCTTGTCCTAGTTATAATTTCAATGCATTAATTACGCAGTTTTGCAAATCAATTTACGTTAATTTAGTGAAATAGAGTACGAAACGAAATGTATTGCGTTTGTGGTTGTTATTTTGGTGGTCGATGTCGCTTTTATGTCTTTTCTTTCTTTCTTTCTTTCTTTCTTTATGTCGAAGACATAAAAGCGACATCGACCACCAAAATAACAACTATTTTAGCAGTCGCTTGCGCACTCATTCTAACAATGCGTTTGTGGTTGGTTGTATTTTATCAAACGACCTACCTAACCTAGACAAAAATATATCACTGAGATATTTGTTGCTGTTGATTGTGTTTGTGACGATTTGTATATATTAACGCGTAATTTGTTTTTGGTTTTACTTTACCTACTATACCAGTGTCATTCAACTCTGTCTGAATATTTGCGTATTATAAGGAAGTTCCTGTTCTAGTTTTAAAGACATTCAGTATATCAAATGATTTTGTCATTTTGCATAGTAATACTTAATAGTAATGGGATTATTATTACAACCGCACCTAGTTAGTTTTGTTTTACCAAAGAGCCTGTTATTTCATCATTACACTTAGAAATCTTACGACAGATTTAAATCTTAACCTGCGTAAAGTCTCTTTTCATGGAATTCCAACCTGCGTAAAATCAAAAGACTTTTAGTTAGTGACTTTTTGTTTTAAAAGTTAAATTACAACCAGTTGGTTGCAAATCAAGTCCTACTTATTTTTAAATCATGGAATCCAAATTTGTTACCCGTTTACCTCTAACTTCCTGCATTCTTCTAGACTTTCCCGAGTCAAGAGAAGCTTGTTCATCTACAAATAGTAGCCTCTGTGTATCCTGTAAATTCCTAGGAAAATTCATATCCGGAGAAAATATTAACGATTTTGGGTCTACAGGACATATAAGCGTTATTGGAATATGGCTATTTACGTTTATAGTCGGACTTCTTGGAATTTTTGGGAATTATCTAATTTATCATATATTTCGTAAACAAAAACGAAATACTGCATTTGACACGCTTCTTATGGCGTTAGCATGGATTGACATATTTTGTTGTATAACTTGTATTGTGGAAACTACTGCTGCAGTGGTATACTTTGGTAATCCAAGTAACTATATTTTAAACGTTAAGTTATTTCGATGAACTCTAACATAACCGATTAAATTTTTCACAGGAAATCTAGACAGAGGTATTGGAACCATGTACGCCTTTTGGCTTGGTAGTCACACCGGTCTCTATGCAAAATCCATGTCATCCTTTATGACCGTTGTCATAACCTTTGAGCGTCTTTTGGCAATAACCTTTCCTTTAAAAGCTCGAGGATGGATGACCCAAGTGAAAGCTAAAGTATTAATTGTCTGTGTAGTCCTATTCTCATTTTGCATGGCTCTACCAAGATATTCCAGTATGAAAGTAGATACACTTTCATTTGGATATCAAATCAAGCCTATAGAACATTTGGACTATTTAATTATGTCAACCGACTTGAATAAGTTTTGGTATGGAACGATGAAAGGATTTTTCAATTATATTGACTTTTGGTCACCGTTGCCATTGTTGCTTTTGCTAAATGGCTTAATCTACATTAAGGTTTGTCCATTTTAAAATTTCTATATAAGTTTTAAATATTTAAATAGGCTTAAAGAGATATTTCGGTTTGTGTAGATTTTACAGTTTTCAAAGCAACGGGAAGACACCCTCAACCGCAAAAAGGAAATTCGGGCTATAAGAATGTTCTATCCTGTAGTTATCATTCTATTTCTATGTAACATCGAGCCCATTGTGCATAACGCTTTCCTAAACCGCAACATTGTTTACCGAGAACTGCATCTGGGAATATTTGCTTCAAGTGCGTTTAATTCTGCGGCTAATATGCCAATCTATTATTGGAGGGGTTCTAGCTTTAGAAAGGAAACAAAGCAAATACTTGAGAATATGTTTGGAAAAGATCAGCAGCCAAAGGAATTTCAAAAGGATAAAGCTGTTGTAAGTGGAAGTGGGAGCGACACTAATTGGACTACTGCGTAAAAGCTATTGATCTAAAGATTCGTCTAAAGTTCACACTGTATTTTTCTTTAGGTTTAGTATTTATTTAAAACATTTCTATTTCATTCACAAAAAATAAACTATGGAATTGTTTTTAAATGTTCTATTTTATCTATTTATTTTTTACCAGAGTAATTTGTCATTACAGAAGTAGCGTATGGAAGGGCTTATTTCTGGTATATGGTCGAGTAAGAATATCCTATTAATAAAATTTTTGATATTTTGGGCTTGTCCATTACGTGCAAAGCGTATAAATTCTTGTTTACTCAAGCTCAAATTGCATATTATCAAAAGCATGGTTAAAGGTTGAAGGTGTTACTAGAAATTTTGTTGAAGATGATATTTCTACTGAAAATTTGCTATATCCAAAAGCTTTCAATTTCCCCATTTCCATTTAACTGGTGTTTTTAATTCTAATTTTCACTTTGTCATACTGGAAAATAAATAATTTTAAAGTAGTGTTTTAAATAATATTGATGTCTACAAAATTGAATTCTCGGCAACAATGCTAAAAATATGTGTAAAAGAAAATGCAGAAAAGTTCAGCAAGTGTAGAGAAACAATTTATTAAATTCGTCCAACGTTTCAGTTCAATGTGGAGTCCTCGTCATGGGAATTTTTAACAAAAAGATATCATAGAATATAAGGAGTATATTATCCAAAAACATGTTACTTATATTTTATTGTTACTAATATACTGAAAACACTTTTGTCCTCTTTTATACTAAACATTCAGTATCAATGCACAAACGATTAGTTTCATATTTTTATATTTTATTTCAAGCTATGATGAAACTTCTTTAAATTATTTGACGTCAGCCGAATAGCTTACCTAATATGGGTTGGCATGTTTCTTAAAAGTACCTACAAATACTTATGCATTATTCACAATTTTGAAAGCTCGCTTATTTGCTTAGTTCCCCAACATTACTTGACCCAGACTCAGTATACTTTTAGCGTTTATACCTTAAGCTTACCAAACTTTCTCATACTTCCCTTTTTCAATTAGATTACCAACCATGCCATCTCCGTTGAAGTACTTTTGTCTTGCCTTGACCATCAAATCACTCAGTTTCTCTACCACTACCAATGTCCAATATACTGGAATAGCAAACTTAAAGAATTTCGCGTTTCCTCCAATAATTTGCTTTGCTGGTGGATCATCAACGTGTTTTTTGTTGGTTTTATTGGTGGTTCATGTTGTATCTTTATTCTTTTTGACGCCGTGGTTAATCTCCATCAGCACAAATTGTTTCCAATTTTTTTCACATTGTTATTCCTTTGCTTTATAGCACTTACCCTAACAATATTTTACATAATGAATAAACCCATTGTTTTTTGTGCTGGTTTAAACCAGCTCATTTTAATTGAGGAGAAACTTACCTTGAGCTTAAAACATCAACCCAAAAAGGAAACAAAGCAATGTTTCAAACTACTTTTGTTAGAAGATAACAAACTGGATAAAATTGGTGTATTTCTTTTAATCGAAATCTTATATATGGCAATTACACCATTTTTGTTACCTCCGGCAATGCTTTACTTGGAACTGGACGCTACCTTTTTATTTATAAAACGCGTATTTCCAAACTTATTACAAGGCTTTTACACTAACTTACTAGTTCTGATTTTTAGAATTATTGTAGTACCACTATGTATAATTGAAGGTTGTATACAATTTCGTAATGTACCATTACTTGCCGTTTTATATTATCAAGGAACCGAAAAGTGTATAAAATCCTTTCTTGCGCGTAAACTGGATTCCAATGCAATAAGTGATTGGAGGTGTGTTAATATTATCTTTATTCTGTTGAACGAGGTTGCCACACCGATTCTAACAGTAGTCCTGGCTACGTTTTTCCTTCTTCAAGTTATTTGCTGGACAGTGTCAATTGCGTTCAAGGGTAGAGTTGCTTGGGTAATTTACACGCTGTTTCCAGTTTCTGTTGGTATTATCACTGGAAGCATACTAGGCATTACATTTTATTTAATAATTGACGCTACAGAAGCAGCTATCCAGGTTAAGTGTTATTGGAAACGATGCCTAGTTTATCGAAAGCTTACTGATGTAAAGGAATTCAAGTATTTAAGAAGAAAATTGCGATCATTGCAAAGCTTAAAGTTTACATATAGCTCCATTGGAACTGTCAAAAAAGCAACAAGAACTGACTACATTAACTCTGTGTTGTGCTACACAGCAAATGGCATACTTGCACTAAAGAATCATATTTGATTAGGAATTTTAAAAAGTTTGCCTTTATTAAGTAGCCGCAGGTTAATTATTCATTTCGCACATTTGGTCTGTTCCGGTCCGTCCGCCCGTCGCCCCTAAAACACCCCTTAGAATTGGAATTTTTGAATTCTGTTTTTTTGTAAACGGGAGCTCTCAGCATGATCTGGTGCCTGGTCTAAAAACATTTTCAAAAATTGCACCAGAGGGCGCTCCAAAATCGAAAAAAGTGTATAACTCCATTCCCTTACAACTTTTTTCAATTTTTTTTTCTGGAATAGGTTTCTTAGGTCCTACTGCATCTATTGACACCCCAACATTTCCCCAGCGCACGCCCCCTGGCGGCCAAATTTAAAAACGCCATAACTCTGGTCCCTTAAGACTTTTTGAAGTTCTGTTTCTTGGAATAGGTTCCTTAGGTTCTACTGCACCTATTGACACCCCAATTTTCCCCCAGCGCACGCCCCCTGGCGGCCAAATTTAAAAATGTCATAACTCCTGTCCCTTAAGACTTTTTGAAGTTCTGTTTTTTGAAATAGGTTTCTAAGACTCTTGTGCACTTCCGCAAGTCTTTCTTTTTGAATAAAAAATTATATGCGGCTACTTACTTCAACATTTCCAAGGGTTTATTTTTTAATCGCAGCAAGAAATGATTGAGGCACACGTGTATAGCATTAATATATGCATAGAATATTTCAACTGTTCTGTATCATATATTGCTTACGCAATGCTTTTGAAATCGATGAAAGCTGAACTTTTAAAATTATGTCTATTGATTTAATAACTCCGCAATGTACCAAACTAACTACCAAATTATTTTTGCTGTCGTTCTAAGCGAAAATACGAACTCAGCTATTCCTTACAATGCTAAATCTCAATTTATCTCTTACGTTTCGCATACCAATTTTGCGAAACTTGCCAAGTCTCAACGTAGTTATCAAAAAAGCAATTTTATGTATCTAACTAACAAGGAAACTTTCCCAGCGGAATCATCGAAAATTAAACAAGTTATACCTCGTCTTATAGAGCATTTTTCGTAGATTACATTGATGGTAATCATCGTCTTGAATGGGCCTGTGCTTGTCTTTTAAGAGCGAAAAAATATTTGCGACCTATGGTATTTTAGCCGGCTTGTAAGAGGTCATGGAGGTTAAAACTTGCATGTATTTATTATGCGATGTGTGCTTGTCAGTAAATAAATGTGCTAAAAGCTAAACGATGATAAAATTAAATTTCGTTCTGAAAAAAGCCGGATAAGTACGTGCAAACTTATAACTATTATAAACCTTAAGCGGCCAGTTCTAAACGTTAAAGGTCATGGCTGCTTCAAATAAAAATTGAGTAGCTGTTTGCTTGGTTTGAAGGGCTGGAACTTGGCGTGAACACTTTCCTTGAAACCTACTATTCGCAGGTAGTTAACGTTTTAAAAATTGAAAAAGTTCAATTTTTGGTGGTCCCACCCTCAAATACTTACCTACTTAATTTTTATTTGATCCTGCCGTGACCCCAACCTTTAGAATTGGACGCTTAAGGTTTATGATAGTTATAAGTTTGCACGTACTTGTTCGGCTTTTTTCAGAACGAAATTTAATTTTATTATCGTTTAGCTTTTAGCACATTTATTTACTGACAAGCACACATCGCATAATAAATACATGCAAGTTTTAACCTCCATGACCTCTTGCCTGCCGGCTAAAGTACCATAGGTCGCAAATCTTTTTAGCTCTTAAAAGACAAGCACAGGCCCATTCAAGACGATGATTACCATCAATGTAATCTACGAAAAATGCTCTATAAGACGTGGTACCTAACTTGTTTAATTTTCGATGATTCCGCTGGGAAATTTTCCTTGTAAGTAGGGGACTCCTCAAGTATTTTGTTAGAATTAATCAATCAATTTCAAAGCTTGTCAGATCCTGGAACTGTTCAGTGGACATGCCTTAGGGACCAGCCTTGAAATGGAAATTGTCAATGTTCACCCCAAATTGTCCTACAGACGACGGTTGTAACAGACGATTAACACAATTTTATGAAATTACCTTGTACTAACTTTTTAAATTAAAAACCACCGGATTTTTTGTATCCACCCCAACAAACATCACATTTCCCACGTTTTTACATGTGTCTAGTGTACTAAAAGAAATATGAGTATAATAATACTCTTTTAAGTTCATAAGTGTACACATTAGTTAATTCATTTAGTTAATTAAAGCTTATGCAGAATTTTAAGTGTTTTAAATTGATCTTGAAGCATTTTTAATTACAAGAAATAAAATTTTTACCAATAGAATATAAAGTTAACTTGGTATTCAACTTTAAGGGAATTTATTAAAGTGTCGCATAATTCCCCATAAATCCAGACTTTTGCAAAAACTCAACTTGGGTATATGATCGAATGTTTTCAATTTCAGCAAGGTAAATTTCATAATATCTGCTTTGATAGTGCGGTTCGGGTAATATTTAATGTAGGTGAGCATTAGCATAAAACTTAGGGCTCCAAAAATGGTATTCAAATCCTTTTTCCTTCCATTCAAATACAAATCCATCTCAATTACAAGGCTTCAAAATAAGCAGTAGGGTCCCCCTTGCAGTTGTTCTCAACTGTCAAAGCAAAGGCTTGAAAGAT